>JARFIW010000780.1:9025000-9625000 GCA_036346225.1 Platerodrilus igneus
ACGCGCCATTTGAGCTGGAACATCGCCATCCACATCAGCAGTTGGTGAGTCCGTTCCATATCTTATTTTTATCATCGCAACCGTTTGGTTGACTTTGCATGCTGGTGAATTACATTGTAACATTATTGGGTTTACTATAATAGGGTTGAGTTCTAGTTTAGGGTGTTGAACATTGCATATTCACAATACTTAATAGAGTATGTAAAACTAAGCCAACGACCCGCCTATTATTATTACAGGTATTATTGCAGATAGATACCCTCAGTGCTTAAGGGTTATCCTGCTAGGATCCTAGTGCAACCCCTTATTTGCGTAATAGTCTTTTTAAACCGGCCGTATGGTCGCAAATTTATGTTGCCTTGTTGGCTGTGTTAATATTTGATTTTAAAGTAAAATTTGAATTAGTTAACCGATGTATCGGTATATGTATCGTTAAAGTTGCACCATAACAAATGGGTAAGTCCAGTTATTAATTAAATTATAATATATGTGTTTATTGTTATTAATTTGATATATTCTTGTATAGTAAATGTATTGAATAGCTATGAGGTCTACATTACTGTGTGTCAACGTATGTTATCTGGATTGTATGCTGTGTGGGTATTATTGGTGATCGTTAGGAATTTCCTATCTCAGTTCCGTCGGAGCCCAGGTGTTAGAGTTAGGTGGCGCTCATTTTTTGGTAAGAGGTTTGGTTGATGGTTTACCCCACTCCCCGCCTCGGTACTGGGTTAGCTCAGGGTACATTGAAGCTGATTGCTCCGACTGCCCCGATAAGCATTTACCTTGCTTAACCTCATTAGCGATTTTAGTGTAAATTAGAATTCAATTTTAAATCCCTCTTTGCTCGTTTTCGTTGTATTGCGAGCGCCACGTCCCGTTATATTGGTCGCCCAACGTGGTAGGCCGTTTGTCTTACATATTTTGATTGTACAATGTAATTGGCCTGTTGTTTTATTGAATTATTGTCTGTTGTACATACGAGGTACAAGTAGAAATTGTGTTGAATTTCGAAAGTTGTTATTGTTAATTGATATGGATGTAAACCGGCTATTATCGGATGAACTTAATTACGAATTAAAGATACGTGGTCTTTGTATAACCAAAGGCGGTGTCGATAATAAACGCAAGTTACTAAGAGACTTATTGCTAGAAGGTATTACGTGTGAATTAATACCTAATGATAATTTAAATATTTCAGGAGGTACGGAGCTTGCTATTTGTTTAGCCAAGCTTAACGACATAGACTTTGACTTAAACAATTTCAATTATTCTAAGCAAGTAAATGAATTTAAACGGATATTTACGCGACTTGTACATGTTGATAATCGATTACAACGAATTACTTGCTGGAACGAAGATGAAATAAGCCGAAAAAGTGATCTGATAAATAAATGTTTGACTTTAAAAAAATTTCTAACAGAAATTCAGAATAAAGCCGCTGTAACAAGACAAGTGTCGATTGAAACGTCCTTGATTGATTTAGGTATACCACAAAATAGTTCTGGCCATGTTTTAGATGAGCCCAATCTATTACTACCTGAAGTAACACATGTTAACAACATGAGTTTAAATGACGATAATCCCTTTATTGAACCAGTAAGAATTTCACATTCAAGCCCAATACGGCGAAATATCTCGGACACTAATAAAAATTACCTTCCATTATACAAATGGAATTGCACTTTTGATGGTTCGACTAGCGTTAATGATTTCCTACAGCGAGTAGAAGAGCTATGAAACTCGCGCGGTATATCGAAACATAACCTTTTCAGTTCTGTAAATCGAACTGCTCCATGGCCAAGCACTTATCTGGTACAGAGCAAACAAACATACAATTAATTCATGGCAAGCATTCCTACCTTATGATTATGAGTTTACCCTCCAAGAAGAGATTCGATCACGGACGCAAGGCGCCGATGAAAGAACCGTTATATTCATCTCGGTGATGGAAAATATGTTTAGTGGATTACGTCACCCTCCTCCCGAGGATAGTAAAGTTCAATTAATTAGACGCAACTTGTTACCACATATTCAAGCGCAAATAGCATTACACCCCATACGTACTATAGCTGAATTAACGGAATTAGGACAAACTGTTGAGGAAACATTAATGAGAGCAAAGCAATACCGTCCTTTCCCGTCCAACGCACAAGGTTTACTCGAACCTGACTTAGCCTACCATAAACCAAAACACAAAGCTTTTTTATGCCCTATAGAGGACAGTAGTCCCAAGTATGTCGAAGTGAAACCTAACCTGACTAATACCAATCCGTTTTTAGATTATGAGTTATCCGACACACCTACTCGATCCGTAAACCCGTTTCAACCTAGCTTGTCTGCAATTAAGTGTTGGAATTGCGACAAGGAAGGGCACCCGTTTCGATTATGCCCTCAACCAAAAAGAGTACGCTGCTTTAAATGTGGTACTGCTAATTTCACAGTACGAAATTGTCCTCAATGTTCGGAAAACGGACGATTGAGCCGCCGATAGATCGGTCCGCGTGCTCTGTGTCGCCCCCAAACCCGATCGATTTGTCTAAAGTAAATAAATTTAATAAGAAACTCAATCCCACCATCCAAGCCAGTCTTAACTTTGTTTTGGCAAGTGTCATAGACGACGAACGCCCTTATCTTAAAGTGAATATATATGGTATAGCTATGCTCGGTTTACTCGACAGTGGAGCATCCCATACCATATTAGGTCAAACAGGCTACGATAAGCTTCGAAAACTAAATATAAAACTCCTACCTAGTGACATTACATCATGCCGTGTTGCGAATGGCCAAATTTGTAACATTATTGGCACTTATAATCTGCCAATTAAATTAGAAAACAAAGTTGTTTGCATTAAAGTTCTGGTGATTCCGTCTATCCCGGACCCATTGATTCTTGGTACCGACTTTTGGTTTAGTATGGGCGTAGTACCCGACTTACGTCACGGCTTGTGGCAATTTTCTTCGGTCACGCCCACCCTATCTAGTATACAATCGAATAATAAACTTAACCCGGAACAAACTGCACTTTTAAGTTTGACTATTGAACAATTGTTCAACGAGATGCCTGACAGATTAGGTTGCATTCATATGGTAGAACATCTGATAAGAACGAATGCCGAACCGATAAAGCAAAGGTTTTACCCTTTGTCACCTGCTCTTAAAAAAATTGTAAACTCCCAACTGGGCGCTATGTTAGAACAAGGTGTAGTTAGTCCTTCTTCTAGTCCTTGGTCGTCCCCTGTTGTTATGGCCAAGAAGAAAGACGGTAGTTATCGATTTTGCGTTGACTATCGTAAACAAAGTCACCGAACGCGATGCCTACCCTTTACCTTTAGTTTCAGCGACCCTCGACAAACTACGAGATGCCAAGTACCTTACTTCCATAGACATTAAGAGTGCATATTGGCAAGTGCCTGTAGCCGAAACGTCCCGCCCGATTACCGCTTTTAGCGTCCCGGACAGAGGTCTCTTTGAGTTCAACCGAATGCCCTTCGGTTTGCATAACAGCCCTGCCACTTGGCAGCGACTTATCGACCGCGTTATTGGTCTCGACCTCGATTCCTACGTGTACGTCTATCTTAAAGATTTGGTTATAGCCACAAATGATTTTAATAAACATCTTGAAGTAACTAAAGAAATTTTCAGTCGTTTAAGATCGGCTGGTTTGACTGTAGCTCGGGAAAAATGCCACTTTTGTAGACCCGAAATCAAATATCTGGGATATGTTGTTGATCAAGACGGTTTACATGTCGACCCCGAGAAAGTTTCGGCTATTTTAGACCTTTCTCAACCCAGCAACGTTTCTGAAGTTCGCCGCTTCCTAGGTCTCTGCGGCTGGTACCGTCGTTTCCTACCGAATTTCTCTATGGTAGTGGCTCCAATAAATAAATTGATGCGGAAAAGCCACAAATTTTTATGGACTGATGAATGCGAATTCGCATTTACCGAAATCAAAAATTTTCTTGTGTCAGCTCCCATTATGAGTTGTCCCAATTTTGAATTGCCATTTACAATTCAAACCGATGCCAGTGATTATGGCTTGGGCGCTGTTTTGTCCCAACTTCATCCCGATGGCGAAAAAGTTATAAGTTATATTAGTAGATCTTTAAGTCCTAGCGAGCGGAAATTTACCGCTACTGAAAAAGAATGTCTTGCTGTAATGTGGGCTATTGGCAAGCTCAGGTCTTATATTGAAGGATCCCATTTCACTATTGTTACGGACCATTTCGCTTTACTCTGGCTAGATAATTTAAAAGACCCTGCCGGTCGCTTAGCGCGCTGGAGTGTTCGTTTGCAACAATTCAGTTTCGATATTGTTCATCGTCGTGGCAAAGACAACGTTGTCCCCGACGCTTTATCCCGTTGTGTACCTATTGTTAATGAAGTCAAGGTTCTTAGTAACCCGGAACCGTATTTCAAAGGGATAAAAGATCGTTGGTTCCACAAGATGTGTGATCGTGTTTTAAATAAACCCCTTAATTTTCCCGCATGGCGATTTGACGGCGCAAATTTATTTAAGAAGTGTAAAATCCCTTATCCTGATTTAGAATCGGCTACTTCTGAGTGGAAGATCGTAGTCCCCAAATCACATAGGTTAGATATTGTGAGGAGTAACCATGATGAACCTACTTCCGGCCATTTAGGCATTTTTAAGACATACCATAGGATTACTTCTAAGTATTATTGGCCGAAGGCCAAAAGCGATGTTGCGAAATATGTGCGCAATTGCCAAACTTGTATTGCTAGCAAGGTTGAACAGAAGCCACCTGCTGGTTATCTGTTAGGTCGTCCGAAGATCTCCAGACCTTGGGAACTTATTTTTGTGGATATCGTTGGACCTTTTCCTAGGTCTACATCCGGATATAAGTATGTGTTGAGTGTAAAGGACTATTTAAGTAAATTTTGTATTTTCTTACCCATGAGAGAGGCTACTTCATCTAAGCTTGCTGAATTATTAGAGGATCATGTGTTATTGTTATTTGGTGTCCCTCGTACCGTGGTTTGCGACAATGGCAACCAATTTCAGGGCAGACAGTTCAAAAATTTGATGAATGCTTACCGTGTTAAGGTTAGCCATACTGCAAATTATCATCCTCAGCCGAATGCCGCCGAGCGACAGCATCGCTCGCTCAAGACTATATTGATTTCTTTTATTAAAGACAACCAGCGCAAGTGGGCGTCATTGCTTCAGAAGGCTGCTTGTGCAATTCGTACGTCGAGACATGAGGCTACTAATCTCACCCCATTTTTCGTGAATTTTGGTCGTGAGATGCATCATAGTGGCGATAGTTACGACTTACCAACGGTTCCTTTAGAGAATGGAGTAGAGCAAGATCCCGTGCTTCCTGGGGATCGCCCCCCAATTTTTGACAAAGTGTTTAAAGATATTCGTGCTCGTCTAGATAAAGTATTTGAACGTAGCAAAAAGGTGTATGACTTACGACGTCGTCCCGATCTCTATGTTGTTGGTCAGAAAGTATGGCACAGAAATTTCGTGCAATCGAATGCCGCAGAATATTTTTCAAGTAAACTTGCACCCAAATATGTCGGCCCTTTTATTGTGTCCGAATGCGTTTCACCGTGGACCTATCAGTTAGAATCTGCTGAAGGTCGTAAGGTTGGTGTTTGACATGCCAAGGATTTGCGTCCTGATCCTTAACTATGTTTGTGAGTTCTTTTGTTGTTGTTGTTGTTTCTTGTTGTCCATTCTGGAGTTTGAATTTCAGTATTTGGGAAATATTACGTTGTACTGTTCGACAATTGTTGGATCTGTTCCCTGTGCTGGACTTCGAGTGACTTGATTGCCTACAGTTGCTTGGAGGCGAAGAAGTTTCGGATTCGATGTCTCGATATGTTTGTGCGTGGGTTCGAACCCCACCATAGGTTAATCATTTTTGGGTAAGATGGGGATGTTACGGTTGAAATTTTCACGACGACTTTTGATTTTTAGCAGTGTATTAAATAGTTAATTCTTTCCGTATTATATTGTACATACTTTAATATTGATAGCGCGTTATCAGGTACGAGTTTGCAGACCAGCTTTAGTGGTATCATCTTCACATAATTCTTCATTTGAATCGTACACTTTTAATTTATGCTTTGGGTTCGTATATATGCCCGCCTTCGTTGAAGGATTTTAGCGAATTAATTTGAAAGGAAATTATTCTGAGGTAATTGAATATAATTTTCCTTATTGCCTAATTGGGATTACGGCGATTCAAAAAGTTGAGTCCTCGACTGCTATTTGGTAACCACCTGTTACACATTTTGTTTGTTTGCACATTGAACCCGATTGTGGATCGGTAAGTAAGCCGCGATTTTACTGACTGTAATTAGGGATTATATTTTAGGTTCAAATTCTAGTTCTAATTCTAGTTCAAATTTTACTTCAGTTCCATTCAAGATTTATGTTCTACGTTTTGTTCCACGTGCTACATTCCACGTAGTACGTTCTGCTATTCTATGTTCTAGTACCGTTGTAACCTGTATGTTGAATTTCGAGTTCTAGATGTGGCATATGTAATTAAAAGGAGAAGATGTTTACAAGTAAGGATCCAGTGGACCCATGTGAGATAATTGGTAGCGATATTCTACCTGCACGCGCCATTTGAGCTGGAACATCGCCATCCACATCAGCAGTTGGTGAGTCCGTTCCATATCTTATTTTTATCATCGCAACCGTTTGGTTGACTTTGCATGCTGGTGAATTACATTGTAACATTATTGGGTTTACTATAATAGGGTTGAGTTCTAGTTTAGGGTGTTGAACATTGCATATTCACAATACTTAATAGAGTATGTAAAACTAAGCCAACGACCCGCCTATTATTATTACAGGTATTATTGCAGATAGATACCCTCAGTGCTTAAGGGTTATCCTGCTAGGATCCTAGTGCAACCCCTTATTTGCGTAATAGTCTTTTTAAACCGGCCGTATGGTCGCAAATTTATGTTGCCTTGTTTGCTGTGTTAATATTTGATTTTAAAGTAAAATTTGAATTAGTTAACCGATGTATCGGTATATGTATCGTTAAAGTTGCACCATAACAAATGGGTAAGTCCAGTTATTAATTAAATTATAATATATGTGTTTATTGTTATTAATTTGATATATTCTTGTATAGTAAATGTATTGAATAGCTATGAGGTCTACATTACTGTGTGTCAACGTATGTTAGCTGGATTGTATGCTGTGTGGGTATTATTGGTGATCGTTAGGAATTTCCTATCTCAGTTCCGTCGGAGCCCAGCTGTTAGAGTTAGGTGGGTCCGCTTGAAAAATGTTAGGCGAGCATTTTTCGCAAAAATACACCCTCGTTCGGATGAGAGGTAAAATGGAGGTCCCGTGTGTGAGTGTTGTCACGCACGTTAAAGATCCCTACCTTGCTTGGAACAGCAAGGGTTCGGCAAAATTCAAAATTTTCCAGGTAAAAAAAAAAAACTCGCTTCCTGGCCAATGTAGTACCTTCGGGTGGAGCATTGGAAAATCAAATGTAATGTTAGAGTTAGGTGGCGCTCATTTTTTGGTAAGAGGTTTGGTTGATGGTTTACCCCACTCCCCGCCTCGGTACTGGGTTAGCTCAGGGTACATTGAAGCTGATTGCTCCGACTGCCCCGATAAGCATTTACCTTGCTTAACCTCATTAGCGATTTTAGTGTAAATTAGAATTCAATTTGAAATCTCCCTTTGCTCGTTTTCGTTGTATTGCGAGCGCCACGTCCCGTTATACCAGTCTGTCCAAAAATCCCATCGGTTGTTCAGTCCGTCGTCCTTCAAATTTTGGTAACGCGCCCCGGTTCAATTTTATATGCTGTCCGTAGTCTAGTCCTACGCGCCTCCTTTCTAGGTCGTCTAACTTGTCATGTATTTGTCTTACTTCATTTCCGACCCTGTTTTCTAATATCGTCGCGTTGTCTATTAGTTTTGCGTCCAGTTGTGTCCTAACGTTCACATTTTCGTTCTGTAGTGTCTCTAACGTCTGTCCTAAATTTCTGTAATTTGTCGTGTGCTTTTTGTCATATGTCTGTATTTCAGTGTTTAACGTCGTCAACCCGCTAATCATATTCTCCTCGACTGTCTTCACGCGTGTCTTTATTTCCGATCGTAGGTCCGTCCTAGTGTCGTTCAAGTCTCCCTGAAATTGTACCCCTGTGTTTTCTAGCTTGTCGTCAACTCGGTCTACCTTTTCTTGTACTTCTGTCCTTAGTTCGTCCTTTACGTTTTGTATCGACGTGAGTAGATAGTCCTGTGTGTAGTCTAATTTTGCCGTCAGTTCGGCGTGCGCCGACCTAAACTCATTCCTTAGTTCGGTGTGTGAATCTGTAATCTTGTCAGTTAAATTCGTATGTGGATCTACAATTTTTTTAGTTAGTTCAGTTTTTAATTTTGTGTGTGATGTCTTAAACTCCATTTTTAGTTCCGTGTGTGCTGTAGTTTGGTTTGTTAATTCCGTATGTAAAGTCGCCATTTTGTTAGTTAAATGCGTATTTGCCTCTTTTTGTTCCGTACGTGACGTATTAAGATCGTCTTTTAAACTCATCAGGAGTCGTATAAGATCTTGACTGCCGGCAATTTCTGCTACCTTGACCTCCTGCACCGTCACCTGGTCCGTTTCCATGTTGATCACCTCCGGAACTATCTGCCTCACCTCCGTCTCCTGGATATCTCCACCTGCGTCTAACTCCACGTCTCGTGTCATAAATTCCGTGTCGACTCCGTATATTCTTCCTGATCTTGTAATCCGTTTCGTGTCCGCGTCCGTCATCTCTGCCGCCTATTTTTGACCTCCTTTTTCTGAAAAATATATAAACTTACGGGCCCCACCTAATCTCGGGATCCCGTATCCTACTACTATTTCTATCTAGCTTTCGATCTATCTAGCTTTTTTTTTCTAGCCCCACGTTGGGTTTGCCACCTTCTTATGCCGCCCCCTTCACTCTTTCTTTGTTGCGCGCCTTTTTTAATTAATTTTATGATTTTATATGATGTGCAAATACCTATTTCACGCCTCGTACTTTAGCAACGTTTGGTTGGTTAATTAAATCAAAATTGTTTTTAATATGCCTCGACTATATGAACTCTTTCTTCTCAAGGTATCCACCTACTTACCGTGGGTTCAGTGCTAAGTAGATGTGCAATGCCCAACCAAACTGCACTATCTTTTGTTTTAGTACCTTTTTTTAGAATTTATTTGTGTATATGCCAAATTTTATGTGATCCACGTAGCCTTGTGCCAAATTAATTAATACCACAAAATTTATGACTTTGACGTTATAATACACCGTACTCACCTGGATTATACGTCGTTACTGGCCTCTCTTAATGCTGGCTCAAACTCCTTTTCGCCGTATGCGCCTTCACAAGGTTTCACTATCACTTTGAACTGCCGTCTAGCCTCCAGGTATTTTTTCTTTAATTTTGTTGCGCCCAAATCTAAAATAAATATAACCCGAATTTAGAATTTAGAATACCCTTTTTTATTTACTTCCCCTGCGCTAATTCTTCCGTAGTAATTTCTTCCTTGACTTGTACACTTCCGCCTGCTACTATTACGGTGCCTTCTAATTTTGCTCCTCTCGTTCTAAATCAATCCAAATCTATCCTCGTTCCTATTAACCACTCAATCCAAATCTATCTTCGTTCCTATTAACCATTCAATCCAAATCTATCTTCGTACCTATTTACCACTCAATCCAAATTTATCTTCGTTCCTATTTACCACTCAATGCCCCGCTACACATAAATCCATATCCAAATCAATCCTTATATTCTTCACTCTTATGTTTCTCACTCGATGCCTTCTACCTATATAATCTCGTTCCAATCCAATCTTATTATCCGCCGGTTCGCTGTCGCACTAATTCCACTATTTACTTTTTTTCGTCGCCGCTATTAATTCTTTATACACTGATGCTTCTCTTTACTCCTTCTTTATAAATCAAACTCTTGCAATTCAAACACATTTATTTACTCTTCCAAAAATATTTATTCAATTTAGCGCAGTTTTATAAAACACGTCTTTTCACAAAAATAATTCGAAATCAACTCCCTTTGTTTACTATCCTAGGTGATAATTACAATATTTTCTGCCTACTCTATTACATATTATATAAAATAAAGCCATCCAATAACATTTTATCACTGAGTTTGTGTCACAAATACCTTAAATTTTGTCTTTAGCACTTTCCTATTTTATACATAATATTCTATCATTGGTCCTAAATGTTTCACAACCCTTCAATCACATTTGACACTGCTATTACTTATAATTTTGAGATTACATGTTTGTCCAAAAGTTGATTCTGGTAAAATAAAAGCCAAAATAATTCACATATGAACCTGGATCTGCGTGGTTAATAGTGGACAACCATAGACGCATCCGGTTTTCGGTTGGCAAATGTACGTTCAATGGCCTATTAAATTATAACTCAGTATAAAACCTTGAGCACTGTGTATTTTATCACGTCATCAAGTCATTATAATTTACGTCTTGGCACTTACATTTCAACTAACATTTTAAATACTTTAACGTATGTAAAGTACGGCAAACATACATTTTTAAATTACGGGATCTGATATATGGATTATTTTATTTGGCATACACTACCTTCTACACCAAACCACCCTTAGAACCCTTGTGGCTCCTAATGACATTACAATATATATATATATATATATATATATATATATATATATATATATATATATATATTGGGCGCCACATATATACTACCCCCCTTTTTCTTCTTTTAATACTTTTTTACTTTACTTTATAAACTTTAAAAATGTGCACACCTAATGCACGCCCGTACTTGCACCGTTTGGTTGGTTCTTTTATTTAATATTTATTGTAATGCCTCGACTCTATAAAACTCTTAATCTCAGGGTATTCAAACTACTTATAGTGGATTCGTTATAAGTAGATGTGCTACGTCCAACCAAAGTGCACTCTTTTGTTTTACTACTAAAATTGCTACTCTACTTTTGTATATGCCAAAATTTATAAAATGATCAAAGTTGCTATGTGCCAAACTAAATTTCAACCAAAATTAAAATGACCAAATTTTTACGTATTAAAAAATGATTTTAAACACTCACCTGGTCTATACTCCGTTGATGCCTCGGTGAATCCTGGCACAAAATCCTAATCCTCGTATGCGTCCTTACAATGATATTCTCAACTTTTCGTGATGTTTCCAGGTATCTTCTAATTTTTAACTGTTCCCCAATATCTGAAATGATTAACCCAAATTTAGAATTTTGAAAAAAAGTAGTGCTATAACTTCCCTCTGTACTAATCTCCACTTCAAATCCTTGTTTCCGCTCAATGCTTCTGCTGCCTTTAACCCGCTCCAATATCCAACTCGTATCTTTGTTTCCGCTCAATGCTCCTGCTGCCTTTAACCCGCTCCAATATCCAACTCGTATCTTTGTATAACCACTCTCGATAACCTTCTAACTTTAAACCACACTCCAATATCCACTTCAAATCTGTATAACCATTCCCGATGACCTTCTAACTTTAACCACTCTCCAAATCCAATATTTTACCGTCGCACAATCACTACTATTTACTTTATACTTTCGCTTATTTCTTTACCGCTTTTCAATGAAACTCATTTTAAAACAATTACTTTTATTTTCTTTTTGAAAATATTAGCACAGTTCTGAAAACACGTCTATTACAAAATTTGTTCAAAAATAATCTCTGAAAACACGTCTTTTACAAAATCGTTTCGAAAATAAACTGCCTTGTTTACTCTCTAAGGCGACCATGTTGATTCTCAATTCGCCTACTACATCCTAAAGTTCATCACAAATAGTCAAGTCCGTGTCGCACATACCCAAGTTCATGTCTTTATACAATTTCATAATTACACTAAATTCTAATATATGTCCTAAATCTTTACATTCAACCAATCACATTTTAATATATATATATTGCAGACTCAGCCGAGCGAGGCAAACTATTGAAAATACTTTTGACGTAATGGTTGCACGATTTCGAATATACCATCGAACAATTAATGCTATGCCTGAAACTGTTGATTGTATTGTTAAAGCAACAACATGTTTACATAATTTTATAAAGTCTAGAGATATTAATAATAATTTATATTGTGGTGCTACTTATGTAGATCATGAAATAAATGGACAAATTATTCCAGGAGAATGGCAAAATGAAGTTTCCATCGACAATGCATTGCAAGTTGCCTCACATTTACGTTTCGAAAATCGAAATGCTCCAAAGGACGTATTCAAACTGAGGGGCACTAGGAAGGAATATGTAAATGGTGTTGGAGGTGCAGTGTGTTCATGGCAATTTGACCATATAGAAAATGCTGGTCGTATTATACCTTAAACGCTTTTCATATGTACATTTAGTTTTAATACCAATATAATAACAATAAAAGCAAATTTATTAATTAGTGGTCTTATTTCTTCATTTTGTCTGTAAAAGACGAACGACCGTTTTGTCCATAAAATTTTCAGCAACATCTACTGGTAGATCCCGCAGTACTGCTTCTAAGTATAACGCAAATTTGGAAAATTTATTAGGTTCATTAGGAACATTTGCATTTGTTACCGCGTTGGTTAAATCTTTCAACATATGAATAAGTGCATCATCGTTGTGTTGGTTATTTAATTTTCTTTTTCGAGAATGTGATGATACGATCATTGCCGGAGCAGCAGTACTACAAGATGGACCTGCTTCTGCTGGAAACTCCTCTCTGCAGGATGGGTCGGGGTTGGGAGATTGTAACATATTTTCCAGACTTCCAATTATCTCTCCTGACTCGGAATTGTAGGTTTCTGTTGATGATGCTACAGGAGTTGCTATATTTGTAGAAGTTCTAAAACAAAATGTTCAATCAATAAAACTCTCATAATTAATTCTTATTACTCTCTTGGCTCTTTCATTTCAAACATAAATTGGAAAAACGACATGTAAGGCCATTCGTTAGCTGTTGTACCGCCAGAACCACTTTTTAAATTTAGTTTTTGTTTTTCCCTATAATATTTTTTACGTAACGATTTCCATCGGTTTTTACATTCTTCAGCTATAAGTGAAAAAACAATGGCAAATTCTGTAAAACAAGTAATTAAACCTACTTACGGGAAATGTTCACGGAAGCTGATATATTTTGACATGCTCTATCAATAATTAGCCTATTGCTGTAGCTTCTGCTTTGACTATTGTAGATAGCAGGATAATTACAAATTAATTTTAAAAATAACTCTTCATTTAACTTGTTCATTTCTATCGAAAATAAGAGCCCGCGGTAAAATAACACATACACTAACCTCAAAATTTGACTTAAAATTGACTTGTTGCTTGCTGTATGTAAACTGCTTGCATTAATTCGACTTGAAAGTGGAATTAAGTTCACGTCGAATTAGCATTGAAAATAGTAACGCAAAGAAATGTAGGCGCAAGCGTAAAAAGTTGAATTCCACTTCAAAGTGGAAGTGATTGGAAATGTAGCATAACTTTACATTCTCCCTTCTAGAAATTGCTTCATTTTCTTATGCAATTTAATTAGCTGCTGAGTACACGTGACTCCCGAATACATCATGGTAAAAAAAAGCGAAAAAGTTGGTTCAACTTTAACTTCTTCACATCTTTTTCCAATTTGCGTATCATTTGTTAGGCTATATCACAAAATTTAGTACAGTGTCTTCCATAAAAGTTAATAACAAGGTTGAAAAAACCGAAACAATGAATTGTAATTTAGAATTTTTGCTTTATAAACAATCAAGAAGATTTTTGTTATGAACGTAATAGCAAGAAAGTGGGTTAATATTAGAAATCACTTCTTGGCGTTACCATTTAAAGCAGTATACAAAACTTAGGTCACTTCTTTTTGAAGAAGCAACTTCTAGAAGCGAGTACGTAATGTATTCCTAATACTGATTTCTTCTATTGCTTTTTTTACAATCCGAATGCATTTAATTACTTATAACTAAGCAATTCAATAATTATGACGCAGTTGTTCAATAAACACTAAACTATATTAACTGTGCTTTTAAAGTTAGGCTTTAAAAGTTGTTATTTATAAAAAATTTCTAATTTTCAGAGACTATTTCTTTGGTACACTAAATATTCCATCAAATCCAATTCATTATCTGACAACTTATTTACCAAATTCAGTATCGACAATTATGACCTAAAGTTCATGAAATGTTATATGTTCCTACACCTTTTTTAAAAAGGCTTTCAACTTTTAATTGTATTATTTAAGTTTAAGATTTTTAAACCCCGCACGGGGTATTTCCCAGTATTATTATGTTTAATATAAGCGTTGCGTAAAAACCGTACGAAGTTTTGGTTCTCATATAAGTTCAAACATTGATTTGTGATTTAAGAAACTGCGAGGATTGCTTAACAAGGCAGTTGTGCCCCCCAACGTGCGTCAAAGATTAACCTATTTTGGTGGGAGAACCTTCCTTCTTCGGATGTAGACGTGTTTGTGGAGTTCAGACAGTCGGCAAAGTGATCTACTTCTCTTTTACCTTTCCTTTTATCGTTATACGACATACCGACGTTTCCTCAATAGAAAAGAGTTGCCGCCAACCATACAAGGGGACATCTCGTCGCCACTTCCATAAAACTACAGACGTACCGGGATCAGGATAACCACGGGGTAAGTGAAGCTAGCTTTCATAATTTGAAACGCATTTGAAGCCCCGGAAAATTTAACCTCCTATAAATTTGAGAATATTTTATTTATAGTAAAATATTATAAAGTAGAAATTAACGTTTCAATGTATAAAATAAAACTCTAACTAAAAATTAAATACGATAATTAAAAACCATAATTTGTTTAAAATCAATGCTAACATTAAGTATCTTATTGATGGTTTATACAACATTAAATATAAAAACAATGTGCATACGTACGCACGAACAAACATACAAGAAATACAGCGATTTGAGGTCAGCGCAAGGTTACTTTATAGTGTATGATAAAGATCTTACTTCAGAAATTCGAGATAATTCGGAAAAGGATCGATTTGCCAGACATATATTTGTATATTTGTGAAATGCCCTAAATAAAGGTATTTATTAGGTGTGACGCATAAAGGAGTATTTATTAAAAGAATTTCATTCAGTTTAAATAATGAAAGGATTAACTTACCTTCAAATGCATAAAAATACCTTTAAAAGAATGTCAATTTATGCAAAGTCGCCTGTATAAACAATTCATTTAGAGTTTTCATTTGTAATTTAATAACAAGAGAATGTGCTTTTCATTGAAAAACGTATTAATTTAGTATAATTTTAGTTTTGAACCATTAAGTCAAGTAGCCGAAGATATAAAAAGCATATTTATTGACCCTAGTTCTAGGAACACGATGGAATGATCGGTAAAAGCAATGTAAATCACACGCTCAATAAACCCAATTCTCGAATAGATTGGAACGTTGATAAGATACTGGCAAAACGACAAGGAGATTCTTAAAACTGCAAGAGCCCCCTAGAAGAAATGACGTCAAAGGAGTTTGACTTATAAAAATCTAATTCGTAAACTACTGCTACTCAAAGACTTCCAAAATTAGCTCATTAAAAAATAACTAAATATTCAATTGCAAAGTAAAATAGTCCAGTGCTTGCGTTATAGTGGATAGTAATAACTCAAGTTTTAGGTTACGTCTATGTTATTGTAACGTGGTCAAATGTAAAACTGCTGCAAAATACTACCCGTCATTTTAAAAATTTATTTGGTTTGCTTATATGTTGGCATTTAGATTGTTTGTAATTATATTATATCTGCTGCAACATAGCGGCAGGTCATTTATGTTAATTTATAGATCGCGGGATTGTCCCGCAAAATCCAAAATGACAGAAACTAGTGATAAAAATTGTTATATTTGGTTAGGATTTTCAATACACTGTAATAGATTATAATTCTATATAGGCGAGTCAACATCAAACATTTGGTTTAAATGGAAATATTAAATAATATTTATAAAGGACTTTGAAAGATCTAAAGCTATTCATTGGTTATTTGCACAAGGGTTACTTGCTTAACGGAGTGGATATGAATATAGGTCGCCTGTAAGCTCTTTCCTTGTCTATCCATTGCCTTTATTTGATTAGCTTTGTTTATAATATTTTTTATCTTCATTTTGTTATGAAAGCTCTTGTTTATTATTACGTGAATGTTTTTGTTTATTATTTGAATTGTTTCAAATGCAACAGTAATACAAATACTGTTAAATAAATATTCAAAATTCTAGTGATTCTCTGCAGAAATAAATATATTAAAAATACTTTCATCGAAGTTTCTGTACGTTTATGGCGTCTTAAAGCTAAGTTAAGAAAATGGACACACTGACCTATGGAACGCAGAGGTATATCGTTGAAATAAAAATTCGGAGTAACGTGTATCCTGTTATTATCTGTTTCAGATTAATCCATTTAGATCTTAAAGGGGCACCACCAAAACTCTCTTATTTTGAGAAGGTAAACAAAGTTTTGTTATGATTAATATTTTATGTAAACAAATGTTTGTAAACATATTGCTGGCAATGTGCCTTTCATATGTTTATTTTTTAGATGAAATTTACAAGTTTCTGTTGCATGACATAAATTGATAAAATACTTAATAATTAAAATGTTATATTGCTTAAATCTTTGCTGTAGAGGGTTTTTGTTTTTTCATGGTCATCAATCAGAAAGGACACTGTTTTTTTATGGCATTCCGATTCTTAAGATTTTATGTGTGATATTACTACAATTTTAGACTCCTAGATAGGACCTTTTTCAGTAGATATATTGAGAATATTAGAAAATTATAAACTTAAATAGTTATTATTTTACATACTGGTGAACACAAAAATTCTAATAATAACAAACCTAAACATTCAAGAACTGAAGCTCGCATTTTGGTAATTGTCGTTCATTCAGTATTCATCATCATCATCATCATTAAGTCTTCAGTCCTAGAACTGGTTGGACGCGTACCCCCATTGTTTCCTAGTCTGAACCAACCTACAAATTTCCCTGAAATTTGCACAGTCTGCATCTATCACTATTTGTGTGCGAAAGTCTGATCTCGGTCTACCTCTACCTATCTTTTTTTATCTCTGCTTGTAATATATCGTGCACTATTCCCCAGAAATGCCTTAGAACGTATCCTGTCCTTCTATTTCTCCTATATATTTTTAGTTTTCCACTGATATCTTTATTCCTATTCAGTTGTATATGAAGGGGGCAGCCTCTCGCTGTCAAGTTCCCCCAGCACTTGAACCTTTGTCGAATTAATAGTTTTTCTAATTTATCCTTTCGCACAATCAACATTAGTTGAAAATATTTCACAACCAACACCTATAGTTGTTTATACTAATCATCAGATTTAAGAGCACTTATTTTTTCTTCATTGGTTTTTACGCCTTGCAACTGGTTGGACTCGTACCTCAACTTATTTATGTTCTGAGCTAGCCTACACCGGTCCCTGCAATTTTCCCAACAGCCTATATACAATTCGATTCCCTTTTATTGTTTTCTAATTATATGCCCTATTTCACCGAGATTCAGTGGTATGTGAGGGGGGGGGGTCGCCGTGAATGAATGTAGTAAGCGTAAGACTACGGATCCCAAGGTCCTGGGTTCAAATCCCGACACGGCCGACTGCTTGAAACATGACAGGTGAGCATTTTTCACAAAAATTACGCCCTCGTTCGGATGAGAGGTTAAATGGAGGTCCCGTGTGCGAGTGTTGTCACGCACGTTAAAGATCCCTACTTTGCCGGGAACGGCAAGGGTTCGGCAAAATTCTAAATTTCCAGGTAACAAAAAACTCGCATCCTGGCCAATGTAGTACCTTCTGGTGGAGCATTGGAAATATAAATGCACGGTATGTGAAGGTGGGGCGTCGCCGTGGATCAATGTAGTAAGGGTAAGGCTACGGATCCCAAGGTCCTGGGTTCAAATCCCGACACGGCCGACTGCTTGAAAAATGGCAGGTGAGCATTTTTCACAAAAATTACACCCTCGTTCGGATGAGAGGTTAAATGGAGGTCCCGTGTGTGAATATTCTCACGCACGTTAAAGATCCCTACCTTGCCTGGAACGGCAAGGGTTCGGCAAAATTCTAAATTTCCAGGCAACAAAAAACTCGTCTCCTGGTCAATGTAGTACCTTCTGGTGGAGCATTGGAAATGTAAATGAACGGTATGTGAAGGGGGGCGTCTCGCCATGGATCAATGTAGTAAGCGTAAGGCTACGGATCCCAAGGTCCTGGGTTCAAATCCCGACACGGCCGACTGCTTAAAAAAAGGCAGGTGAGCATTTTTCACAAAAATTACGCCCTCGTTCGGATGAGAGGTTAAATGGAGGTCCCGTGTGTGAGTATTGTCACGCACGTTAAAGATCCCTATCTTGCCAGGAACGGCAAGGGTTCGGCAAAATTCTAAATTTCCAGGCAACAAAAAACTCGCCTCCTGGCCAATGTAGTACCTTCTGGTGGAGCATTGGAAATGTAAATGAACGGTATGTGAAGGGGTTTTTCACAATAATACACCCTCGTTCGAATGAGAGGTAAAATGGAGGTCCCGTGTGTGTGTTGTCACGCATGTTAAAGATCCCTACCTTGCTTGGAACAGCAAGGGTTCAGCAAAATTCTAAATTTTCCAGGTAAAAAAAAAATTCCTGGCCAATGTAGTACCTTCGGGTGGAGCATTGGAAAATCACTTGTAAGGTATGTGAAGGGGGTTAAGCAGCCAGTGGCTGCCAAGGATCCCCCAACACTTAGACATTTGCCGTACTAATGGTTTTCCAGTAAATCCTTTTGCACCATTAACATTAGTTGAGAGTATTGCAAAACCAATATCTTTAGTTGTTTTTAATAATCACCATGTTTAAGTACAGTAATTATTATTGTCATTAATTTTTCCATCTTGCAACTGGCTGGAAGCGTACCTCCATTGATTTCTATTCTGAGCTAGCCTACACATTTCCCGGAAATTTTTACAGCCTACATCTTTCACTATCTGTGTGCAGTAGTCTAACCTAGGTCTACCTCTACTTCTCGTTTTTCCTATCTCTGCTTCTATTATACTCCGCACTATTCCCTCATGTCTTAGTATGTGGCCTATCATCCTCTCTCCTATTTTTTACTGTTTACCACATATTTCTTTCTTCCCCTACTATTTGTAGTACCTCTTTGTTCTTAACTTTGTCTGTCTACGATATCTTCATCATACGTCTGTAGCACCACATTTCAAAGGCTTCTACCTTTTTCTTGTCTGCTTCTCCTACTGTCCAGGCTTCACAGCCATACAGTGCTGTGCCCCATACATATGTTTTAAGCAATCTTTTCCTTGTTTCTATGTTTGTTGTCTTTGAACACAGTAGTTGCTTTTTCTTGTTAAATGTAGCACGACCTTGTGCTAATCTTTGTTTTATATCTATTGTGCTTTTCTCATCTTGCGTTATTTGGCTTTCTAGGTAGCAGAAATCCTTAACCTCTTGTAAGTCATGTTACATATTTGTATTCTTGTTTTTGATTTATTTTTGCCTCCTTTGCATACTAGTACTTTAGTTTTACTTTTGTTAATTTTCATACCGTATCTCTCTGTTAGAACCGTTTCCATTTCATTGAGAGCAGCTTCTAACTCTTCCTTGCTAGATGCTAATACCGCTATATCATCTGCAAATATAAGCATATCAATTTTTTGTCCCTGCATAGTAATTCCATATGTCTTCCTGCATTCACTGTAGTTAGAGTTGTTTATGTATACTTGTATTATTACTGTGTTTACTGGTTTAGATTCTAATCTAACCATGAGTACTCTTTCGTTCTTTTATAAGTAATTTTCTACACAGTATCCTATCTTTTTCCGCATAACTATCCCCACACCCAAATTTCTTTCCTCTGCTCCTGTATGAATTACCCTGAAGTCTTCACTCCAAAAATCTAGTGTCTAGTGATAACCTATTCATTTCGATTTTTAGGTTCTCTAGCTTACCTACTTGCTTCATAGTTCTAACATTCCACGCTCCGACTTGCAAAATGTTCCAGACTCTTATTCTTAACTCTCCAATCTCACCTTCGAAGTAGTCCCCTCCCAGAGATCCGTATGGGGGACTATTTTAACTCCGGAATCTTTTACTCCAGAGAATGCCATCATTTTATTATAATTTAGGTATGCTGTGTACTTGGGAGGAAATGTGGTGGTTTCCCGTTGCCTTCCACATCGCGGTAGTGTGTCTTAGACTGCCATACCGATCCCTATGGTCTCTGCCAATCTAAGTACCGAAAGAGCCGCTGCCCTCTTTCGGGGATCTGTCTTCGTCTGGTTCCTCACTAACGACCCTACTACTTTGGTTGGACCTGTAGTTTGGCTCTTTAGCTCATTAGAATACACCATCCATTTCATCTGTTCTAGTAATCTAGAACTTCGGCAAGGTGCAGGTCCATTCGCAATGGAAAAAGAATGCATATCAATTTATTTAAACCTATGGAAAGTGAATGACTCAACTAGCAACTTTTCATGGCTAATGCATAAATTGCAATATACCATGTTCTGACATATTTATTAATTTATATGTATGTACCAATGTCTATGTAAGGAGAGTCGTTACTTATACAGATGAGGTCTCATAAAGTAGTCGCATGTTCAGTAATTCTAGCTGGTGTATGAATCACTTGTACAAGATTAAATGGTGCAAGTATTGATTTTATTAGAATTGTTGTTATTTTTTAAAAAATCGATGTTCAAATCTCCCCTTAGTGATGTAATTAAATTCCATGTATAATTTAAATAAGACATGTTCTAACACATGAAGATCTTATCTTTTCTGAACATAGGATATCCAGAAATCCTAACAAACTCAGATGGGAAGTTGACTGGTAGCCAGCATTCTGAGATATAAATAATACTAAAGCCTTTATCTGTGGTAAAGGCATAAAAGTCATCAAAACTTGAAATGAGAGATCTAATATTGATGTGACAAATTTAATCCTTAACTGGTTGCCGTGATTGCTATTTGATACCATAGTCAGTTTTGTTATGTAGTTTATCCAGTAATCGTTTATAGCATGAACATGAAGGATTTGTTGCATCATGATCTGTTTTGAGATTGAGATTAAGATGCTTATTTACCTTTACACAGTTGACACGAAGCTTTATGTGGACTTCACAAGACATAACTATGGTTCCCAAAACAGTTAGAACAGCAAATTTCAGAATTGCAATATTTGGAATAATGATTATATCCTAAACATTTATAACATTGGATAATATGTAGGTGGTTAGACACAAAACCTCTACTCTAGACCATCCAATCGCTAATTTACTAAGATTTATAATATGTCCATGCATTACAGGATTGGCTTCTAGCATTAAAATAGACTTGTTGGGGAATTTGGATTTTAACGTGGTGACAATTTTTAAGCTGAAAGTTGTAGGTGAGGAATCACTATCATTTTGCAGTAGTATTCTACTAAGTGTGATTGCATCGTCAATTAAATCTTTGTTTTCCAAGTAAGCAACTCTTAATCTAGGCTTTCTAAGATCGGGGGCCTCAATTTTATATTTATTCTCTAAATTATTAGTTATGCTTTCCTTCATAATCTTCTGATGCTCTTTATTATCTAATTCCGTCATGACCCCACCTTTAGAAACTTCCTTAACTGTGGACACAGAGACTCCAATTGTAATTGGATCCGCAGCTTTCTTTATATCTGATTTAGTATGTTATCTTTCTTGTTCTTGTATGGGCGTAACGAGTAATACCTGTTCAGGCTTGTTTTTTAAAGCATTTGCATAATTAGGCTTATCAGTTGATGAATGGCTTAATATTTGTTGTTTCATAGGGCTAATGTCATTTTTCATTTCCTTAATTAGATATACAAGCGATGGCAATTACTTCATTATCACATATACTACAGACTAACTTTAATGTTCTTTTCTGCAAGGGCATACATTTTACTCCGGAAGCTGTTGGAGTAAAACATTTTTTATGGATAAGTTTTTGGCATAAATCGCAGCTATAATGATGTTCCTCAGTCTCAACCACAAGATTGCATTTAACACATTTATCTTCCATCAAATTCCTTGTAAACCAGATATCACAGTTTTAGCATAATATATTTGTCCTTGTTAGAGAGACTTGATCCTGGTCTGTAATTCAGTGATAAAATTTATAAATAGTCAGAGTCTGACAGTCTCTAATTTTTATAATACACCACTGGATTGTGAATTTAAATGTAAACCAGATATTTACTTTAAAATATGTATAATGTTTAGCACTATCGCTTGATAATAAAGTTCATGTGTGTTTGCAAGTTTGTTTGCTTTTCAATTAAAAGTTATTGAACAAATTTATAGAATTTCACCACTAAATAGATAGTGAATTAACCTTCAGTTTTTATTTTCTTCTACTATTAATGACTGTTGTTTATTTAAATATTGGTGTTAATTATAGGTTTTTAATTGCACTTAATTCCTAAAATAAAGCACTTTTAGCAGAGCAGAATAAACATATGCACACCTGACACTCCTGTCATGTTATGTAGAATTCTTTTGAAAATTGGTTCTTATTTTTTAAAATGGCTTTCTGATAATCTGTAAAGGAAATCAGTTAACGTGTGTATTGATTGTCTTTATCTATTGTGGATGAAACAGCAATAAACAAGTATTCTGCAGTGTTTATCAGTGCAAGCAAGTGTGATGAAGGAATTCTATTATTTGAAATACATAATATTAGTACAAATGATGAGTACGTTTATAAAATATTTGGTTTTTAACTTATACTTTGGGATTAAAACATTATATTTGAAAGGTTCCAAAACAAAATCATTCAAACTAGGTTCTGGGGCCTTATACATTATCAAAGTAGATAAGCACAATGAATTTTACATAAAAAGGTGACATGATGAACTTACGTGTTTGTTCTTTTAAATTTGGGATGAAACTTAAATGCTTGGAATTAATTCTGCCAAAAGACGGTTCACAAGCTATGTTACATGTTGTACTGGAGCTAACGTTGGGGATTTTGACACCGACGACAATTTCAATTATAGCACATCTAATATCAGTGTTGGGGAATTGTCACAATCCATTAGCCAATCTCTCGAAACAGACAGAAAGTTAATACAAAACTTGATTCAATGGTGGAATGAGTAATAATGATGTATGCTTCACTACAAACTGTAACCATAAAGTGTTATCGAAAAACAGAAACATTCTGCATCATAAAAGCGAAATATTCAAAAACTTGAGATTACATAAAAAGAGTATTATACTCAGACAGGAAAACTTAAGCCTGCCAAAAATGTAGGTGATATTGAATTTCGTTGCCACTATAAATGCCAACAATTTTTCTCAAAACCGAAAAAAATAATTTCGTTAGCTATCTTCGCACGAAAATATGAATGAAATTATATTTTAAAACATGTTACCCGGATTCCTAAAAAGCGTTATTATAATGCAAATTATGAAATACGAGCCAAGACATTTATATACCAATTAACTGTCGACCAAATGTCATAGGAAGAATGCCAAACAATGTTTCTAGCCACTCTCAATATTTCGAGTAGAACAGTTAAAACCACAGCCAGTAAGCAGAGTAACAGTGGCATGGTCAAACCATACGTGCGTGGAAAGAAATGTCCATCTCAAAAAAATCCAATATGGTGCAAAAAGTTATAGAACACATCACGTCTATCCCTGTAGTTGGGTCATATTGTTGCAGAAGTATGTCAAAAAGGAAATGCCTTGCATTCGGTCTCTTTGAAACTAGATTATATAAGGATCATAAGCATTACTGCTAAGAGCTTAATGTGATCCCTTGTAACGTTTTCACATATAGGCAATTGCCAAATTGCTATGTTAGATAGATTGTCGCGATCCAGGCGTAAATATGTAGTCGACTTGTTTATCGATCCGCGCAGCCATGCGCGTCAGGTTCAAGGCGCCTGCCCGATGCATTTGCATTCATTTCTTGTTCCGGATGTAGTCAGATAACAAGCTGTTGTTTAAAACGTGGTAGGAAAGTACCCTACCATAATGAATGGAACAAACAAATTCCATTCGTGGCAGAGACATGTTGCTTGGTCTGTGAAGAGAGCAATAGATTGTTGAAGACAAGCAGCAAAGTGGACAAGTTATAAAACGGTTCGTAAGCATGACAATATGGCGTCTTTATCATCAGTAATTCATTCGAATTTTTAGCAAGCAGTTTCACCTATTTTAGTAATCGATTTGCATAATTTTGTGATGTATAAAAGTCAATCAAGCTTTGGAGATGGCATCCCATCCGTTGATAGTGTAGCCATATTGGCACGTGTCTGCAATCTACAGGTGTTGTAAGCTTGTGTAAACACTTTTCTTATCGGTGAGTACGTTTTTTTGTTGTAACAAACATCGACCCAAGCATGAAGTCAAATTCATTGTGTAACGTTGTCGACTTGGAGGATAAATAATTTCCTAACTGATTTAGAATTTCACTATATTTCCGATAATTAAATGTATTAAAGTTTTTTTGTTAAACGATTTAAAATCGTAGCATGTTTTCAAATACTAAGGTATAAAAGCTTTCTTATTAAAATAAATTATGTTTCACTGAGTACATATAAGATAATTTGCTTAACGATTTAAAATAGTTTTAGTGTTTTTGGATATAGAATTAGAAAGCTTTTCAGTAAAAATAAATTCACTTTACTTAGATTATGTCAGATGATCTGACTAGTTTTTTGTATTACTCGTTAAATTTAAATAGTCGTTTAGGGCACAACTTAGTTAAACATCTGGAGTAACATGTTTACTCAAACAAGTCAAACGTATGTTCTGGTACAAATGATATGATAAGCTAATCTTTGACTTATCCTTGTGAGCCGAGAACAAAGATCTTTGCTTGAAGCATTTGCTTAATGTAATGAGATATATTTCTTTATGATGGGCTTCACCCAGTAACAATTGCTAGGTTTGAATCGTTCGCTTAATGTAATGAGATATAATTTTTGTGAGGGCCTCACCCATTAGTAATTGCTAATTTGTCGATACAATATTGATAAAGTCTGTCCACTTCATGCTCTTATAATTATGATTCTGTCTTTATTTTATTTATTTTTTGTATATAAAAGAACATCAAGTAACTTTATTACATATCTGCAAACTACTGTAATAGTTTTATTTCTGGAAATTCTGATTACAAGGTTTAAGTGTAAATGAAACACAGTTCTGTTGTTGAATATCAATCTTCAGGCATAAGTTAACTCCCTTAAGGTTTATCTACGTCTTTCCTTAAGAAGTTTATTTTTTTATTTAAGTATTTGACGTAGTGGCGCCCTAAATTGTACAAAGTTAATTAATAGAAAAGACCCCCCCCCATCTCATGCCTCCGCAGGGATAGACCCCGAGACTAGTCCGCGAGCATATATAATTCTTTTTGGCAACACAGTTTGGCTCTATGTCATCCTAATTAAAGCCTCCCTCTGCAAAATATTAACCAAAAAGTAAATTATTGATAACACTGTCGCCCGGAACATGGGACCCGACTGAAATTTTATTGTTGCTCGACTAATTTCACTGCCGCTCGAATAGTTAAACTTGTCTTTGTTAGTTCACATTTAGTGAAGTAATTTTGGTTAAGCCTGAAGTATTAAATTCTTTATTATAGTAGTTAATTTTGAGCTAGTATACTTTGTCGATGTTGATGAATTTATTTGTAGTCGTGACTGAACTTTAATTTTGTAAGGATTGATCAAACCTTTTTTGTACTGAATCTAAAAATGGCAGACGTATATCAGATTGTATATTTACACAAAGAGGAACTGGAATATGAACTAAATATTTGTGGTATAAGAAGTACTAGGTTTGTTGCTGAGAAGTTGGAAAATCAAGTTGCTTAATTGATCTCTCAGAATATACGGTAGAATTTTCTGAGGAATGTTCCGAAATTAATGCCACTATAGACTCGATAAGAAATATTTTGCCTGAATTTGAAGGAAATACTTCAGATTCTGTTTTTAAGAGAGTTCAATCAAGGTTGACTCATTTGTCTGGTCGCATTAAGAGAATGCAAATTCCTTTAGAAAATCCTGAAGAGGCTATCACATTTAAAAATGAAACAATAGCTACTGTCATTATTTTAGAGGCGGAGTTATATGATAAAGGGGATACAACTTCAGAATCCACCTCCCATAATGAAACAATTAATCCATCTTCCTCAACAGTCAGCATACCTATGCACACAGTAACGTATCTTTTGCCACCCATACCTTTTAGTTCTTGGTCCGTAAAATTTAAAGGAGATCCTAAGGAGCTGTATATATTTTTAAATAGAGTAAATGAATTGGCTCAGTCTCGTCAGGTGTCAGAGGTAGATTTATTTAATAGTTCAGTTAAGTTTTTTGAGAAAGAAGGACTCCTTTGGTTAGAAGTGTGAGGAATTCATTGACTGATTGGAGTTCTCTAGTGTGTCGGTTAAAGGAAGATTTTTTACCTGCTCATTGTGAGGATGAAATATGGGAAGATATTAAATCAAGTAGACAGCAGAAGGATCAGCCAGTAGTATTATTTATTGTCATATGGAGAGTTTGTTTTGTAGATTACCTCAAGTCCCAGCAGAAACTACAAAAGTTAGGATTATAAGAAAAAATTTATTGCCAGATTTAATCTCACAACTAGCATTGTCTGAAATAGATAGCATATCTACCTTGAGAAAATTGTGTAAGAAACTGGAGGAGGCCTCCTTATTAAAACAATATTCACTTTCTGCCATGTCAAATAATTCTAATAAAAATAATTTGAGTAAAAGTAATTTTAATCCTAAGCAACAATAACTTTATAAACGTCCAGTATTGAATCGTATTTTTTCGGCATCTACAAGTCAAGAGTATAAAAATAAGTCGCCTCCACAAGTTCAAGTTTTAGACAAAGATATTTCTAGTCCTGTATCTGTTAATTCTCAAAATTCATTGAATAAAAAACGTCCTATTTGTTGGAACTGTTCCCGTCCTGGTCATATGTTTGCAAGTTGTAGAGGTATGAAGAGAATCTTTTGTTATCGTTGTGGTCACAAAGGTGTCACATTAAATTCCTGTCCATCCTGCTCAAAAAAACGAATAAGGAAGCAGATGTTGCGTAGCCGACATCCTGCCTCGTTTCAAAAGGCTACAGTTATGTTGTGTAACCAGGAAAAATATTTTTGTAAAGAAGAATGGTTAGATTGGCCTAAGGTAGTTAAACAATTCTGTTGTACGTCTGATGCTCCAAAAACTGATTCTTTGTTTGTGGAGAAGCCCTCTGATAATCGTCCATATGTTATGGTTAAGTTATTTGATAGAGACATTACTGGTCTGTTGGATTCTGGATGCACTACATCGATAGTTGGATCCCTTGCCATCTCTTTAATAGAAGAGCTGAAGGTGAAGATATTTCGGTCTGATAGAAAAGGAGTATCTACTGCGGATGGAGCTTTAAAGCCTGTGGTAGGAGTAGTTGATTTGCCAATCTGTATAGGAACCCAGTGCCGTGTCCTTAATGCCCTAGTAGTACCTTCTTTGTCTCACGCATTTATTTTTGGAAGTGATTATGCGAAATTATTTGAACTTATAGCTGATTTTAGGAATAATTCTTGGTATGTACAAGGTGAAATAGGAAATCAATTGTCGTTTATAGGACATTCTTCAGTACCGTTAAAATGTAAATATTATTTGCTTGACTTAGATGACCTTTTGGATGCTCAGAAATTAGAAGCCCGACTTGTTGTAAATTCTTTTAAAGAAATCAGCAGTGTAGATAGATTGGGTAGAACTGATAAAATAGAGATGGATATTGATACAGGCGATGCAAAACCAGTTAGAAGAAAGCCTTATGTCATGTCGCCATACATGAATAAGATTTTAAATGATGAGTTAGACGAGATGCTACGTTTAGGAGTAGTTGAGCCGTGTCAGAGCCCCTGGAATTCTCCAGTGCTCTTAGTAAAGAAATCTTCTGGCGAGTATAGACTCTGCTTTGATGGGAGAATGTTGAATGATATCACGAAACATGATAGTTATCCGATGACAAATATAGATAGAATACTTAATTCATTACGTAATGCTAATTTTATATCTAGCGTGGACCTTAGGAAGAGTTTTTGGCAGATCCCTCTTTCTAAGAGCGCTGAAGAAAAAACTGCTTTTAGTGTCATCTCTAGAGGTCAATATAAATTTGTTACTGTACCGTTTGGGTTGAGAAATAGTGCGCAAACTCAACAACGTCTAGTCGACACAATATTTGGTCCTCAATTTGAACCCAATGTATTTTGCTACCTGGATGATATCATCCTTTGTTCGTCATCTTTTGAAGAACATGTTGAGTTATTGAATGAAGTTAAAGAACATCTTAAGAATGCTAATCTCACTATAAACTTAGAGAAATGTGAATTTTTTAAGAAATCCTTGAAATTTTTGGTTACATAGTAGGTTCGAATTCTCTTAGGACAGATCCAGAAAAAGTTTCAGCCATGGTTAATTTTCCGCATCCAAAAACAACGACTGAGATAAAACGTTTCATTGGCATGTGCAGCTGGTATCGTAGGTTCATAAAAAATTTTTCTGCCTTAGTTTCGCCTATAAACGATTTAATTAAGAAGAAAAAGAAGAGTCAAAATTATTAACTGGAGCCCAGAAGCAGAATCGTCTTTTGTTCAAATTAAGCAAGCTTTAGTTTCTGCTCCTTTATTATCACAGCCTGATTATTCTGTTCTGTTTATAGTAGAGTGTGACGCTAGTCATACTGGTTTAGGTGCCGTTCTTATTCAAAGAATTGGTGATGAAGAGCGTGTAATTTCATACGCAAGTAAATCTCTTAGCCATACTGAACGTAACTACTCAGTTACAGAGAAGGCGTGCCTCACAGTGATTTTTGCCATAGAAAAAATTCGTCCCTGGGTAGAAGGTACCCGTTTCACTGTCGTGACCGACCACTTTTTGCTATTGTGGTTGAATAATATCCAAAATCCAACTGGAAAATTAGCTAGGTGGGCCGTTCGTTTGAGGCAACACACGTTTGATTTAGTACATAGAAAAGGGAAGTTCAATGTTGTTCCAGATTGTTTGAGTACAGCACTTCCTGTAGAAAAAGATATTGTAAATTTAGTTCAAGTTAGTTTAGATAATTTAGATCCATGGTATCTCTCATTGCGAGAAAAAGCCTGAAGACTATCCACAGTGGAAAGTCGAAAATAATTTTGTATTTAAATTTTTACCTTCTAATTTGTCTCTTTCGTCCAATATTGTGGAATGGAAGCATCTCGTTCCTAGGTCGCAGCGGGAGAAAGTAATTCGTTCATCTCATGATCCGGCTATAGCAGGCCATTGTGGTTTTTCAAAAACTATGGCACGAATACAAGAACATTCTACTGACCTAAAATGAATATAGATGTGTTGAGATTATGTCCCAAGTGTTTAACGTGTGGTGCGCAAAAATCTTCTAATTTGGGTCCTATGGGTATGATGGGAAAGGAGAAACCAGTGAGGTTCCTTTTCAGACTATTGCTCTGGATCTTATGGGTCCATTCCCTCGTTCCAAGGCAGAACATAAATGGTTGCTTGTTGTAGGGGATTGGTTTTCGAAATTCACCATATTGCAACCCTTGAGAAATGCCAATGCGCATCTCATTGTACGTTTCTTAGAGGAAAAAGTTTTTCTTACTTATGGAGTCCCACAATTTATTATTTGTGACAATGGTCCTCAGTTGTCTGGGAAAAATTTCAAATCTCTGTGTGACAGATGATGTTCAAAAGATTTGGTATACTGCTGTGTATTCCCCCCAGTGTAATTTCGTAGAAAGGTTCAATAGAACTGTTGGTACCGCTATCCGTTTATATGTTGATGAGCATGACTAGTGGGATCTTGAGCTGCCACAGATTCAATATGCGATAAACTCCGCTAAACATGAGTCTACGACTTATTCCTCAAATTTTTTAGTTTTCGGAAGGCATGTTCCAGTCAGTGGTAAATTTTTTGGTGATGATGTTACTCCTGAGGGAGATATTGAAGTCGTTCCTGATAGTCGTCCTTCGTATGTTTCAGATCGTCTAGGTCTACTTAGGATATTTAAAGATGTTCGTGCAAAATTACGTTTAGCCTATGAACGTTCCAGTAAACAATATAATTTGAGAAGGCGAGACATATCTTTTAAAGTTGGTGATAAAGTGTGGAGAGTGAACAAAGTACTCTCTAGCGCAGGTGATAAGTTTACAGCTAAACTTGCACCAAAGTTTGTGTTGAGCATTGTCAAAAAGACGTGTTCAGGTGTGGTATATGATTTGAATAATGTAGACGGATCAAAAGCCGGTCGATGGCATATTAAAGATTTGAAGCCGTTTTCTACTTTGGATCCAAATGACGCTTCTGAAGGTTAGGCAATGCTCTTGATGTTCTGATGGGAAGTAAGAAACATTTTTGCCTATTTACAGTTTGTTGTAGTTAAGGAATTTTTTTTGGTCCTATAGAATATTTTTGATGATAACTAGTATGTTTTCCACTTTATTAATTTTAGTAGATAGTTCGTAAGGAAACACTTTATATCGCCTTTTTATTTTCTAGTTGTTTAAACCTGTTTCTTTCTTTCGATGAGATCTTATCTTAATGATAGTGGAGATGTTAAGTTAAGTAGGGACATCTTCGTGGTGAAGGAGTGCATTTGAATGCACGCATATTTTTTGAGCTTGTGTTTTATAAGTCTTGTTGTGTTTTTTTTGGTTAGTATGTCTTCTTTAAATAAGCTGCTTTACAATAATCTACTTGTGTAAATATTCAGTTTTATTTTGTTCATAGTTGTTTGATATAGTATGTATAGTATAAATGAGGAATTCCTATTTGTGGGTAAGCTTTTATTTTTGCTAGTTCTGATGAAATTCTTTATTGGCTGCTTACCAGTAGGCAGTCTTGGAATAAAATGGTTGTAGACCAACATGTTTGGTTTATTAGAACTTAGTTCATTTTGGGTTTTGCTATATCCTGTTCGGATATAAAGACTATAACATAATATAGTGTAGGAGTGGTTTACAGTGGTGTTTTGCTTGAATTATTGTCAAGTTGAACTTTTAGGAAGCTAAATGCTTCATTATTTGGTTGGTGTTCTGTGGTGATGTCTAGGAGAGACTATATGATCACAGAGTTGAGTGATTTAAATTTGATCAGGCAGAATTCCGTTGTGATTGGTAATTCTAACCTCGGTTTTTTATTATTCTTCGGCACTTTGAAGTTCCTTTGTTTAGTGGAGCTGACAAATATAGTTGTAATTATGTAAATAGATTTAGGTATAAAGTCAATATCAGTAGGATTGAAAATATTGTAAACCTTTTTGAAATTAGTATTAGCATTTATCGATATGTTTGGGCATTTTTGTTAAATTTTTTTTGTAATTGTACAAGTATCCTTGACTTGCATTTTATGTCATTCTATTCTTTTTAACTTTTGAGTGTTGGACTTACCTATTTGACATTTCCCGATTGTGTATTCCCAATTATGACTTCTCACGGACGTGTGGTACGCGCAGTTACCGTAGCACTCAATTGATAAATTTTGGTGTGTATTAATTATTGTGCATTGCACCCCCCAATTTATTCCCTTACATTGTTAAATTTTTTTTGAAGTCAAGTCATATTTTAAGTTAAGCTTTGTTCTTTGTTTACTTGAACCGTATAAAAAAAATGCTTTGGTTTTGGTTATTTTGATTTTGTTAACCTCTCATTTTTTTTCTTTTCGGAGAGAGGCAGTGTAACGTTTTCACATATAGGCAATTACCAAATTGCTATATGTTAGATGAATTGCCGCGATCCAGGCGTAAATATGTAGTCGACTTGTTTATCGATCCGCGCAGCCATGTGCATCAGGTTCAAGGTGCCTGCTCGATGCATTTGTATTCATTTCTTGTTCCGGATGTAGTCAGATAACAAGCTATAGTTTAAAACGTGGTAGGAAAGTTCCTCTACCATAATCAATGGAACAAACAAATTCCATTCGTGGCAGAGACATGTTGCTTGGTCTGTGAAGCGAGCAATAGATTGTTGAGAACAAGCAGCAAAGTGGACAAGTTATAAAACGGTTCGTAAGCATGACAATATGGCGTCTTTATCGTCAGTAATTCATTTGAATTTTTAGCAAGCAGTTTTACCTATAAGTTTCACATATAAGTTTCATCTATAATAAATACTTAATGGATTTTAGTAATCGATTTGCATAATTTTGTGATGTATAAAAGTCAATCAAGCTTTGGAGATGGCATCCCATCCGTTGATAGTGTAGCCGTATTGGCACGTGTCTGCAATCTACAGGTGTTGTAAGTTTGTGTAAACACCTTTCTTATCGGTGAGTACGTTTTTTTGTTGTAACAAACATCGACCCAAGCATGAAGTCAAATTCATTGTGTAACGTTGTCGACTTGGAGGATAAATAATTTCCTAACTGATTTAGAATTTCAATATATTTCCGATAATTAAATGTATTAAAGTTTTTTTGTTAAACGATTTAAAATCGTAGCATGTTTTCAAATACTAAGGTATAAAAGCTTTCTTATTAAGATTTATTATGCTTCACTGAGTACATATAAGATAATTTGCTTAACGATTTAAAATAGTTTTAGTGTTTTTGGATATAGAATTAGAAAGCTTTTCAGTAAAAATAAATTCACTTTACTTAGATTATGTCAGATGATCTGGCTAGTTATTTGTATTACTCGTTAAATTTAAATAGTCGTTTAGGGCACAACTTAGTTAAACATCTGCCAGATAAACATCTGGAGTAACATGTTTACTCAAACAAGTCAAACGTATGTTCTGTAACAAATGATATGATAAGCTAATCTTTGACTTATCCTTGTGAGCCGAGAACAAAGATCTTTGCCTGAAGCATTTGCTTAATGTAATGAGATATATTTCTTTATTATGGGCTTCACCCAGTAACAATTGCTAGGTTTGAAGCGTTCGCTTAAAGTAATGAGATATAATTTTTGTGATGGGCCTCACCCATTAGTAATTGCTAATTTGTCGATACAATATTGATAAAACCTGTCCACTTCATGCTTTTATAATTATGGTTCTGTCTTTATTTTATTTCTTTTTTTGTATATAAAAGAACATCAAGTAACTTTATTACATATTTGCAAACTACTGTAATAGTTTTATTTCTGGAAATTCTGGTTACAAGGTTTAAGTGTAAATGAAACACAGTTCTGTTGTTGAATATCAATCTTCAGGCATAAGTTAACTCCCTTAAAGTTTATCTATGTCTTTCCTTAAGAAGATTATTTTTTTATTTAAGTATTTGACGTAGTGGCGCCCTAAATTGTACAAAGACAAGTTAATTAATAGAAAAGACCCCCCCCCCCATCTCATACCTCAGCAGGGATAGACCACGAGACTAGTCCACGAGCATATATAATTCTTTTTGGCAACATAGTTTGGCTCTATGTCATCCTAATTAAAGCCTCCCTCTGCAAAATATTAACCAAAAAGTAAATTACTGATAACACCCTGAAAAATTTAGCTACTATGGACACTCTTTGTGACAGAGTCTAATTTTGGATTTCATTGCCCGGAAAATGATCAGTGTGATTTTTGCACAAAATTCAAGCTGATCGAAAATAGCTTTATATGAAGAATATGATCTACATATAGTGAGAAAACAAGAGGCCCTAAACAAAAAAAAATCATGATAAAGAAAGATCAAAAACAGATAATATCCTTGCCTGTTTCACGATGGACATGGAAAAGGTTCTTGTTACTTTTTCACGTAATGTTGGTAAACTTTATTACAGGCAAAAACTAAAAACTTTTTATTTTATTGTTTTACAATCTGACTGTTTCTGAGGCTACAGATTATATGTGACATGAAGGGACATAGTCAAAAGGTTCTTCAGAAATTGCATCATGCCTAGGGATACTTTTGTCAGATCTTGCTCCTTGTAGTAAAGATGTAACATGTTATTCTGACACTGCTTCTGGGCAAAGAAATTGTATAAACGCAGCAATGTTTTTCAGATCAGTTTCGAGATTGCCTATTAAACACAGTTAATCAATAATTTATCAAATCAAGCCATTTTGAAATCGAGTATGACAGTTTTCAATCCAGTATTGAACTCAGAGGCAGCAAAATCGATGTTTTGTACTCCTAAATATTTGTTTACCATTGTACGTGCTACAAAAACAAAAAAGCCATTTTATAAAGTGATTGTGCTTATTTTTACAGACTTTAAGGAGTTTTCTTGTACAGTGATTATAAACTGAAATAAAAATAAAGATAGCAGTAGTGCCATTTGATTGAAAATAAAGTGTCTTCAATACAGGAAAGACGATCGGACACACGTTTTTTTGTAAAGAATAGCTTTCTGACCTTGAGCTATTAAAAAATTACCACAAGAACTGTTAGCACTTTAAAAGAGGATAGCATTCAACCACTTCATAAAAATGTTCTACCAGTAGAAGAAAAAGCAACAAAGTATACTAAGACGATGTAGAACGGGTTATATTCTACAAACCTACCATCATTTTTATAAAGAGTTGAAGTCCGTTGAAGAAGTCGTAATAGAATCATCAGAAGAAGAAATTTAGAATGCCATTTTTCTTGAACTGTGTGTTCAGTGAATTGGAACCTTTTGCCTCTAAAGTAGCGAAATATTTATTTTTCTTAATTGTTAAAGAGTCGTGTAGTATATAAGCTATTTTCATGCTTTAATGCATTCTAAAATCACAACAGAATCATACTTACATTTTTATATCCGTATTATTTTGAAATCGTGCATTGAAGCTTTCTTAAATTGATTTAATATTCTATTTGTTTGAATATTAAATTAATTGGATACTTTTATATGGGTCTTCACAGTGTTTTTAATTTTGGTATATCAAGCGGTTCTGACTGGGTGCACCTGGAGTAGATTTAGAAAGAAGACCAATGTAAATTGTATGGGCAAGCACGCCAAGTCTTTTTTGTTAAATTCGTTCTAGAAGCAAGCACTGGATTTTCTAATTTGTTTGCATCATCTTTGTTCGGGACTATGTAAGGAATGGCACAAGAAATACTCTTATTTCATTTAAAACTTGTTACAAGTGCACTTCAAGTAAAATATTATATTATTCAACAAGCGAGTTATGATAGCTATTACTCATTCGGAAGGTTTGTGCCATGAGCCTGTTAGGGTGAGCGGCATAATTCAAATCAGTAATGGTCATAACTCGCGAGTAGAATGAATACTATACTTTTCCCACTACAACACAAATCGTCACTATCAGATATTTTCTAAACGTTTAAACTAATATCGCAAACATTGACAGGCAAAAATTCATTTCTCAAAGTGTAACAGTGTATTTTGTATGACGAAAATTACACCTCACGGATTATAAAAAAAAATGGTTTATATTGATTGGTCAGAGGTGTTGGATTATTATCATAATTCACGTTCTGGATGTTGTTGTTTGGTTAATGATGTTGAATTATGCATTCATATTCACCTACAGAATAATGAGTACTATTATTGACCCATTCTTAAATGCATAAGAAATGAATTACTGGATAGTTGTGGAAAAATTAATTATTACATGAATAGCTGTGCATTCTGTTGTGATAACAATATCACAAGTACTTATATACACTGTAGTTGTTAAGTGTAATAAACGATCTGAATAATTTCAAAAGTTGCAATTTTATGACTCCACATTGCACACTTGTATAATAAATAAATCGATGCAGTTTATATAATTTGTTATAACTCCGCGCCCGCGCGTTCAGAGCCACTTCCACAATTGGCAACACGGATACTATCCACGTTCACATTATTGCACAACAAAGATATTACGACATAATTTCGTGTTAAATTGTATCACGTACCAAATATGTTTACATTGATACAAGATGCATCCTAAAAAAGATAAAAAGCACTCACCCAAAAATGTGGAACTCTTCACGATTTCGCTGTCATCCTTGCGCAGGGGCCATCTTGATTTCGATGTATCTCGCTTGGGCGTGGGTTACGTTATGCCATCGTTGAATCCAGATTTAATGTCTTTCCTCTTCTTCCGTTTGTAGGCAGGACGAAGAAATAAGGTGAAGGCAACGATAGAAGGTAGAGATAAAGGGAAACCTTCATTCTGAAAGAGAAAAGACAAAGGAACGATACAGGTAAACGTCACTGTTCGACGTCTCGTTGGCTAATAATCTCATGTCCTGTCCAAATCGCGCACTTACCCACTCCGCGCCTGCGCATTCTTTTGCGCCGACGCAACTGTCCGGGATGGCGGAAATGCACAAGACTATTTTAAAAAATAATGGCGGAAATTCACTCACAATTTTAAAAGTGTACATGTCCAAATTTGGAATGTAACAATCGCGACAAAGCCATAAAAGAAAAAAAAATCTTAAAAAAAGAAAATGATTATTAGCATGGTAAAAGCTTAACATCTAAATCCTAACTAACCTACTTAAACCCTAACTTAAATTCTAGAAAATGTTTATTTTAGGCGCCACCTGGTTTTTTCAACTGATAACACGTCTTACGATTAACCAGGAAACGGAATGTGTAGCCTTATTGTTTATGAACTACATTTATAAATGCACACACGAGTCTTTAATGTGGCGCAGTTATAATCGACAGCACAAATTTGTCGGAGAGCACGAAACACTACTAAAACTAAAACAAATGTAATAAGTCGCCTAACATACATACTATAACTAAAGCTAACATTACAGTTTTTTAAGTGCACACGCACATAAGCATTGTATCTAAACTGTTTTTTCTTTGGCAAGAAAATGCCCAAATGTCCAAAAGAGCAAGTTACTCTGCACTTTAGCAAATTTTTAGGTACTAGTACTCTGGCTTAATAAACAATAAACATAAAAACTTTTTAATGACATGGTTGTGAATCAACAAATTTACCAACAGTACCATCTTACTAATTTCTTACATTACTAACCTAACAAACTACATTGCTACCATCAGGTTAGCTTCTTTACTCGGTATTCAAAAAATAATTCCTACCTCTGATCGTAAATACCAAACGTTAGGAAGACAAAAAAAGATAAGGCAAAATCTCAAGTTATTATCAAAGATAATAGGTAAGATAAAGATATTAGCTCAAGTTATTATCAAAGATAATAGGTAAGATAGAGATATTAAGATAAAAACTAGATAACAATAGGTGGATTCGAAACGCCCCGGCACGCTAGGATTACATACATTAAAGATATAGCGTAGAATTCCCCACCTCACCAAGCCGTTTTGCCATCCATCCTAAAGATGCAAGATAGAGTGGATCCTTGAGGCCATTATACAGGTAAGATACTCATACCCCCTAGAAGAGAGCGACTTGTGAGGCAGGTCCGTGAGTTATAACGGTATGAGGGACCGAGAAAAGGCATGTGGGTGCATTCTTGCACCCGGTGTTGAACGATATCGGTAAGATATCCATACGTATCTACATACACTCACACATTCACACACTCATACGTACATGCACTGTTAGCGGCCATGTGCGCTGACAGCGACACCGCATGACCTTACAAAAGATTTCCAGAGACATGGTCCAGGTGTCTGTGAAAACCTCTTGCGCAACCACACGGTGACTAACGGAAATGAAAAGGCAATAGAGATATAGGAAAGGTAAAAAGAGGGAGGTAGACATTTTGGACTGCATAAGTGACACTTCCAGGTAGAAGAGAAAAGAGGAAGGGCTCGCATTGAGCAAAAGAGACAGAAAAGGTGGATAGAAAAGCACTACTCAACCAACCAATGTGGTCAGTAGCCCGGAGTGAGGGGAAAATCACTCTTATGTGGTAGACGGGTGTTCCGGGACAAGAACAGGTCTACCTAATGAAAGATAAGGCGAAAACGGAGACAGCAGGATAAGAAAAAGTAGAGTTTTTGAACAAGCGTCCGAGAGAAGGTACAGAGTTATCCCTATTAAATTCAGGTCGGTCTGAAGGACCACCTGCTATGTTAATCAGACAAGTTAAGATACATCATAAGTTACAAAATTACTAGACTCTTGATGAGAACTAGTACAATCATTTTCCTAACGAGTGCATCCACTGCGATAAGAAATTCAGACAAGAGTTGAAACAACAACTTAAAAGTATCACTACAGATACCTTAACACAAAAAACCAAGTGTTTCAAGGTAATTTTTAAAAATGGTAACGCCATAAACACACGAATGCCTACCTATAAGCAGTTAAATACAAACACGCTGCCCCAATATGCTAAAAACAACCGAGAATTCGATAAGATATCAATAAAAAGCGATAGCACCTCGCCACGAAGTTCAATAAAAAACAACAAAACAAAATGTTTATATGTTCTGGTGATTTAATAGAAGGAGAAAACAGGTAATGATAAAAGATAAGGTGGGCGACTGTAATAATTCAGAAGAAAAACGCATGAAATAGAAAGTCCTAGTTTTTTGCAACTGCGAATATGGACTATTTCTTACAATGGCATAGGTGCCGCGTCTCCTATGTGAGCCCAAAGAAAAAAGCATTCACTCAAAACATCAGCTAAAACCAATCACAAAAATTCAATGAGTTATTGCAACCAAAGTTACGACAATTACCATGTAATCAACGTAAGATAAACACTGAAAACAAAATAATCTGTTGTAGAAAAGGTGCGAGGATTGATTAAATGAAGCGACAGAGTTATACTTGGGGACCTAGACAATAAACCGATATGTGGCTAACAATAAGTTCAAGGGGAAGTCAACAGGTAGCAAAAAGATAGCTAGTTTAAGGTAAATAATTCAAACGTGTAGAAGGTAAATGCTGTATAAGAAAAGAAATGGCTGAATAAAGTTACCTAAATCATAACAGGGGCAAACACATTATGTAAATCGTTAAAAAAATTAAACGTGAAAAATTTTGGATGTACGCTAAGCTTGAGAGATTTTAAAGATATTTTCATCCCACCTAGTGTGATCTGAATCGATATTTGAGGAGATAGCGGTAATTAAGAATTGATTTACTCATAACAAAATTGTTGAAGAACAAGAAAATATATCTTAAAACGCATATAATTGCTAGGGTGACAAGCCCTCCTTTGTGCTTCACCTAGATTAATAAACAAAAACTTCAACATCATCCTCAAAAAATGATTCGAAAATTGCTAGAGCAACAAACCACGAATCTCGTCTAGACTTATGTAATGCTGAGCGACCAACTCTTCATGAGTTTCGTCTAGACTAACATACTGCTGAGTGACCAACTTCGACGACAAGTCTCGCCTAGACCAAATAGATCTTAAAATGCTGTGTTGCAATATTGATATAAATAAAAAATTTGCTATCAAAACAAAATTATGCTCACTACACAAGGCAATATTTTAGCGATACATGTACAGAAAAAACAGTATACCAAATTATTAACGTATTACTTTTATATCGAGGAATTTATCAAGCAACCCTTGCAACTAAAGGGGATAGTAAATGAACTTAAATACAAACCTCACTATTGTAGTGTTTAAGAAAGCAGATATAATGAAATCAAGTTTACTATAGTGTTTTAGAAGGTATAGATATACCAAGATAAAAATGCAGTTAGTTACGTTACCTGTATTAAAAGCAAAATTGTTTTTGAGAAAGAATTCGTAACCTATAGTTGATTATTTAGATTGTAAGGGAACACTTTAGAATCATAGTAAACTAAGATAATATAGGAATTATCTAAAACACGCTTTTAATAACCTAAACAAAATTTGTTAAACCAGGTATATAATCAAATTTAATGTAATATCAAAAAATTTTCCATATTGGCTAACGAATAAACAATGAAGTTATATATAAAGTTACTTACGAAAAGAATTATTTAATCCAAAAGCACATGTTTAAAGTGAGGTTATGTAATTTGCTAAACACATTTGAAAGGTATATGCTTTAGTTTCATCCTAAATTAGGTTAAGTAATTATTTAAGAGAATTTAAAATATAAATACACTGTTAAGGGAAAATGCCAATTAATTAAGTTATAAATAAGTTATATGAAAGTGTTTACGCCTTGCCTAATATAAAATAAAAGCATGCTCCTCTTATCTCTCGACTACGATTTGTTATTCGCGCATCGCAAGGTGAGCGCTGGTTACAAACGATAAGACAGTCGACACAGCTCTCTCTTAGTACACAGTCCATTATTAAATGTCACACTCGCGCCGGTTTGTCGGCATTATTAGTTAATTAATTGAATAACAACGTGGGTACCTCTATTCCTTCCTTCAGCACCCTCTCCTGCCTAACCAATTATCTATTTAGTGGTGAGTGTAAAGTGATAATTAAACACGGGGTAAGTTTTTTATGCAACCATACTTTATAAACATTTTATTACGCATATTTTGTTATTGTGAACCAGCCGCTACGCTTAGGCGTGAACATAACTTTTTTGTTTTGGTCCTTCGAGCCGGATGCGTGATATAATTGTCGTCGTGGTTTTGGAGGAGCTTGCTTTATGTTAAATTATTACAAAGTTGCTCTTAATAGTATTTGAAATAAATTCACTCTTATCGAAACCTGCATGTTGATAAACGGTTATCAGCACAGGTGTGTTTGTTTATATTTGCATTCAATTTTAATTATAAAATACTTTTCAATTCGATTACATATTTACGTGTAGTTTATGCTATTCTGAAAATGTCTTTCGACAGCATTTCTTTGCAAGCTCAACAAGAAGCCTTATTTGGTCGCTTGCAAGGCATTTGGGATTATGCTGTTTCCGCAAATGTAAGTAAATTAAACTTATTAGAAGCAAAAATGCAAAGGCTTCCGATTATTGAAAATGCTCTCGAAAAACTACAGGTAGCAATAATTGAATTCAACGCTACTAAACTGACCCTAAACTACATGTAAAATTAAATCTAGCATCTTTCGACGACTTATTTGACGTAGTTCGTGCAAAATATTTAGAATTGAAAGAAAATTCTACAAAATCGGTTTCTGCGGATGCTCTGGCTTTTAAGGGCCCATCCGTTGAATGTTTAAAACCCTAGAAATTCCTGTTTTGATGGTTCCATTGATAAGTGGAATAATTTCATTACTACTTACCGCAGTGTTGTACACGAAAACAAATCTATTCCAGTCTCATTAAAATATTTATATTTTAGATCTTATCTCGATAAGGAAGCATTAAGTGTCGTCTCTGATCTAGCGTTAGATCCCAATATGTATGAGCAAGCATTTAAAAACTGGTAGATCGGTACGATTCTCCCGCAGAATTGTTAATTTTATTTGAATAAAATTCTTGAATTTAAATCTACTGGTTCCTTATCAAATTTCATAAATACACATTTCAACGCAGTAAGCACTTTGAAATCTGCCCCCGACGTTGAAGATTTATCGGACTTTATTTTATTTTCTCTATGTTATCGTAATTTGGATCCTAAATTACAACATGCATTTGATGCACGCGCGGATTCTAATGTGCCGACTTGTGCTAAGTTGTTCGAATTTTTAACCGCGCAGAATAAAACCTCAGAAATGCACGAAGATGTTCAAGCCTTAAAACCCGTCAACGTAAATATGCCACCGCGCTCCAAATATAATCTAAATAAGTCTTTTTTTGTAAAAGAATCCACTAACGATGCGCAAGTAAAATGCGATCGTAATTCGTGTCCCTATTGTAATGAAGGGCATACAATTTACGCGTGCAAAAACTTTCAAAAATTAAATGTTTCCGATAGATACACCGCGGTAAAAGGAATGTTGCGTTGTTTCAAATGTTTAGGCAATCATATTAAGGGCTGCAACTCTAAAGGAAGATGCAGGTTATGCAGCTCCAGATATCATCACACCTTTTTGCATAATACATCGCCTGTCTCGACTTCGGGACCGATAACCCCTGTGATCTCTTCCACATCCGATAAAAAAGAAACAGTTTCTACATGCAATGTGTCTAATAATCCTAAAAATTATACAGTGCTTTTAGGAACGATTCAAGCTAAGATTCGGGACATCAATGGCGATTTTCAACCTGTAAGGTGCGTGCTTGATTCAGGGTCCGAGATCAATGCGATCACTTCTGCTTGCGTGCAACGTTTGGGTCTTAAATATGTTCGCAATAACAGTAAGGTATGTGGACTAGCCAATGCCGCTGTTAATTCTAAAGGGCTAGTCGATTGTTTTCTACTTTCCAATTACGCAGATCAACGAATAAATTTTTGTGCCTCTATTCTTCCAAAACTTACAGGTAATATTCCTGGTTGTTCTTTACCACGTGGAATTTATGAACGATTTAAACATTTACCCTTGGCTGACCCTAATTTCCATGTATCGGCTCCGGTAGAAATATTATTAGAGCGGACATATGTTGTAGAATATTATTTTCGGATAACGCAAATAACCGTCTTGGTAAACCTCTAGCGATTGACACTATTTTTGGATACGTGTTAATGGGACAGGTGCCTTCTCCGCAAGGACCGTCAAACGCTACTTCGCTTTGTATAATGTCGCAACCTCTTGAAAGCGAAGTAAAAATTTTTTGGGCGCTTGAAGAAGTCTCGCAACCTCCTGCTGTGAATATTGACGACAATTATTGTGAAGCACATTTTGTTAGTACCCACTCTCGCGATGAAACTGGTCGTTACATTGTAGCCCTACCCTTCAAGGATAATGCCGAACCTCTAGGGCGCAATCGTGAAATCGCTTATAACAGTTATCTAAATTTAGAACGGCGACTTCGGAATTCAACCGAAAATCAAAAGGTTTATAATTCATTTCTCGAGGAATATCTATTTCTAAATCACATGAATGTTGCTCTGCAACCCTCCGATTATATTTTACCACACCACGGCATTCATAAAACCACAAGCAGTACTACCAAACTACGAGTGGTGTTTAACGGATCTGCTAATGATTCGACCGGTAAGTCCCTCAATCAACGTCTTTACGCTGGTCCGAAACTGCAATCAGGTTTGCCCGAAATAATATTTTTATTTCGTTCCCACAAAATAGCACTTTGTGCTGACATACGAATGATGTACCACCAAATTTTAGTACGTGCGCAAGATAGAATATACCAACATATATTCTGGCGACCCTCCCTCGACAGCGGAGTTCAAGAGTACGAATTGAACACGCTTACTTATGGTCTTACACCATCCTCTTTTATTGCGCAACGCGTGTTAAAACAATTGGTGATCGACGAAGGACAACAATTTCCTCTAGCATCTGTGGCCTTGCTGAATCACACGTATATGGACGATGTGATTTCAGGAGCCAAGTCCGTTGCGGCAGCTCAGCTGCTGCAATCTGAATTAATAACATTGCTGTCTCTTGGCCAATTTCAGTTAAGAAAGTGGTCCAGCAATGACAACTCTCTTTTAAATGAATTCCAGGAATCTGAATTAGAACCCTCCGTAGCATTTTCTGATGAAATCTCTGGTATCAAAATATTGGGACTAGTTTGGAACCCGAATTCTGATAATTTCACTTACTATGTTGTTCCTTTCGAAGAGAATATTTCAAAACGTTCCGTTCTTTCCTATATGGCTAAAATTTTCGACCCTCTCGGCTGGTTGACTCGGTGGTGTTCTTAATAAAACATTTTTACAGCAATTATGGGTACAACGTTTAGGTTGGGACGACACGCCGGACACCGACTGGTGTTTGAAGTGGGAGAAAATTTGTTCCGCCTTACTGAATTATCAAATTTGAAAATTCCTCGCTGTTTGTTTTAGACTCGGGACAGTACCGACTTTTAGGGTTTTGCGATGCCAGTGAGAAGGGTTATGCTGCATGTGTTTTCTACATGGCACGACTTCAGATAACACAATTGCCATCTCCTACAAGCTAAAAGTAAAATTTCACCCTTAAAATTTCTTTCAATGCCTCGTATGGAATTATTAGGTGCTGTTTTGTTATCTCGTCTAGTATATTCTATAATCTCTAATAAATTTCCTTATCCCTTAAAGGAAATAAGATTATTCACCGATTCTCAAGTGGTACTAGCGTGGATTAACACTCCTTCTTATTTATTAAAACATTTGTTGCCAACCGCGTGGAAATTATTTTAGAATACACTGCTATTCAACAGTGGTACCATATTTCTGGTGAAAACAACCCCGCCGATATGGCTTCCGTGGTCTTATTGCACACCAGTTGATTGACAACGATATCTGGTGGCATGGCCCATCTAACTGTAGCGATCTAATTACGGCTTCCAGGAATTTGGAAACTTCCCCTTCTCTAGAAATTCTTCCAGAAATAAAATCTCCCCCTAATATATTAGTTACTTATACACAAAAAGTTGCACTCAATTTTGGATAAATTTTCTTCTCTCACCTTGCTTCAGCGTACTGTTGCATATGTAAACCGTTTTATTTACAATTGCAAGAACTCTGATAAAAAATTATCAGGCTCTCTTTCTTCTGATGAATTACATATCTCATTGATAACTATCATAAGAGTTACGCAACAGCAGTTCTACGCCGAAGAAATAAATCAACTAAATTTAAACAAGGGTTGTTCTAAAACTCCAAAATTGTCCCCTTTATTGATTCGCTAGGTCTTGTTAGGGTGGGCGGACGTTTGCATCACTCCCTGTTGTCTTATGATAACAGACATCCCTTTCTATTACCGAAACAAGCCACTTTATCGCGATTATTGTGTGATAATTATCATCTTTTATCTATGCATTCAGGTGCATTCATGACGCAATCACTTATTCAGCGAAAATTCTGGATTATTGGAATACGTTCCTTAGTTCGTCAGAGGATCCATAAATGCGTTGTTTGTTCGCGCTTCCGTGCGACAACTGCTCAACCGTTCATGGCCGATTTACCCCTTTCCGTGTTCAACTGTCCAGAACATTTACTCATGTGGGAGTAGATTTCCGCCCATTTATGATCAAGTCTTCTAATCGTCGCATCTGTAAAAACCGCTGCAGGTTTAGTTACACGTCCAATAAGTAAGCTTATTATTCTCCCTTTGAATGAATAAATTTTATTTTAGTTATTTTCTCTCTTATTTATGTTCCGTTTAATTTTGAAAATTTTAAGGTTGTATTAAAGTTTTGTTTTAATTTGCCTAGCAACCTTAACATTTCTAGGGTGTATTTTTGAATGATGTATTTTATTTTGGTATAAAACTTATTCAGTTTTAGATGGGCGGTTATGTTTACGCCTTGCCTAATATAAAATAAAAGCATGCTCCTCTTATCTCTCGACTACGATTTGTTATTCGCGCATCACAAGGTGAGCGCTGGTTACAAACGATAAGACAGTCGACACAGCTCTCTCTTAGTACACAGTCCATTATTAAATGTCACACTCGCGCCGGTTTGTCGGCATTATTAGTTAATTAATTGAATAACAACGTGGGTACCTCTATTCCTTCCTTCAGCACCCTCTCCTGCCTAACCAATTATGTATTTAGTGGTGAGTGTAAAGTGATAATTAAACACGGGGTAAGTTTTTTATGCAACCATACTTTATAAACATTTTATTACGCATATTTTGTTATTGTGAACCAGCCGCTACGCTTAGGCGTGAACAGAAAGGTAAACAAACACTGTTCAAACATGGCCGACTAACTGCTTCAGATTGACATTTCAGCTGCATTCAATGTCACGCCAACATATAATAGATGTTGCCAAATGCAATGTTGCCAGATAGTATTTCTTCTATTTAAAAGCCATAACAAATTTTTATTTTGTATTATTTTTGAGTGAAAAACCCCAATTTCTACAAAGACATTCAAAACTACCACCTTATAAGATAAATCGGAAGTGAAGGCAAATTTTCAACACAATGTTTAGGCGGCACTGTTATAACCCCGGCGTTACGCGTTCAGAGCCACTTCCACAGTTGACAACACGGATACTATCCACGTTCACATTATTGCGCAACAAAGATATTACGACATAATTTCGTGTCAAATTGTATCACGTACCAAATATGTTTACAGTGATACAAGATGCATCCTAAAAAGATAAAAAGCACTCGATCAAAAATGCGGAACTCTTCACGATTTCGCGGTCATCCTTGCACAGGGCCATCTTGATTTCCATCTCGTTTGGGCGTTGTTTGGGCATGGGTTACGTTATGCCATCGTTGAATCCAAATTTAATGTCTTCCATCTTCTTCTGTTTGTAGGCAGGACGAAGGAATAAGGTGAAGGCAACGATAGAAGGTAGAGATAAAGAGAAACCTACATTCTGAAAGAGAAAAGACAAAGGAACGACACAGGTAAACGTCACTGTTCGACGTCTCATTGGCTAATAATCTCATGTTCTGTCCAAACCGCGCACTTACCCACTCCGCGCCTGCGCATTCTTTTGCGCCGACGCAACTGTCCGAGATGGCAGAAATGCACAAGACTATTTTAAAAAATAATGGCGGGAATTCACTCACAATTTTAAAAGTGTACATGTCCAAATTTGGAATGTAACAAATTTTAAAAGTCAGAATTTGACAATGCATTTTACCACAATTGTTAGTTCTTTTTCAACTGTTAAATCTTTTGCTATTTGTAGTACTACTTTTACTTCCACGAATGCAGTTTATTGCTACTACAAATACTTCTCTACTGTTAACCATTTTACCATTCAACAAACTATGGATTGTCAGTTAATAATTACAAGGGACTTCATCAGTCTAGTGAAGGTCATAAAATTTAAATAAATTTCAACCAAAAGGTGGAGCCAATGATGTGGGTTTTTTGAATACTATTCAGAGACTAATAGGCAGAGTCAACATAAATGGATGAACGTCGAAAGTGGTCTATGAATACAAGAACACAAAAATGTGAAGGTCGTTTTTCGTGTGTTTTTGATGTTAAGGCAATAGTGCATCAAGAATAGGCCTTATCTGGAGTGTATTAATATGTCTGTTAGACCATCGATGTAATAAGTTTGTCAGACAAAAATTGGGTTTTTTTTACTTTGACTATTTACTTATGTAGGTACTCCTTATCATCTATGAATTTTTGGTGCAAAGAACATTTCGGCTTTTTCTTCTACTCTCTGCAGTCACAAGATGGTTCTATGTATCATTTTTTTTTGTTCTTTAAGATATGTTACACTTCAACTGAACTCATTTTAAGAGTCAAGGTGGTGAGTGAAGCTGTGATGCATACACTGAAAAATCTGTCGCTGCAGGACTAGGAAAAGTGTACTTCTATACATTGGTGAAACATTGATGATGATATGTAAAATTAGTAGTAGAGTTTTGTAAAGGAATCTAAAGAAGGTGTCTTCATACTTGATTTGTACAAAATCTTGAGCAAAATTCGTGGAACACAGTTACTGCTTGTCTAATTAATGGCTGTCTATAATTTAGAATGCTACAAATTTTGATCTATTTAAAGTCTATGTATTGTGTAATAAACGTTATTAAGTAAATGGCATATTAACAGGTACTGTTTATGAATGGCAAATGACTGCAAAATATGGTAACCTGAGACAGTTCGTGAAAAGTTGTGGAATTTTTTGCAGAAGTAGTGACATTCGATGAATGACTAAAATCTTACATTTGTTCATTTTGGAGATATTTTTTATTTCAAAAGCATGTTTTTTCACATTTTTATGAATTGCAGTTACATGTTGTATTAAACATTGTTGTTTCATAGCAGCAATCTGTCTGTATAATTAGTAGATCTTGTTAAAGAAACCTACATGTATGCGAAAATGTTTTAAGTTCTGGTAGGCCATGGTCTCCTTATGTATTTCCATATTTCACAAACGTCAATTATGTATAAATGTGATCACACTGCAGAACATTTATTACGAAGTGAAGTGCTGAGGCGACCTCACATCTTTAAACTCACGTGTTAGTAAAAATTTTAGAAAAATGTTCAAACTTATGTATACCACCTGCATATAGAAGTAATAAACATAAAAATATCAGACTATTTTAAAAATCATAAGACAACTTTTGTATAATGCAATATATTTAAACTTTTTAAAATATATAATGCCTTAAAAATGTAATTGGATAATCTATCTGATCTATACCTTGTTTCAGTTCTTTCCTTTTGTAAAAGAAATTGGTGCTACAGGACTTCTGATAGAATGGGAGGATACATTTCCATTCACTCGTGAATTAGTTCAGATTGGTGGACTTTCTAACAGTGCTCAAACAACTGGCGCACCATACACAATAGAAGAAGCTCAACAAATATTAGAACTAGGTTAGTACATTATTTTTCGATGCATTCAATATCAATTACTGCCATGTACAGTGCTTAAAAGATACAAATATAATCATAACAACAATATTATGTTTAAGCTGCTGATTGTGACCTGACAGTTATACCTTTGATTCAAACATTTGGACATCTTGAATATGTACTTAAACACGAACAGTGGCATGGACTTCGTGAAGTAGAACTGTATCCTAGTTCAATATGTCCTAGTAATAGTGAAACAATGCCATTAATAAGAAGTATGATCAAACAAATTGTAGCTTTTCATCCTAATATTCAGTACATTCATATAGGAGCAGATGAGGTAAGCGTCAATTAATTTTTGAGAATATTGTGGTTGTGTATATATTAGCTGTAGCTTATTGCATATATGCTTGTAGCTATTAGCTGCAGCTATGACATTTTAGACTATAGTGCACATTTGCAGTGTAGTTGTGTGTCTTGCACAGAATTATGCATTTGTTTTAGTATTATTTGTTTAGATTAATAATTATTGTTTGTTTTGTTGTCAGCAAGAATTGTAGGTTGTTTATGGTGGATGTTTGCAAGTAGATAAATAATTGTGCACACAATTTCTTCTTAAAATTCACTTAATGTAGACTTTGTGCTACGTTTCTGGATGGTTTGGTGAAGTCGATTGTAACTTAGCATCAACTGGTTGCATTTTGCCTTCCTTAATAATTTTCTTAACAGTCAGTCGTTAACCCAACACCAGTTACTTCTGACACAATTGTGCTCAAATTGTTCCGACAAACGACATCTTGATCCTTCTGTTCTTTCATATATTTGTGATGATTATATATAATCTCACGACCTTGGCTGTGAACAGTTTTTTTTAATTGCTCAGTTCACTTAAAACAAAACAATAAGTATTCCAATAAAAAAGTCTACTTACAGTTTCAAAATAATTAACCTAGTGTTGTTGTAAAAACGCTGGTTTATAATTATTATTAGTAAAGGCAAATTAAACAAAATACACAAAATATGTACAAAGGCGTAGGATTTGCAAGTGTTCAAATCAAAGTGTGTACAGTATTGGCTCATCTGTAAGTTAAGAATTTGTAAAGAAACACTAGACCGCAGCTATAGCGATTATTTAAATTAATAATTTAGTGATATTTTTGCTTTATACTATGTAGCAGTTGTGAAATAAAAAATGTAAAGAAAATATTCATATGGAAACATCAATTTTTAAATTATACTGGAGTAACTTCACTGCTGTTTTAGACAGTGTATCATTTCACAACTGTATTTTCAGTTTGGTCTTTAGTATTTTCAATAATATTTGCGGTATATGCGCAGGTTGCTGAGATTTTAAATCACTATACACATGGCAGAATTTATAATAACCACACAAAGTTATAGGTGTTTTCTGAAATTGATATACGTTTTAACCTTAGTGTGAGCATGCATTTCTTTTGCAAAAGTATATGGTACTTTCAGAAAGCAGTATACAGTGTGTCTCAAAATCGTTTTTTTTTACAGGGGGATTTCATTTATTATAATAGACACAGCAAAGGTTAAATGGAGAAATTTTAAAGAATTTAGTGATGAATTTATTTCCGGTTTAAAATTAAGTTATCTTTATCCATTTTAAAGATAATTGAAATAAACTGAAAAGGTGCATTTTTGAATTTCCACTGCACTTTCTAAACTGTTAATTTTGCAGCTGTCAAAGTGTGACATTATTATTACACTTTTTCACGACGCACAAGTTGACATGCACGACAAGTCGTGATCGTTATTTGTTCTTCTGGAATGCACTACAAGTTTTGTTTTCCTTATGGTGGTCATATTGGATTTTTAATTTTTAGGTAGAACGCAAAAATTCCGTTCCAAAACACTCCACAAGTATGTAAAATTGACAGTTACTATGCAAAAAATGTTTTAAATTTTTCTATAATTTTATATCTAGTCGGCCGTGACAATGACTTAACAATGACATTGCGCTATTTGTTTTTTATTAAGTATCATTGTTCTTGTCAAAATTATTCATAAAGCTTTTAGTTTAGGTATTAGTGTATTTGAAATTTGTTAAAATTATTACATAAAATGGCTCGTATCTGTTTAAATGACGAGAAGTTTGATATGTTAGCGGCGTATTTGCAGTCAAACAAATGCTGACGTAGCATCAGCCCCACCTTTTCGGAAAATTGTTGTAAATTTAATAAACTATGGTGCCTTTGTACAACCACGGCATCACTACAACACCGAAAATGAAAATCGTATCCAAAATATTTTGCAAACTGTTCGTGAAAATCCTAAGACGTCTATAAGAACTGTAGAAGGTGAATTAAATATATTGAAATCTACTATGCAAAGAGTTCTAAAAATAAATAAATATCATCCGTACAAGCCTACAATTGTACAAGGACTTAAAACAAACATATTTTCCGAGAAGGGTATGCTTCTCTAAATGGTATATTACTAAATGTTTTAAAGATCCAGAATTTTCAAATCGTGTCTTGTAGTCTGATGAAAGTAGGTTTACTAATGGTGGAGTTTTTAATAAACATAAGAAAGCATTAGAAAATCCACATGAAGTAACTGAGAGGCATTCACAAACCAGATTCGGATTTAACATATAGTGTGGAGTCGTTGGTAATTTTATTTAACTACAAAATTTGGTATTTGTTCCTTATCGGAACCTTGCTAAAAATTACAATTTGAAAATATTTGCTTGGCAGTAAAACATTTTTAACACCTTTGTGTCAATACATGTTTGTTTTTAAAAAGGCAGGAAATTCCTTAACCATAAAATACTGTGGAAAACAAAAAAAAAATGGGAGAAATAGGGCAGGACACGTTCTAAGTTATTTGGGGAACAGTGCGAGATATATTACAGGCCGAGATAAGAAATAAGAGAGATAGTGGTAGACCTAGGTCAGACTATTGCATGAAGAGTGTAGGTTAACCTCAGAATAAGAAACAATGGAGGTACGTGTCTAACCAGTTCCTGAAGACCTAATGATGATAATGAAAATAAATTAACCAGTTTTTATATCAGGGAATCGACTCATAGGTCCATTTCTGAATGATTATAATGTAAACGCAAAAAGATATTTGAACCTTTTAAGAAATCAAATTTTGCTTGTCTTCAGGCAGTGGTAGCAGAAGATGAATTTGGTAAATTCGGTTTTAATAGGATGGTTGCCTGGCACGCAATACAATTGAAGTGAGAAACTATTTAAGAGAACAGTTTGAATGAAGGGTTATATCATCTAATGGTCCAATTCCATGGCCAGCCAGATCACCTGACATGACGCCCTTGGATTTTTATCTGTGGGGCCATATTAAAAATGAAATCTATGAATTTGATCCTCTTCATAGATGTTCTTAGAGAAAGAGTGGTAGACAAGTTTGCTATGCTTAGCAGAAATACACTTTCTAGGGTTGTAAAAAGTTTTGAAAAATTGTCAAGAATGCCAAAGGGTCAATGATAGACATTTTGCACATTTCTCTAACAATATTAGTTAAGTAGTTCTTGATATAATTATTATTAGAACCCACTAGTCCATAAACATTGTTATGCTTGTTTTATCAGCTTAACTTCATTTTGTTCTATTTAATAAACTTATAATATTTTTTATATGCAAACTTTTAATTTAAAAACTGCTACACTTCGTTTACAGTTTTACCTGGTCGGTAATGCAGTTAACAAAATGTTACACTTAGATTCTGGTACATTGAAATGGCGATAGATGGCTCTTCAAAGCCGGTAATACAATTACCAAAGTTCATAAGATACACATGACGTCACTGATAATTTATATTGCGCCATAATTAAGAGAAGGTACATAAAATTTAAACAATAAAAATTAGATAATCTACTCACGTGAAGGATCCGCTAACCGGCAGGAAATCACGCCACGGTAACCTCGGCATCGCTGCTGGTAGAGTTGGACATCCAAATTATCTCGGGTCTTGGTCCAGGGTCATCTTCGTTCCTATATGCAGTGGAAGACGGGAATAGGGAATTAAGGAAAGATACTCAAGATAAGGAAATCTACATAATAAGATAACACGACACCCGGCACGACTGTTCACTTCAAAGTTTGGCGTAAAAAAGCCACGTTTCCGCGCGAGAACCGCGGAACTCCCTACTCTTTGTAGCATTGCTATACCCCTATAGGGATAATTCACACTTCCAATTGCACTATTGTGACGTGCCGGAAGCCCCGCCCAGTTCATTTAAAATGTTCGCGCGTCTTGCGTATTTAAAATTATGGCGGAAAACTTCCGTACATTAAAAACTGAACTAAAACAATGTTTAAGTGCAAATTCAGTTTGCACGTAACAATCGCGACAAAGCCACAAAAGAAAAACTTAAAAGAAAAAGTCTGTTAGCACAGTAACAGCTTAAAATCTAAGTCCTTACTACCCTACATAAACCCTAACTTAAAACCTACAAAATGTTTATATAAGGCGCCACCTGGTTTTTCGACCGATAACACGTCTACCGAAGTACCAGGAAACGGAATAGGTAGCCCGATAGTCTTTGACTACACTACTTACCGACAGCACAAATTTGTCGGGGAGCATGAAACACTGCTTAAACTAACACGGGTGCGACAAGTCGCCTAACCTATCTAAACCTATCTAAACTTATCTAACTAAAGCTAACATATAGTTCTTATATGCAAACACACATGAGTGTCGCATCAAACTATTCTTCTTTTTGGCAAGAAGTGCCCAAATTTAAAAAGTTCATGAGAGCGTCACTTGCACTCTAGCAAATTTTGTTTCTGGTACTTTGGTTTCCTCCGATGCACATTTAACTTGTCCATGACACAGTTGTGAATCCACAAATTTACCAAAAGTACCGCCTACTAAATCCTTATATGCTAACCTGACAAATTACATTTCTAAATTGGGTTAGCTTTTTCACTTAATTTTCAGAAAGATAATTCCCACGTCTGGTCATATATACCACACGTTAGGACGATAAAAGATAAGATAAGATCTCAAATTGATGTTAAAGATAATAGATAAGGTAAAGATATTAAGCTTAAGTTGTTATCCTCAAAGGTAATGAATAAGATAACGGTATTAAGCTTTAGTTATTATTTGAGATACTCGATAAGATAACACGATATTAAGTTAAAGTGATTATAAGAGATAGTAGGTAACATGAATTTAAACAGAAGTTATTGCTCAAGATAACCGGTAAGATAACGCGACATAACTCAAGTCATTCCTAACGGTAGTCGGTAAGATAACGATAAATTAAACCAAAATTATTACTAACAGTAATTGGTAAGATAACGATACTAAACTAAGGTTATTACCAAAGGTAATCAATAAGATAACGATATTAAACCTAAAGGTATTATCGAAGATAATAAAGAAGACAAAGATATTGGCCTAGTTATTACCCAAGACAATGATAACAACAAGAGTGGCTCCAGTAGAGCCGTTTAAATGGGATTGACCCGTGCCCTCCAAAAAGAGAAACCTGTGAGGCAGGTCCGTTCGTAAGAACAGCACGGGGACCGGCAAAGACCTTTGGGTGCATTCCTGCACCCAGTGTTGATCGATATCGGTGAAACTATTCACCCGATATCCATGCGGTATAAAGATATACACATTCACTCACACATTCACACACTCATACACACCTTCACTGCCAGAGCCTATGCACTGACAGCGGCACCGCATGACCCCACGAAAGATTCGCAGAGACATGGTCCAAGTGTCTGTGAAAACCTCCCGCACAACCACACGGTGACTAACAGAAAAGAAAAGGTAGTAGAGATAGGAAAGGTAAAAAGAAGGAGGTTGGTTTTTTGAAGTGCATAAGAGGCACCTCTAGGTAGAAGAAAGAAGAGGAAGGGCTCGCATTGAGCAAAAGCGACAGAGGAAAGGTGGATAGCAAAGCGCTACTCAACCAACAAGTGTGGTCAGTAGCTCGGAATGAGGGAACATCATTCTTATGAGGCAGACGGGTGTTCCGGGACAAGAACAGGTCCACCGAGAGAAGAATAAGGCATAGCGGAGATAGCGGGTTAAGAAAAAGTATAGTTTTTGGACAAGCGTCCGAGAGAAAGTAGAGAATTGTCCCTATAAAACACAGCGCAGTCTGAAGGACCACCTGCGATATTAATCCGACAAGATAAGATATACACATTTTTAAAATTCACTAGACTCCTAAGAGAACTAGTACGATAATTTTCCTAACGAGTGCTTCGACTACGATAAGAAAATCAGACAAAGATAGACACGACAACTTAAAAGTATCTTCACAGATACAAACACACAAAACAAACTGTTTTAAGGTAGTTTTTAAATCGGTAGCACCCTAAACACACAAAATGTCCAATTAAAAGCAGTTAGATACAGATACACTGTCCCCATATGCTAAAACAACCGAGAATTTAATAAGATAACAATAAGAAGCAATAGCACCTCACCACAAAGTTCAATAAAAACAACGAAAAAAATGTTTATAAGTTATGTTGATTTAGTAGAAAAACAAATAAAGATATAGTGTAATGATGTAGTATAATGTGGGCGACTGCAGTAATTCAGAAGAAAACACATGGAATAGACAATCCTAGCCTTTGCAACTGCGAATATGAACTATTTCTTTCAATGGCATAGACTGCGCGTGTCCTATGTGAGCCCAAAGAAGAAAGCATTCACTCAACATCAGCCAAAACCAGTCATAAAAATTCAATGGGTTATTTCAACCAAAGTTACGACAATTACCTTTCAATTAAACCATATAAGAGAAATACTAAAGACCGAACAATATGTAGTAGGAAAATTTCAAGGGTTAATTAAATGAAACGACAGAGCTATATTGGGGGGTGTAGAGGATGAAGTGATATATGAGTAACGGTATGGTCGAGGAAAGTCAACGAAAAGAAAAAGATAGCTAAATTAAGGTAAGTAAAGTTAAACGTGTAAGAAATTATATACTATATGAGAGAAGGAATAAGTAATTAAAGATACTAATTGATGGTGAGAACAAAAATATTAGGTAAATCGTGAGGAGAATGGGGCATGAAAAACTTAATTAGCATTTGGGTCGGCAGAGAATGGCTTAAGGTCTTTAATATGCCACCTGCCTTGGCGTTTTCCTTCAGTATCCTGAAGTTCATAGATAAGGGACTAATAACACGTGTGACTTTACAAAGAATGAATTTAGGGCCAATTTTGAAGAAAATTTCTTAGATGCATCCGATAAGACATAGTTCTTTTTCCAAACTTGTTCGCCTAAGGCAAAGGAAATATTTCGCTTACGCAAGTTATAATGGTCCTTGCTCTTTCGTAAGCTTTTAACAAATTTTTTCTAACGTCGTTAAAGATAGAAGGTAATGACTGTTGGTCTTTGTCCCAGCGTACTTTATCGTCAAATTCAATTACGTTAGTATCGTCAGGCACTAAACCATAGTAACTCCCATCGATTGGGGTATATCTTCCAAAAACAAGAAAAGACGGAGTGAATTGGGTTGCTTCGTGTTTAGATGTACGCAAAGCTTGAGCAATTTCAAAGATATGTTCATCCCATGTAGTATGGTCTGAATTAATATAAGACGAGATAGCGGTAATTAACACTCGATTTACTCTCTCGGTAGGGTTTACTTGGGGATGATATTTTGCGTTAAACCAAATTTTTGTACTTTGTAACTTTTAACGAAATTCTGAAAATCTTTAGAGATAAATTGTGCACCATTGTCACAAAGAATAATCTGGGGGACACCAAAGATAAGAAAGACATTCTGTTCTAGGAATTTAATTATTGCAGCGGAGGTAGCTTTACGTAAGGGTTGCACCATAACAAATTTAGAAAACCAATCGGTAACAACCAAAAGATATTGATTACCTCTTTTCGATCGAGGGAGAGGTCCTAATAAGTCAAGCGATATTAATTGAAAGGGATAAGATACACGCTTAAAGTTACCCATTAAACCAGGGCGAGCATCTTGCGAACTTTTATGGGAACCACAAATTTTGCAGCTTTTAATGTAGCGACAAACAGATTGCTTAAGTGTGGGCCAGTAATACAATTCAGATATTTTCGAGAGTTTTTGTAACACCAAGGTGTGCAGCTAAGGGATCGTCGTGACATAATTTGAGCACCTCACTGCGATTTGCAGTGGGCACAACGAGTTTCCATTCAGGTATATTCGATATTTTATGTGGACGAGGATACAAATTTATACAGTCTATTATTAGTTACTCGAAAGGTAGGAAATTTGTCGGGATTATCGGAAACTTTTTATCATATTGAGGTACCAGGTATCCAGAATTAAATTTGGAAGGTTAAGAGAAAACATCTCGAGATAACGCATCAGGTACGATATTTAATTTGCCAGGCCTATGCCTAACATCGAAAGTAAATTGAGATATACGCAAGTTCCATCTTGCCAAACGACCTGCGGGTTGTTTCAAGTTATTAAGCCAAGTGAGTGCTGCACAATCAGTGATTACGGTAAAGTGTGTACCTTCGACATATCCTCTAAATTTCTCGATGCCAAAGATAACACCCAATAGTTCTCGTTCGGTAGCAGAGTATTTTTGTTCGGCAGAAGTTAAGGCACGGCTCGCATAAGCGATTGGATGTTCTAAACCATTGTTTACCTGGAACAACATTGCACCTAACCCAGTAAGTGAGGCATCGGTTTGTATATAAAACTTATCATCGAAATTTGGAGAGATTAAGATAGGTGCTGAAGTGATTAGTGTTTTAATTTGTTCGAAAGCTTGTTGGGATTCTAAATTCCACTCAATAGTTTGGGATTTCTTTTATTTTTAATTAAAGCGGTAATGGGTGCAGATATAGTTGAAAGGTTAGGTAAAAAATGCGATAATAGCTAATCATTCCTATCAAACGTTTGATTTCGGTAACAGTTTTGGTGTTTTAAATTTAGTAATGGCATCAACTTTAGCAGGATCGGCTCGTAAGCCTGTCCCATCGACAATAAAACCAAGAAATGTAAGGGATGAACGACAAAATTGAGACTTTTCCCAGTTTATCTTAAAACCTGCTGCATTTAAACGTTCAGCAACTTCATCTAATGTGGCGATATGTTCATCGAAAGAACTTGAGATAACTAAGATATCATCTAAAATACAAAGGCACGTTCTTGATGTAAGATAGGACCTAACGTTTGATCCATAGTACGTTGTAAAGTTTGTGGAGCGTTACAGAGACCAAATGGCAAAAAATTATATTCGAAAAGACCTCGGCCTGGGACACAAAAAGCAGTTTTTTGACGAGAAGATAAGTCAAGAGGTATCTGATAAAAAGCTTGTCTAAGGTCGATAGATGAGATAAATTTTGCATTACGAAGCCTGCTCAAAATTGAATCAGTTCTAGGTAAAGGATAAGCGTCTGGAACAGTAACAGAATTTAGCTTCCTGCCATCAAAACAGACACGCCATTCGTCATTCTTTTTCCGAACTAGCAATACGGGAGAGGTCCACGGTGAATTTGAAGGAGAGATAACACCAGATACTAACATTTTGTCTATTTCCGCATGTAAATGCTTTTGTAAGGCAGGCGATAAGGGATATTGACGTTGCTTAAAGGGAAGGGCATCACCTGTAGAGATAACGTGTGTTGCCGTTGTAACACAACCAAGTTCAGAGGTATTAAGTTTGCGAAATTTGTCGATTGTAGCGTTAAGAGTTACATCTTGGGAATCAGTAAGAGAGATTTTGTTAGATATTCCTGTAGATGCACAGGAGTTCGTTTTAATAGAGGTTTGCCATGAAAAATCCTGAAAGTAAAGTGACAGATTAAAAGTTTACAGAAATCAACGCCTAGCAGAAAAGGATACGCTAATGCAGGGACAATCAAAAATAAAACATCACGTTCAAGAGACTCTACACGAATTTTTAACTTAAGGAACCGGTTACATGTATTTGATTATCGTCAGCTAAATTTATGGAAGTTTTTCAGGAATAATTTGAATTTTGATATTTTGTTGAGATAATTGATGTAAACCTTCGTTATTTATAAGAGAACATGAAGAACCTGTATCCAGTAAAGCAATTACATTTAAGGAACCAATTGAGATAGATAAGTGTGGACGGTTATCGAAGGGTTTTTAACAAGTTGTGAAACAGCGGTAGTCTTTTATGATAAAAGGAATTGACGGTTTGTAACCACTTAGACCACTCGGCTGGAGTAGTGTAGCATAATTCCTCTAATAAAGGTAAGGTATTTTGTACATTAATAGTAGCGGTATTATTATTAGATAAATTTAATGACGGTACAACGTTAGAAGTGGTTTTATAATTTAAATTTATTGGCGTCTGTGTCCGTTGGATGATTGGTGTTGAGGGCGATTTTAGTTTCTTGAGATATTCACACCCTGATTTGAAATATCTCGACGGGAGTTTCCGATACGTTAGGATTACAGTTGGTGCAGTTAGATTTGTAGATATTTGAGCGACCACAGCCATAACAAAAATATTTTTAGGGTAAGTGCAGACAGTATAGCTATGTCCACTTCGCTTGCAGTTCCAACAGGTAAGTGCGTTGTTAGTGACGGTAGAAGGAACGTTAAGGGTAGATACTTTACGGGAAGCTCGAACTTGGCAAGCTAGATCAGGTTCGAGAAGACCAGATAATTTCTCGGTGGTGGTCGATATTTGTCAATCCTTGACCTCACTTCTTGGAGAGAGCGACATAGGTCTTTAAAATGAGCTAGCGAAGATATGGGCTGTAAAGCCAAACGTTCTGAGAAATGGGGTTTAAATTTCTAAGTAATTGATCGATAATTTCGGATTCGGAAGGTTTTTGTCGAGTCTGCTATATAAAGCTTCTAATGAGGTAATAAAAGACACAACATTTTCGTCGGGACCTTGAGTTCGGTTACGAATTTCGTTCCAAAGATCGTTAATGTAGCCATAAGGTAGGAAATCTCGTTTTAAACAGGCAACTAACTCATTCCAGGTAGAAATTTGGTGTCGTATGTTTCTGTACCATATTAATGCTGAGCCTGCGAACAAATCATCAGCTGAGATAAATAGATCTTGGTCAGTACACCCGCGGGAAATTTTAAAATCGTTAATCCGGTCAAGAAAGGATAATAAAGAAACCTTCGAATCAAACCCTTCAAAGGTGAGACCCCATTTGTATACAGGTATAGGTTTTCCTAATGGTTTAGGTTCGGCAAGCGCAAGATTTGAAAAAGGTGACGATATATCTACGTCTGCGTTAGGATTAAGTCTTTCTAAAAGAATTCCTTCAAGCAATAACACCTCGGACAACAAACTTTGTTTAGCTTGAGTCGCTTGGTCATCGTTATATAAAGATAATGATTCGATACGGTGTTTGACGTGGGTTATTCTTGAAGTCAATCTCCCTAATTCGATATTAGTGGCCGCAGGATCTGTTTTGTTTATTATACCCGATATATCATCTAAAGTTAATTTAATTTCTGATACGTTGAGTGGCCAATCGCCAACAGGGTTCTTTAAGATAGCAACGCCTTTGGTTTCCTGTGACAAAACAGCCCTAAGTTGAGATCGCCTATCATTCTGATTGCTCGCAGCTATGATACTTCTACATTCCAGCTCGTAGATTAATTCCAGCGATTTTAAATGTGATACGTTCATTATGAATACAATATTCAAGACACGATATAAAAATATGCGATTTTGACGCAGGTTAGAAGGTAAAAACACGTTACAGTTACTTTAAGGTAATACGATACGATATTTAGAGGTAAGAACTTGTTAGAACGTCACCGATAACACCAAAGAAACACATTTAAGGTATATGGAAACGAAATCAATGTTCAGTTAAATACATATTTTATAGATAATGACAGACAAGCCTTCCAAAATGGAAAATGGGCGCAGAGGATATGTTATTTAACCTATAAGGCAACAACGTATAGTCAAACACTTCTTAAAAAGGTATACTAGCAATTTATTTCACTCAAGTGTTTTTTAAACACAAAATTTTCATGTAAAAGATAAACCATAATGCAATTTTAGAATGTAACATAAAGAACAATGTATTTAAGTTTCAAAAACGGCCTTTCAAAGTTAAGGAAAGCAACTAAAGATATTTTAATAGGTAATTCTATAATACTGTATTTAAAGACATAAGGTAAGGTAAATACTTACATGAATAAAAGTAAAGTTCTTTAAGTGAAGAAGCTATTAATGCATTGTATCCTTATAAAGGAAATTATTCTAACCTAAAACAAAGAAGAAGCCCTGAAGTTCATAGCCTGAACAGGTTGAAGGCGCCATCTGCTACACTTCGTTTACAGTTTTACCTGGTCGGTAATGCAGTTAACAAAATGTTACACTTAGATTCTGGTACATTGAAATGGCGATAGATGGCTCTTCAAAGCCGGTAATACAATTACCAAAGTTCATAAGATACACATGACGTCACTGATAATTTATATTGCGCCATAATTAAGAGAAGGTACATAAAATTTAAACAATAAAAATTAGATAATCTACTCACGTGAAGGATCCGCTAACCGGCAGGAAATCACGCCACGGTAACCTCGGCATCGCTGCTGGTAGAGTTGGACATCCAAATTATCTCGGGGTCATGGTCCAGGGTCATCTTCGTTCCTATATGCAGTGGAAGACGGGAATAGGGAATTAAGGAAAGATACTCAAGATAAGGAAATCTACATAATAAGATAACACGACACCCGGCACGACTGTTCACTTCAAAGTTTGGCGTAAAAAAGCCACGTTTCCGCGCGAGAACCGCGGAACTCCCTAATGTTCGCGCGTCTTGCGTATTTAAAATTATGGCGGGAAAACTTCCGTACATTAAAAAACTGAACTAAAACAATGTTTAAGTGCAAATTCAGTTTGCACGTAACAAAACATGTACTTGAGGGATTTACAACTTAAAAACACATGGCGCAAACACTATGTCATTATACATCATTGTCACTGCCGACAAGATATAAAATTATAGAAAAATTTGAAACATCATCTTTTGCATAGTAACTGTCAATTTTACGTATTTGTGGAGTATTGTTGGAATGGAATTTTTGTGCTCTATCTAAAAATTAAACAATCCAATAGGGCCGCCATAAGAAAAACAAAAGTTACAGTGCATTCTAAAAAAGCATAGCCATGTTTATTTGTCCCCTATGATATAATTACTGGTTACATCCAGGTCTAGGAAAAAATAAGTGTAAAATTAAAGTGTGTACTAACAAATCTACTGTATTTCAAGAATCAGTATTGAAATAGGTAATATAATTTTAAAACGGTTGATTGATAACAATTTGAATTGAATTTGCTTTTAAATGACATTATCTATCCACTGAGTGATTTTATTTTTAGGTATGGCATTTAGGAGTATGTTTAACATGTTCAAAACGAGTCCAATCTAGTAAATATGGTAAAGCTGCTATATACTTAGATCATGTTACAGAAATTGCACAGTACATTAAGGAAAATTACCCTAATTTAAAAATAATTATATGGGATGATATGTTAAGAAACATTGATATTCAAATATTGCAAGGTAGGGTGTTATTGAATTTAACTGGTTTGATTCATCTAAAGCTAATTCAAATGGCATTAAATGTTATTATTTTAAGACTGACTAAGTGCACCAAATAAGAAATGCAATGTCTCCTTCTGGGTTTAATAACATTGTCCCAGTGTGAAAATTAAAATTTTTTAAAAATTTATTTACAGTTACTGCAAGCAAGTTGTGTGTAAGGTGTTTTACATTCAACCTTAAACCTATTTTAGAAGAATCAGACTATATATTTTCTGTTATCTATTGTTAAACCTTTAACGCTAATTATTCGATCAAACAAAATGTGGCACTATAGCACATTAACTTTTCGGTCAATTATCTCATAAAATTTTATTCCAATAATTTATTTTTGAAATTATATTTATTTGACGATATTTGATATTTCTTGAGGCATACAGTATTGATTATCTCAATATGAAACTGAAGTGGCAAAAATTATAGAGGCCGGCCGACCAATGCTTGAATCAGATTCAGATAGATGTAGGAAGTATTAGTTACGTATTAGCTCAGGGTAAGTTAGCATGGAGAGCTATGTCAAACCAGTCTACTGACTGAGAAGCCAACAACAACATTTGATATTTACAATGTTTTATATAGTCGTTGTAATTTAAGTTCCGATTTGCATCATTAATAATGTTCGCAAGCATACCAACACAGTATAGAGCATATTTCCTTTCTTATCTTAAACACTCAGATCTAATCAATGTTGGTGAAAATTGCAACGATGCCAGCGTTTCTCTACAAAAATTTAACATTTAAAACTATCAAAAAAGGCAGTACATAACCTAAACTCATGATCTGGAGGTTATGGGAATGTGTTACTGTCAAATTTTTTGCTTCTCAAGACCAATCGTTTTATAAACTGCGTCTTTTTTTCATATTAAAAACTGTTCTTATCAGAACAAATTCGCGTAATTTTTACGTTCGTTAGCTTGTTTTTGAAAATGCCTGGAATGCACTTGGGTACTAGGGGGAAGCAGCTTGTTGCTAACTTGTACGAGTTTTTTGAACAAGAGAAAGCAAATGGAGGATCTTTTATTCCTGTAACAGCCGTCCGAGAGGTAATCTACGAAATGTAATTTGTTATAAAATTATTTAATTTGATTTTATAGAGAGTTGCAGCTGCTCTCAAAATTAATCAGTCGACTGTGACTATGGTGACCAAAGCTATTCAAAATGGTGAATTATTAGATTCGAAAAAAAGAATTCCCAAGAAACCTGTAACTGTTGTTGATGAATTTACAGAGTGTGCAATTCGCAATGAAATTTATCGAATGTATGACAATCGTAAGTTATTAAAGTGTTGTTAGTTTGGTTTTGATATAATCATCTGTTTCAGATGAACATATCACAGTACATAACTTGTGTTTACAACTTCAGAGTGTAGAATTGTAATTGTATCGGGGTAATTAAAACTTTTTGTAAGTTTATTACCCTTTATCCTCGTGACTATCAGCTATATACTAAAACTCTCTATTTTAATCTGATATCACTAGGTCGAGATTTTCTTCTTTATACTCCAAGCCCAGGGTAATGTCGGATGGAAAATGGCTTTAGACAAAGAAAACTCTTAAGGGTTAAACGGCTAGTAGAGTGTTAGCTCTGGGTAGATCATGAGCATGGGTCATGGGTGGATAATCGACCAAAAATATTTTTAATAGGCGCCACCGTATTTTTTAATACAAGTGCCAACAAAATTTAACTGTGTTTGTATAAGGGAATGCGGAAACCTTATCTTAACACCACTATCATAGCCATAAAACTTGAATTTCACTCTTTAGCACACACTTACCAAAACCTCAACCACCAGATGTCAAACAGTTGTCTCAGCTTTACCTGCGAACAAACAAAAACACCACATGGACACCATTTGTGTCCTCAAAAGCATATGCCCAAAAATATAATAAGTGACTTTAAACATCTGTGAAATACTAAAGGGATTCATTTTCGTTACTCTGTCTTTTTACTTAAGGAGGATTTGCTCTAGTTTTCTTTTTCCTAATTTAAATGTTGAATAATAAAACGTCTTTCAAAAGAAACAAAAGGAATTCTATTTATATATAGAAATCTGATTATATACATGTGACTGCAATATATATGATTACTATCTTGTCATAAATTTTTATAAAAGAATTTTAGTGAAGTTTAACATTCAAAATAAATATGTATAAATGGATCATTTCTATAAAATTTAGTTTAAGCAAACATGTAATAAATTATTAGTTCATAACACATGAGTTTATTTTTACCATAATCATTGAAGTACTTCATTGACCATTTACAACAAAGATTTGTCATAAAAAAACAATGATTATAAAATGCAAATACTCAAATTTAACTGTAATCTACCAAGAAAATACGCGAACTTCAGCACCAATAAAAAGCTTTTACATGACCTGAATGTTTTCAAGCAAAATGTGAAAATTAAATCAAGACTGCATCTGGCGTCTAGATTAGGAAACAGAATCTATACTATTTTTTTATCTGACATAAGTTGTCATTCTAAATATCTTAAAACACATTGTATGCGTGTACAAATAACTGACAAACTAGATATTTATTCGTTGTGTTACTAACTTTAAAAACTACTTTATATTTTGTTACTCTAATAATCAACGAGGAAATCTCATAATAATTTACTATACTTTCAAAGTTATGGAAAGTTTCAAACACTCACGTGTATCCAAATAAATTGCAGGTGCAAAATCATGACGTCAGCTGTTGTATTTTTTCCAGCATATTAATCATCAGTAAGTTTGTAGTGTCAAGATTCCTTGTAGAATAAATTACTGCTATACTGCGTCGTTATTAAATAGAAGGAAACCATAACTGATTGCTTTAAATTATTGCGACGAAAATTTATTATAATTTAACATTGAAAATTGTTGTTGTAGATATGTCCATAAGATATTGCATGTCTTAAATGATGTATATTATCGTTCCATGTTCTCAATTCAAGTTCTTCTTCTTGACTCTATTAGACGCCTCGTGTTTTAGTCGGGCCATCTTGACTTTTATCTCTAGTCTACAAAAAGCGACTTCACTCTTGGATGTTGGAAATAAAAGTGCCGATTATCAACTTGACAGCGCTTGGTAACAAGCCTCAGAACATATATCTTCTAGAATCTATGTGTTATCATGAACATTATACTTTAATTTTTATTGGCTGAATATTTACGAATTAAATGCTTAAAATTTATCTGTTTTATTATTAATTTATTAGGCTTGGTGTAACTAGGAAAAAAAATACGTTACAGAATTGTTCAAAGGATTTGTTAAATCTTTAAATACACTGCTACGCTGAATGGGATTTACATATCGTAAAGACAATCCCCATCGTGCTCTCATAGAATTGCTTCATATTGCCCTTAAACGGTTTGAATTTCTCGTAAAGTATATGAGAATAAGAAGCACACAAGTCGATGGGAAAAGATTCATAGTGTTGCATGCAGGCAATGAAAATGGGTTCATTGAAGGTTGTGAGTTGATCTTTTCATCTGCGACACAGTATGGAGATTATCATGGAGAGATGAACGAAGCAAATTTTCTTAATTGGTTTGAAAATTAATTGCTGAAGAATTTGGAACAACCGTCTGCAATTGTTTTAGATAATGCTTCATACCACAGTACAGTGTTGGTTAAAGAACCGAATTACAGTTGGACTAAAGAAGACATATCAAACTGGCTGACAAATCAAGGCATTGCACATGATTGTACTTCTTTTAAAAAAGATCTTCTTAATCTTGCTACCATGTATGTATAACAACCCAATTTATAATTTGTGTAATTAACATGACTATTAATTTTCAGGCATAAGCCACAGAAGGTATACAAAGCAGATTACTTGGCGGAACAGTATGGCCATAAAGTTGTACCATTGCCTCCCTACCTTTGCTTTTTCAACCCGATTGAACTTACCTGGGGTATATCTAAAACTTATTACAATCGTCACATTGGTAGGAATGGCAAATCGACAGAGAATTGTTTGAAAATGTGGCACGAAGCATTGGCAACCATTACTCCAGAAGTCTGGGCAAATGCTACAGCTCATTGTGAAAGGTTAATTGGAGACTGGTACAATAGAGAAGTACGTTTAGATACCGTTGATGTTGCACCTCTTGTAATTACTTTTAATGCTGATACCGAAAGTGATGGCACCGATTCAGATGACCACATTGATTATATTTAAACATGCTGGAGAACTTAATGAACAAAGGTTAGCTAATTTATATTTTGCTGATCTATATAAAGCTGTATGACAATGTGGCATGAAGTATTAATGACCCCAGCTCCTCAAGTTTGGACAAATTCTGTACAAAACTCAGAAGCAATTATTAAAGAATGGAGGATCGCAAAATTAAGTCTGATGAAAAGGATGTTGCACCGTTGATCATTAACATAAACGACGATGGCAACGACAGTAGCTGGGATTCAGACAGCAGTAGTAACTATTCGATAGAAGGCCATGGAATCATAGGGAAATTAATGAAATACATTTTGTACACGAAGAAATATCGATATTTGTAAATTAACTATCGGCATTTAGGTTATTGTGAGGTAATCAGTATCTGTAACTTTCTGTATGATAAATAAATACAACTAAATAATATATTATTTTATTAATAATTTACAAGCATTTAATAGAGATTCATTTAATTTCCTCGGTTACATCTGTCTACAACATCGACTGCAAAATTACAATTTTTTTGTGTTACAATTAATCATTTTTGAATTACCTCTATCGTGTTTGACAATCTTCTTTTGTTAAAGTTGTTACTTACATCTTATCATTAATAAAGTGTATTGCATTTTCAAATTTACCAAATACTTGTATCACTCTAGAGAATGTTATTTATTTTACTAACTGCATACACCTCATACTGGCAAAACTAAGACACCGGGTACTATCAAGCTTCTACATCATCCAATTTCAACAGGTTCCGTATATCAACAAGTTTGTAAGATATTGTATGCGTTTGTTTAGCATCCAGAAAACCTACAAAAATTAATTTTCAAGACTGTTCGTCCTATATACACTTACCTACGAGATATTAATATCCATATACTTTCGTATTATCTTAAAGAATACATATTTGTTTTATATTTTGCCTAAAATTACTACATATTATTTGAATAGTAAACATTCACAGATCAACCCTATTTATCGGCAAAAAAATACTACTTCACAAAGACGGAAAGGAAATTGAATTTTATATATATTTCGGTTATTTTGTGCTGGCATATTTAAAACATGAATTACACACTTAATTTAATTTTGATAAACATAACCTGTTTTGTTGAATAGCCGTGGCTAATATTCCGTGTCTGGTGTAGTGTGCAGATTGCTGTAAAATGAATCACATTAAAAACATTGAACTATGTTTAAAATATGCTCAGTAGTAAAACTTTCACTTAAATAGCCTATACTATTTAGTTAAAGAGTTTGATCTACAATTATGTCCATATAAAATGATTCTAAAAATTGCATTTTAAAAAGTTGCAAACTACATTCCTGCGTCTATTAGAAAACATTTGCAACATCAATATTCTACCGATGGCCTTATTGTGGTTACGAAAAATTTGTATTTTGATAGTGGCAACCGTGCCATGTTATGACATTACGAATATTAGTGACGTAAATCGGAACTTAAATTACAACGACTATAATTTGATACATAAATAAATTGCATAGTCTTGGTTCATATAAATGTTTTGATGTTATATGTAGAACTGTTTGTGATGAAAATAAACAAAACTTTGTAATTTTAACAGCTTTTACCAAAACATTCAAATTATGTAATTTGACTTTTATAAATTTTTTATTTTTGCAATTATTGTGTAAAAAAAAGTTATTATTTTATTAAATCCAAGTTGAATACCAGTGCAGTCAAAAACAATATATAGGTTCTGCAATTTCTAGACTGCCTTTTGTCACAAACGATGTAACACCAAATATAAATGATATTGTTGTCTTATTCTAACTCGGGTAAAGAGTTTCCCTGTTAATTTGTCAAATTTTCCAACATTGCCGCCTACATTTAGGATATTTGTTGACATATAATTAATGCTTGTATAGGTTGTGTTGGATTTTTATTGTATTTATTTGTTGTAATTAACCTATTGCGTACTTATTTTTCCGGCATTTTGTATTATTCTTACTTGCCTTTAAAATTGTTTTATTCAGAACAGACGTGTTATTTTTGTTTGGGCGAATAAACCACGGGAGCCCATTTATTCCTTTAATGGCAATTCGTGAGGTAATTTAATTACTAATATGTAGTTCATTGATCCTATTTTAGCATGTAGCAGTTGCTTTAAATATCAATCTGTCCACGGTAACTTCTGTGTCATAGGCAGTTAAAAACAGTGAACCCTTCACTTCCAAGAAAAAGATTAACAAAAAGCAATTACTTAGTAGACGAATTTTAAGGTATCATGAGATTGTTAAAGACATTTATACACAATATAGGTTTTAAGTGGAAACAAGATAATCCCAAATGAGGGCTTAAGGAGTTGCCCGATATCGTCAATAAAAGGGTACAAGCTATGCAGATGGTTTTATTGGTGGTAGTGATTTGCTCTATTGTTCATCGAAAAATCAAGAATATCATAGCGAGATGAATGAGGATATTTTTTTACGTTAGTTTGAAAATCAACTACTGAAGAATTTAGACGCACTCTGTAATTATTTTCGATAATGCTTCATATCACAGAACTACAGAACAAAAAATACCAAACAGTTCGTGTAAGAGAAGTGAAATAGCAGAATGGCTTACTAAAAATAAAATCAGATTTGAAGTAGCGTCTTTAAAAAGTGAACTACTACATGTGGTTGCAATGTAAGTAGAAAATGTGATATACTCTGTAGCTGACTAATGCATTTTCCTACTTGTAGGAACAAATCACCAAAAGTTTTTAAAATTAATCACTTAGCCCAACAATATGACCATAAGATATTAAGACTGCTTCCCTACCATTGTATTTTCAATCCAATTCAACTCGTTTGGGGTATTGCTAAAAATTATTTTAATTGTCATATTGGTAAGGATGGCAGATCTATACAAAACTGTATGGCAATGTGGTATGAAGCAGTAGCTACATTAACATCTCAAGTATGGACAGATTCTGTACAACACATCGAAAAAATAATTAAAGAATGGTGGGATCGAGAAATTAAGTTTGATGAAGGATATGTTGCACCGTTGATCATTAATGTGAATGAGGGTAGCGACGAGCAACTGGGATTCAGACTGCATTAATGACTAATTGACAAAAAATGATGGGACCCTAGGGAAATTAATGAAAAATACTTTTACACAATGGATACATCAACGTTTGTAAATTAACTAACTATTGACATTTAGTTGATTGTGTATTAATAAATATCTTTAACGTTCTGTATAATAAATACATACATATAAAACCAAACATAACTTCTATTGTTAAATTACAAACTTTTAGGAATTTTGTTAATTTCTTTGGTTACTTCCGTCTTTATAATATCAACTGAAAAACCACACCTTTCATTTGCCAAGCAACGACAAATCACTGTTGTAAGAGAATATTCATTACTGTACTCTATAGAAATAATATGTGTATACATACGGACTACAAAAATGACTGAGAACATGCTTTCATGGTAAGTTCTATTTAAACAATCGGAACACATTATGTAAATATAACAAACAACTAACTTCAGAATGTATTTGATTCTGAAGTAAGTTGTGTGTGATATTTCCAGGTATTTTACAATTAGTACAATTATAGAATTTGTATTGTTAATTTCAAAAATACCAGCAATTATATTTCAATGTGTCAAGTTTCACAATTCAATATCTTGATAGGAACGTTTCCATGGTTACGCAAAATTTTTTCCTAAGAGTTTAACCACCATTTATTTATAAATAAAATTAATCAGGTTTTTTTAAAATTAGTATTTTCAACGAACTTCGTTCGTTTATGAAATCGATTTGTCGTCCGTCTGTCTGTCCGTCCGAGGCCTTTCTAATGGTCGGACATCAATGTGTGATACATCAATCGATTCAGCTCGGTGTCCTGAGCTTAAGTTTTGATGTCAGTTGAAATCGGGCCACGGGACGCCGTGCCCCGCGATATTCCGTCGGAAAATTAAAATTTCAAATAGGTCCAAAATTAATGTGCGATACATATTTGGACTCCCCTAACATAGCTGAGTCGAAATATGGTACCCCCACAAAATCTGACCACGGATACCCGACCCCCCCGGGGAATTAATTTTTATCAAAAATTTAAAATAGGTCCAAAATTAATGTGCGATACATATTTAGAATCCTCTGAAAAAACTGAATCGAAATATGATGCACATATATGACACACATACATACATACATACATACATACACACACACACACACACACACACACACACACACACACACACACACACACACACACACACACACACACACACACATATATATATAGCTTTTAAAATATTTATTCAATAAAATAAAATATATTAAAATGTCTCTTTTGTTGTTTATAAATTTTTGTATTTTATCTGAATACTTATAATTATTACAACATAATAATTTTAATTTCTTTAAATTGTTTTAAAGTAAGTCTACATTTGGAAGTTCGTTGCGACAATGCCTTGCATTTTCAACTTGTTATTTCTGTCGTTTTTTAACGATTTGCGAAAAAGTAGTATGTATACCACGTAGGAAAAGCAACATTCCCGGACTCCGTGTTGCTTGTCTTGGCTTGCACCTCAACAAGCTATCTTCACGTCGTCTGGGAATGTTGAGCTTTTTCACTGGGTATACAATATACTATTCCTGCTGTATTTGTTGTATGGATTTAAAATTAGATTTAACAAAGTAGTTTTTTGCAGTAGTTCTGGATGTGGATTACACATCATCGACAGTTTTTAAATCTTTCAATTACAAGGGTTTCCATACACAACTAATTTTCACAATATTATGTGGATTTGTTTAATATTCGCAAACCTTATATAATGTATTTGTAATCTATTATGATCTTAGATGTTAGTGGAACATGCACTTGATTATTGTTATCATAACAGTAGTAGTTTTTTTATTATTATGATATGAAATAATAAATGTACGAGTATTGATAACAATGTGAATATGTGTGGCTATTAGGGCTGTCAATCGGATCCGGATTCGGATATAAGATCCGGGTCTTAGTGGATCCGGATCCAAAAATTGATTCTGCAAATCCGGATATCGGATCCGAAATCCGGATCTAAGAGGATCCGGATCTCGGATCCGAAACCCGTATCTAAGAGGATCCAGATCCAGAATGGGTTTTGTGGATTTGGATCTCGGATCCTAAATCTGTATCTAAGTGGATCCGGATCCAGAATGGGTTCTGTTGATGCGGATCTCGAATCCGAAATTCCTATCGAAGTGAATCTGGATCCAAAAACGTGTTGTATAAATGTGGTACTGGATTCAAAACCCGGAGCCCAAAATAGCTTGCATAAATCCGGATCGCAGCTTCGGATTTTTACTTCCGGATCTAAAAATAGATTGTGTAAATCTCGATTGGGGATCCGCAGTCTATATTCAAATCTCAAATCCGAGTTCGAATTCCAAACTCGGATTTTGGATCCGGATCCCAATTCCGGATATCAGCAATATTTGATCCGAATCTAGGCGGTTTTAGATTCAAATCTGGATGTAAAATAGATTACTAATATTACTATAGTATTTAACTAATATATTAATATATCCTAGTCAACCAAACTTACGAAGTAAGTTAGGTTAATATGATCGCTACGTCGTCGTCGCCGCCGTCATCCGTTCCCATAATAATAATAAATTTGATTTATTGAATATATACAAATACATATATCTAAAAGGACATGGTTCAGCAAGGCTGATTTTCAACCACTTCTGACTATAATTTAGTACACTTATTTAGATTATTTTTTATAATACTTATTTAACAAAATTTTTTTCATTTCTTTCTTAAATCTACATTGATTTTTACAACTTTTATACAGATTTATATTTTGATTTATAAACTTAGCTGCCGTATGTTCAAATGAAGCTTTAAATTTGGCTACTTGATGCCTAGGTACATTAATCATGTCTACTGACCTTAAGTTTAGATTATGTATGTCACTTCGCTTCTTTAGTAGTTCATACAAGTAATTTGGTTTTTTTGTAATAATAATTCCATACAGTAACACCGCAAACAACAATTCACACCTACTTTGAAATTTTAAAATTTGGTGTTCTTTATAAATAGGTGTTACATGATCAAATTTTCTATAATTAAAAATAAATCGTATACAACTGTTTTGTAATACCTGCAACTTATTTTTTAATTCGTTAGTTAGATAATTAAAATAGACACAACTACAATAATCAAGCTGACTAATTATTAAAGTATTGCATAATTCCATTTTTGCATGTGAAAGAATCAAGTTTTTAGAACTGTATAGTCGCTTTAAAATGGCATAGCCTGACTTAAACTTTGTTACTGCGTGTTTTTCAAAATTTAAATTGGTATCTATAATAAGACCAAGATTTTTTGTACTCGATGAAAAAGTAACTTCTACATTATCGATTGTGATAACCCCATTTATATTGTCGTGAACTTTCCTACAAGCCAATTTATTTCCCAAGCACATAGCGACCGTTTTTGTAGGATTTAAGACTAAACCATTTTCTTTTGACCATTTAGATATTTGTTCCAAATCCATATATACTGAACATACCTTTATCACCTCTGGTAGATCTGCAGTAAATAGAGCAAATATAATCGGTGCTAAAACACTTCCCTGTGGCACTCCTTGCTTTAGTGGTAAAAATTCTGAGAATCTATTGTTGAGCTTTACTTGCTGATACCTTTCACTGAGATAGTTTTTAAACCATAATAAAACTGTCTTACTGCAACCATATAATTCTAATTTACGAAGCAAAAGCTGTATATTAAACTAGTTCGAATGCTTTGCTATAGTCTAACATTACCAATAGAGTAACCTTGGCTTCATTCATAGCTCTCGTAATGTCATTAACAATCTTACATAGCGCTGTTGTCATACTGTGCCCCTTTCGGAATCCAGACTGTGCTGATGGCAAAATATATGTATTGATATACTCACTATACTGATCATAAACTATTTTTTCTGCTATTTTTGACATTGTGCTTAAAATATTGATTGGCCTTAGATGAGACAATTCTGTAGCATTAGATAATTTTGAAATAGGCGTGACTATTGAGTACTTCCATATCTTAGGATAGGTTCCTTCATTTAATGAGCATCTTAAAATATTAACCAGCACATCTATACAGAAAGGTAGTATATATTTTAGCATTTTATGCCAATACCATCCACACCAATTGCTTCTGATTTGATACCAAAAATAATTTTGTATACTGCATCATGTGTAATTTTTTGCATATCAAATTTAAATTGTTGCTTAAACACTGGATAATCTAATTTATTATTTATATCTGTTTCTATGCTTGAGGCCAAATTTTCTGCAGCCTTAACAAAGAATCTGTTTAGGTGATTGGGGTCGTTCAAATTTTCTTGGATTGTATTTTCTGGTTTACGATATATTTGTCTTTTCCTAAAGAAGTCCCACAATCTTTTCTTGTTGCCTCTATGTTTATTAATTTCAAACTTAAAGTATGCAGCTTTCTGTGCCTTAATTGCAGTATTAGTAATATTACGTAAATCTTTATAATACCCAAAATGACTTTCTAATTTAGTTCTGCGATAACGAGCATATGCTTTGTCACGCAGCTTTATCATATTTTTTATAGTTCCAGTTATGTAAGGTTTATTCAGACTACTAGTTCTAAATACCATATTCCCATAATGATACAATAAATAATATATATGTACCTTGTTTAGTTTTTTACTCTGATAACAAATATGCTATACACTTTTCGATATCTCATTTAGTTTTCGAGATAATCGAATATATTTGAGAAATGTTAACAGTACAAACTAATATAAACTTTAATAGATATCCAAATGATTCTTATTATCATTTCGGTTTCAGTATCACATTATATAATTTTTGTGCAAAAGAAGATCAATTAGTTCGCGAGTTTAAGTACTAGTTATTTAATTTAAAATATATAATTTCCTTTTATAAAATTTTGGTAAGTTTGGTTGTAAGGCGTACATGCGTCTTAGATTTTTTTAATTTTATTTTGTAGCCTAGTACACTACATACTACATAGCATACGATTACAATTACAGTACAAGTACGGTGTGTCTATATTTGGACACTTTTGCAAAGTATCCCGCTTATTTTGGAAGATAGAGGGTTGCGGTTTTCGCGACACTGTACTTTTTTTGTGAAACTAAACATACCGCCAACAAAATTTTCATAGCCCTTATTGGTTTTTGAGATACAGGGTAAAATTCAAATTATCACTTTTCGGACATTCCCCGTATCTCGGTTATCGTTTAACTTATTAAGAGGTGACAAGGTATTTTTATAAAACTTTTTCCGTAGAATCCAGTGGCGCAGTTTGCTTCTTTCTTGCACCATCCATCTTTTTTAGTTATGACGCAAACATGTTCTTTTTAAATAGGACACCTTATATATTTTTAACTAATTAAATTAAGCATTTTCTGGGCTTTTCGAAAATTAATAACAGTTTATCTTATTTTGAAAAATAACTGAATAAACTACACTTCCCTCAAAATTAATACGTTATTTAGTAGTAGTAGTAGGCTATGGCAACGGTAAATACAATGACACTCAATAATTCTCCTATATGCTCTACAACAAATAACCAAATTGTGCGAATTGTGGAAATTGTGTATTATAGAAGATGGTAATCATCATTTTGAACAATTTCCATAGTTATTATCGTATGTTGTTGTTTTTAATGTATGTTGTATGAAAAATTGAAAACTCTATAATTACAAATTATACAGTTAAATATTTAGGTACGTTGTTAGATAAATAAAACAAAATTATTCAAAAATCACTTTATAGCATTTTCAGAATAAATAATTTGCCAACATATTTCTTTTTTTATCGGCGCCATGACGTACTATTTAGTAAGGTATTAATTTTGAGAAAAGTGTAGTTTATTCAGTTATTTTTCAAAATAAGTATATATACCATTATATATTTTTGAAAAGCCCAGAAAATGCTTAATTTAATTAAAAATATATATGGTGTCCTATTTAACACCAACATTTTTGCTTCATAACTAAAAGACGGATGGTGCCAAAAAGAAACAAACTGGGCCACTGGATTCTACGGAAAAAGTTCTATAAGAACACCTTATCAACTGTCTAATAAGTTAAAAGACAACTGAGATACGAGGAATTCCCCCAAGTGATAATTTTCAATTTTACCCTGTATCTCAAACCAAGAGGACAATGGAAATTTTGTTGGCAGCATGTTTAGTTTCACAAAAAAGGAGTAGTGTTGCGAAAACTGTATCCTTCTATCTTTAAAAATAAGCGAGATATCTTGCAAAAGTGTCCAAATGTGGACACCCTGTACATTGTATTAAAAAATTAAGTAAATTCACAAAAAACTTGTACTATAGATAATGGCTGCAAATCCATACAAATCATTTTTGCTATTTGCCCGGTAATTTTTTCTGAAACCGCAGGAGATGCAGCAGAAGGTTGCAAACAAATTTTCGACTGAACTGTTAAACGTTTTCGATGCTGCGGCACTAACTTTTGTGTTGAGGATTCTGCTAATTTTGTAGATTCCAAATCCGACATAACCTGAACTACGCTTACCATTTCCACATCATCCTCTTCGAACTCACTCTTCTTTAAACTGAAAAATAAAAAAGATAACTCTAAAATTCCAATACAGCGCGATGATTATTCAATATACAAGATTACGGCAAGATTCGGTTGATAAAAGTCAATTAACAAAAAGAACTTTACTAAGACAAATACTGCATTATGATAAAGTACTTACCAATTCGAGGTTAGGGCTTGTTCCTCAACCACTGCAACTATTTCTCTGTCACATCCCCTGTTGACTACTGCTGAATCGTCATGGTTAAGCGAAACACTTATATGCCTTGATGATAAGTGCTTTTTCAAGGATCCAGTAGAACTTCCACATTTAATTACTGCTCCACACAAGTTACAGTTTGATTTTATTAAGTCAAGTTTTTCAAAATAGTCCCACACTTTACTTTTATGCAAAGGCATGTTTTTAATGGAACAACAAATTTTATAGTTCATTCTCGCACTAGCTGTTGTTTGTTTAACTATCCTAGTTCCCAGTTAAGTTACTGTAGTTGCCAACACTATTAAAAAAAAAATGCCTACCACACTGACTTAGGTTTAAATAAAACCATTTTAAATTGACATATAAAATAAACTATGCAATACGTAACCGAAAGGAGAGACAAGGTACATTGTATGAAGTTTTGTAAGTAAATAACAAGGTACAAAAGAAAGACGATGGTCTAAGTCTAAACTCTTATATTTCTAAACTACCTATATTTTATTACGCCGCCGGCGCCGCACGTTTTTGCTTCAGTTGCACACTTCTTATCTTATCAAACAGAATCACTGTTTCCGTTCAATTTCTGCTAACTCGAAAAGTAATAAATTTGCGTGTACAACTAGGTTGGGCCATCGGCCCGTGTATAGTTATCAATAAATTGTAATGAAAATGAAAATTGAAACGATATATTAACATATAAAGAAATTTATTTATTTATAGTAATATGATACACACGAATGTTATTTTGTTACTTTTTATCTGCCTTGTATTAAAGCAAGTAAAAAATAGTATATTGTAAACCCAGTAGGAAGCGCTCAACATTCCCGGACGACGTGAAGATTGCTTGTCGAGGCACAAGCAACACGGAGTCCGTGAATGTTGTTTTTCTACGTAGTATACATACTATTTTTTCGCAAATCGTTAAAAAACGACAGAAATTAAAATACTAATTTTAAAAAATCTGATTAATTTTATTTATAAATAAATGGATCTGTCAAATTCTTAGTAAAAATTTTTGCGTATTCATGGAAACGTTCCTATCAAGAAATTGAATTTTCAAACTTGACACATTGAAATATGGTTGCTGGTACTTTTAAAAGTAACAATACAAATTCTATAATTGTACTACTTGTAAAATACCTGAAAATATCACACACAACTTACTTCAGAATCAAATACATTCTGAAGTTAGTTGTTTTGTTATATTTACATAATGTGTTAAGATTGTTAAAATAGAACTTACCCTGAAAGCATGTAGTCAGTCATTTTTGTAGTCCATATGTTTGTATATTATATACACATATTATTTTTGTACAGTACAGTAATGAATATTACCTTAAAGTGATTTGTCATTGCTTGGCAACGACTAAACACTTTGAAATTTTCAATTTTTCTTTAAGAAATTTTATCAGAAATGTCAAAATTTCTGAACGATTTGCGGAAAATAATTTTTTTTCAATAGCTTAATACTTAATAGTATATTACATAACGAGAATTGTAAGAATAGAAGCATCCTGATTTAGAGCATATAGATCCGGATTCGTATTAGAACCGGACTCCGCTTCGGGTTCAAAATTGGATTGGATCCAGAACCAATTAATAGATTAAGAATTCTGATTTGGAATGTTAATCTGGAACCGGATCTAGATTATTCAGAATAATATCCGGGCCCGAATCTAGATCCGGATCTTACCCTTTAAAAATGGGATCGGATTCAAATTTAACTAAAAGATCAAAGATCCGCATTTCGGATGCAAATCAGGATAAGAAAATTTGGATCCGGATTCTGACAGCACTAAGATCCGGATCTGAATCAAGATCCCGATCCGAATCAAGATCCGGATCCGAATCAAGATCCGGATTCACTTTGGGTTCAAAATCGGATCGGATCAGGATCCAATTAAAAGATGATGGATCCAGATTTCAGATCCAAATCCGGATTTGGATCCGGATTTCACAAAATCCGGATCCTAACAGCAATAGTGGATATACAGTAGTGATTCCTCCAAGGTTTCAATGGCAATTGTTATTGGAATTACATGGCGTACACAATAGTGTAGTGTGCTTGAAAACATTAGCATGGCGATATCTGTGGTGCCCCGAGCTAGCCTCGGATATCGAAAAGTTTGTTGATCGATGCGGAAGCTGCCAAGATGCAACATGAGAAAAGTGCAAAAGATATAAAACAAAGATTAGCACAAGGTAGTGCTGCTTTTAACTAGAAAAATGCAACTACTATGTCTGAAGACTACAAACATGGGAACACGGAAAAGATTGCTGAAAGACCTGTAGACCTAGATTAGACAATTGCACACAGTGTGGGAATTTCAGCGAATGTGTAGAGTAGCTCAAGATAGCAAGCAATGGAGGTACATGTCCTACCATTTCCAAAGCTGAAAACCTAATGATACTGGGAAAATTTACGGAGGAGGTTTTGCATTACTTTTGGTGAGAAAAGATATCTTTAAGTTTGTTGAGATTAAAATATGATAGTTATTTAACGAATTTCTGGATATATGTAGTTATTGTGTATATTCAACCAAATAGCCATTGTTTGGTTTATGAGTTGGTCTAGTTTGTGAATAATAATAATAATGTGTATGATAAAGATATACTTATCTTAGGTGATTTTAATGATCCTAATAATCATATGCATCAATCGAATATGATTAATTCTGATCTGCTTTTTATCTTTTAATAATTTTTTACAACATAATAATATCAAAAATAATCATGCTAATATATTAGTCCTAATAATATATAATCTTTCTGTTGAAGTGATGCAAGAAATGTTCACAATTGCAAAAGTTGATCTACTCCATGCTTTACTAGACAATATTAATAATATCAATTTTATTAGAAAGGCTAGATATAATCATGTGATTCATTATAATCTCAAAAAGGTAATTTTGAAGCTCTGACAGATCATTTTAAAAATGTTGGTTGGAACTTAGTCTTAATTTATAATTTTACAATGAGATTGACTTCATTCTTAAAAAGTATATACCAAAGAATCCTCAGCTTATAAAAATACGTATCCTATTTGGTTTAATTGAGTTATTATTTTGACCTGTTCAATCAATCTTTTGAACAAAATAAAAGCGATACTACTCCAGGCAAATTAAATTAAATGTAACTAATTGTTTGTATTTGTAAAATTAATTATTAAATATTTTTGATGTTTGTTTAATAATTTAGTAATGTAACTGTGTTTTGTGTTGTCCTATAATTGGATTCAATGCCTGTTGGACAAATTGATATAAATAAACAAATAAAAAAGTATCAAGCTAAAGAACATACTTCTCAAAAATTCTAAATGACCAACGTGTAAGCTTTAAAATAAAACTTAATGAAATTCAAGCTTGAACTATAGTGGTGATAAAATTTGCACATTATAATTATTTGATCAAATTACAAGAAAACTTAAAAGTGGAGCCAAAGCAATTTTGGACTTTTATAAATAAGAGGAGAAATAATATTCATATTTCTGAAGTTATGACCTACATGGGCATTGTCCATAACATTGTGGAAGACATCAAATGCCTTTGCTGTTTATTTCCAATCCATGTATCCAACTAAATCAGCTAATAACATCTATAATGCCGACTTTATTAACAGCAGCGATAATAATAATTTTGCGCATAATTGCATATCAAATGTGAAAATTCTGCAGAAGCCAAACAATTTAAGGATTGTCACTCAGTTGGACCCGATGGACTACTTGGGTAAATATATATATATATATATATATATATATATATATATATTATTCTACCCCCCCTTTTTCTCTTTTTTATACTTTTTACTTTTTATCAACTTTTAAAATGTGCACACCTAATGCACGCCCGTACTTGCACTGTTTGGTTGGTTCTTTTATTACTTATTTATTTGCAATGCCTCGACTCTATAAAACTCTTAATCTCAGGGTATTCAAACTACTTATAGTGGATTCCGTTATAAGTAGATGTGCTACGTCCAACCAAAGTGCACTCTTTTGTTTTTCTACTAAATTTGCTACTCTACTTTTGTATATGCCAAAATTTATAAAATGATCAAAGTTGCTATGTGCCAAATGAAATTACAACCAAAATTTGTATGACTAATTTTGACGTATTACAGAAATATGATGTTAAAACTCACCTGGTCTATACTCCGTTGATGCCTCGGTGAATCCTGGCACAAAATCCTAATCCCGTATGCGTCCTTACAATGATTTTCTCAACTTTTCGTGCTGTTTCCAGGTGTCTTCGAGTTTTAACTGTTCCCCAATATCTGAAATGATTAACCCAAATTTAGAATTTAGAAAAAATAGTGCTATAACTTCCTTGTACTAATCTCCACTTCAAGTCCTTGTTTCTTCTATAATTCCGTCCGCTTCTCCGTATCTAAATCCCAATCCACTCGTTCCTGTATATTTTTGTTCGCTGCTCCTGTTGCCTTTAAACCGCTCTCCAATATCCCTTCAAATCTCTGTATAACCACTCGATAACCTTCTAACTTTAAACCACACTCCAATATCCACTTCAAATCTGTATAACCACTCCGATGACCTTCTAACTTTAACCACTCTCCAAATCCAATATTTTACCGTCGCACAATCACTACTATTTACTTTATACTTTCGCTTATTTCTTTACCACTTTTCAATGAAACTCATTTTAAAAACAATTACTTTTATTTTCTTTTTCAAAATATTAGCACAGTTCTGAAAACACGTCTATTACAAAATTTGTTCAAAAATAATCTCTGAAAACACGTCTTTTACAAAATCGTTTCGAAAATAAACTGCCTTGTTTACTCTCTAAGGCGACCATGTTGATTCTCAATTCGCCTACTACATCCTAAAGTTCATCACAAATAGTCAAGTCCGTGTCGCACATACCAAAGTTCATGTCTTTATACAATTTCATAATCACTCTAAATTCTAATGTATGTCCTAAATCTTTACATTCAACCAATCACATTTTACGATGTTTTAACTAATAATTTTGGGTTTACAAATATTGTCCAAAAGTTGATTTTATAGAAAATGAAACCAAAATAAATTACACTTGACCCTGGATGCATGTTGGTAGTGAACATTCATAGACGCATCCGGCTTTTGACGGCAAATGTACTTTCAAAGGCTTTTAAAATTCAACTCGGTATAAACCCTTGAGCATTTCACATCTTACTACGCCACTTAGTCATTTTAAAATTGCCTTTTGGCACTTAATTTCAACTACTATATTTGCATGGTATTTTAGTATACATAAAATACGGCAAACATATATTTTTAGGTTTATATGATCAAATATGTGGATTATTTTTGTTTGGCATATACTACCTTGTACTAACCAACCCTTATAACTCTTAGTAGCTCCCTTAGACATTTTATTGGCCCCACTGATTTTGAATGAAATTGGAAATTGCGTCGGCTTTACTCTTTCCTGGTGTGCATAATTTCTAGTTTTATTTAAAATCAAACCCCCTCTTTCCTGTTTACACAAACCCCTTTTCGGATTCCTGCACATTTCAATTATTCAACCCCTATTTTTAACTCTCAATATGTCTGTCTAACTATGCTACATACTAACCTACCTTATAAACTAAAACAAAACTAAACTTTCCGTCGCATGAACTATATAACAAACTATTCTACTAAACCCTCTTCCTTGCATCCAAACAAATCCTTATATCCCTTTTATTTGGTTTAGGAACAATAACTACCGGGTTCACATATTGAGTTTTCGCTGGTTCTATTATTCCATCTCGTAACATCTTGTTAATCTCGGCTTTAACCCTATTTCTAATAGCAAACGGAATTGGATACACCTTTGTATTAAACCCGTTGTCTTCCGTGACCTCTAACTTATGCACGTATCGCCTCGCCAATCTTGGCTCTTCATTGAATAACCCTACATACTTATTAAATAATTCTTCTAACTTCGCCTTTATCACAATACTCACTTTTCCAATCTGTTCATCCTTAATTAATCTCACAAACATATTACATAATCGTACTTTAACCTGTCTATCATCACTTGTCCTATCCATTCCTAATCCCGACTTATCTATATTATCTCCATTCCTATATTCCTCACTAACCGTAGACACCATCCATAACTTATCTTTATCAAAAATTCGAATCGACCTATCTTTACCATCTATATTCACTCCAAAATCCTCTATAAAGTCCATTCCTAATATGAAATCTATATGCAACCCCTTTGTAATTAAAAATTCTGCCTCCCCTACATTTTTATCCCCTACAAATATCGGTACACGGATGATCCTATAAATCTTAGTTAACTTTTTATTCATAGCCGACCATAGATTAACCCCATCAATCGCTTCTATTCTTCCTTTTAAAAATCAGCATGTTTTATCACTACCCTCTCATCTACCAGCGACAACTGTGAACCACTATCAACTAAAGCAACATATAAACACTCATTTAAACTAATATTAATGAACAAAAGGTTCTTTTTTTTCAAATTATAATTATTTACTAACAAGTCTTTTAAACTATAAACAACGTCGACCTTTAATCCTTTACATTTGTTCTCCCAAAATTTGCGTTTTTTTTTCTAAGGGTGCCTCGTGTATCTGCACCACTTCAATTTGATCCGTGTCCTGAGTCCTTGCGTTTGTCGTTATATGGTGGACATTCGCGTCCCTGTCCGTCCGGCTATATCCGTGCTGTGTACCGCCCCTGTATTTCGACCGTCATCCGCGTTGTCGTCGCTGGTACCTGTTTTGTCTTGGTATGTCGTTCTCCGGTGTTCCCTATTGTAGTATGGTCTCCTGTTTCCGTCGTGTCCCCAGTGATTTCGGTTTCCGTGGTTAAAATAGTCCTGTCGGTAGCTGGGTCGGTGTTCGTGATGGAAATTGTCCTGTCTATGGTTGGGTCGCTGTTCGTGGTACATATGTCGCCTGTTGTCATCCCTATAACCCCGGTTTTGATCCCAATGACTAGTCCGTGTTTTTGTCTCCAGTGCCGTTGCCAAATCGAAATTCCTCATAATGCCTAAAAATTCCCGCAGTGTTTTAACATTGTGGACCACAACCATTTTAGTCACTTCCGGCTCCATGTGGCCCGCAAGTAATAGTATGATGTCGTCCTCGTTCAACTTTGGTGTCAAGTGCTGTGCCTGGTTGAACTTGTCTATCGCGTATTCTTCGCGAGTCCCGTGTGTCCGACTGTAGTGTCCTGTAATCAAATTGGTACGTATGTCGGTCTGGTGCGTGTTGCTCCAGAACTGTTCCATAAATAGTCGTCGAAATTCCACGTAGGTGTCGTACTGTCGGCGTATGATATTGTGCCACTTTTTCGCGTTCCCTGTCAATGTCGCCCCTACTATCTGTAACTTAGTTCGTTCATTCTCCGATTCGACGATCTCGTCCAGTCTGTCTAGAAATCCCATCGGCTGTTCTGTCTTCCGTCCTTCAAATTTTGGTAGCGCGTCCCTGTTAAATTTGATGTGCTGTCCGTAGTCCAGTCCAATGCGCCGTCGTTCTAGGTCGTCCAATTTTTCATGTATTTGTCTTACGTCGTGTCCTACCCGGTTTTCTAATACTGTGACTTTGTCGTCCAGTTTTTCGTCCAGTTGCGTCTTAGTGTTCATATTTTCGGTCTGTATCGTCTCTAAGGTTTGTCCTAAATTTCTGTAGTTTGTCAAATGTCTTTTGTCGCATGTTTGAATTTCGGAATGTAACGTCAGTAAAACCACTGACCATTGTCTCCTCAACTGTCTCTACGCGTGTCTTGATTTCGGTCCGTAGATCCGTTTTTGTCGCGTTCAAGTCTCCCTGAAGCTGTACCCGCGTGTTTTCTAATTTGTCATCTATTCTGTCAATCTTCTCGTGTACCTCAGTCCTTATGTCGTCCTTTACGTTTTGTATTTGTGTGAGTAGATAGTCCTGTGTATAATTCAGTTTAGCCGTCAGTTCCGCGTGTGCCGTCCTAAACTCGTTTCTCAGTTCGATGTGTGAATCTTCAATTTGGTTTGTTAAAGTCGTTTGTAAAGTCGTTATTTTATTAGTTAGTTGCGTATTCGCCTCTTTTGTTCAATCTGTGACATTTCAAATTTGTTCGATAGTTCCGCCTTCAGTTCCGTGTTTGCAGTTTCAAATTTGTTTGTTAAATTTGTTAGTTCCGTCTGTGAAGTTTTAAAATCGTTCTGCAAATTTGTTTGCAAGCTCATTATGAGTCGTATTAGGTCCTGGGTTCCGGCGATTTCTGCTACCCTTACCTCCGGTGCCGTCGGCTGGTCCGTGTCCTTGTCTGACGCCTCCGGGTCTGTCTGCCTCGCCTCCGTCTCCTGGATGTCTCCCCCTGCGTCTATCTCTTTGTCCTGTGTCCTAATTTTATCGTTTAGTGTCGTGATTTCTGCTTCAATTCCGTATATCAGTCCCGATCTCGTAATCCGTTTCATTGCTGGGTCCGTCATCTCTGCAGCCTGTCTTTGTACTTGTATGCCTGAAAATATCTAACTACTGGCCCCACCTAATCTCAAGCTCTCGTATCCTACTACTATTTCTGTCTAATTTCCACTCAATCTAGCCTTTTTTCAGCCCCACGTTGGGCGCCACATATATTCTACCCCCCCTTTTTCTCTTTTTTATACTTTTTACTTTTTATCAACTTTTAAAATGTGCACACCTAATGCACGCCCGTACTTGCACTGTTTGGTTGGTTCTTTTATTACTTATTTATTTGCAATGCCTCGACTCTATAAAACTCTTAATCTCAGGGTATTCAAACTACTTATAGTGGATTCCGTTATAAGTAGATGTGCTACGTCCAACCAAAGTGCACTCTTTTGTTTTTCTACTAAATTTGCTACTCTACTTTTGTATATGCCAAAATTTATAAAATGATCAAAGTTGCTATGTGCCAAATGAAATTACAACCAAAATTTGTATGACTAATTTTGACGTATTACAGAAATATGATGTTAAAACTCACCTGGTCTATACTCCGTTGATGCCTCGGTGAATCCTGGCACAAAATCCTAATCCCGTATGCGTCCTTACAATGATGTTCTCAACTTTTCGTGCTGTTTCCAGGTGTCTTCGAGTTTTAACTGTTCCCCAATATCTGAAATGATTAACCCAAATTTAGAATTTAGAAAAAATAGTGCTATAACTTCCTTGTACTAATCTCCACTTCAAGTCCTTGTTTCTTCTATAATTCCGTCCGCTTCTCCGTATCTAAATCCCAATCCACTCGTTCCTGTATATTTTTGTTCGCTGCTCCTGTTGCCTTTAAACCGCTCTCCAATATCCCTTCAAATCTCTGTATAACCACTCTCGATAACCTTCTAACTTTAAACCACACTCCAATATCCACTTCAAATCTGTATAACCACTCCCGATGACCTTCTAACTTTTACCACTCTCCAAATCCAATATTTTACCGTCGCACAATCACTACTATTTACTTTATACTTTCGCTTATTTCTTTACCACTTTTCAATGAAACTCATTTTAAAAACAATTACTTTTATTTTCTTTTTGAAAATATTAGCACAGTTCTGAAAACACGTCTATTACAAAATTTGTTCGAAAATAATCTCTGAAAACACGTCTTTTACAAAATCGTTTCGAAAATAAACTGCCTTGTTTACTCTCTAAGGCGACCATGTTGATTCTCAATTCGCCTAAAACATCCTAAAGTTCATCACAAATAGTCAAGTCCGTGTCGCACATACCAAAGTTCATGTCTTTATACAATTTCATAATCACTCTAAATTCTAATGTATGTCCTAAATCTTTACATTCAACCAATCACATTTTACGATGTTTTAACTAATAATTTTGGGTTTACAAATATTGTCCAAAAGTTGATTTTATAGAAAATGAAACCAAAATAAATTACACTTGACCCTGGATGCATGTTGGTAGTGAACATTTATAGACGCATCCGGCTTTTGGACGGCAAATGTACTTTCAAAGGCATTTAAAAATTCAACTCGGTATAAACCCTTGAGCATTTCACATCTTACTACGCCACTTAGTCATTTTAAAATTGCCTTTTGGCACTTAATTTCAACTACTATATTTGCATGGTATTTTAGTATACATAAAATACGGCAAACATATATTTTTAGGTTTATATGATCAAATATGTGGATTATTTTTGTTTGGCATATACTACCTTGTACTAACCAACCCTTATAACTCTTAGTAGCTCCCTTAGACATTTTAATATATATATATATATATATATATATATATATAATTTGCTATGGTAATAGGGTCATTTATGGGTATATAGGGTCACTAGGATAGTGCGCTTGATATAGACATCGTGAGAGTTCAGAAAACTAGACATTTTACCAAGAAAAATGCGAAATTCGACGATTAGGCAAAAAGGCAAATACCAACGCCCTGTATATATAAACTATAATTACAATTATATTCAAATAAAGGAAGTGTATTCATAAAGATTCAAATAAATAAACAATTTTGCAAGTCAAAATCACATAGACAGAAGCCATAAAACAATACGCGTGAGTAGTGCATTGTTATTATAGAAGGAATTCCATTTAAACGAGCAGGTTTGTCAATGCGTAAAACATATAAATGCATATAATTGCGTACATTAATAAATATAAAGCTATGTGACCTAAACAATTTAAGGAAGACTGATGAACGTTCATAGGACTTCAAGTAATAATAAATAGGGTGATTTTTGCTGGATTTTTGATCAATTAAAGGGAATTATAATTTTTGGGAGAAATTAATTCAATTATATAAAAGAGGTTCTATTCAACAACATTATAAACGCTTTGTACATTGTATATATTGAGAACATTATATAAACTGTGGTTACTTGTGTTTAGCTCAAATACATAGGAAGTAGAGATAAAAGGGAGATTAAGAATTCTTTGTTGTTGTATCATCGCAAGCTCCGTGCGTGGTTAAAACTGAACTAGCCGAGGCATTACAATTAAAAATAATTTAGAATAAAAGAAGGAGGACACCGGGTTATTGCAACGATATCATAGCAATATATATATATATATATATATATATATATATATATATATATATATATATACTTAAGAGATGCATTCAATATTTAATGGAACCTCTGCGTTACTTGCTGAAATTATCATACTGTTGCAGAATTTTCTCAGATACGTTTTAACTAGCAAAAATTGTACCAGTTTGAAAGCTGGAGACAAATCTGAAATTAGTAACTACTGGCAGATTGCGATTACTTCAGCTTCATCTAAACTTTCTGAAAGAATTTTGTATAATGGATTAAATGATATTTAAACATATATGATTTCATCTGCCTAGCATTGTTTTCTCCTCCAACGTAGCACTTATAATTTTTTCTCAATGCATAAATGACAGCATGCAATTAGGTCACCAGACTGATGTAGCATATACTGACATGTGCAAGGCCTTCGATTCGGTGGATCATGAGATACTAATCAATGTTCTTAATGATTTTTATATCCAGCCTATCTTGATTAAACGTTTATTCTCTTATTTATTCCAAAGAGTACTACTATATGTCGAGATTAAACACTTCCTATCTCACACTTTTAACCCCACTTCTGGAGAGTCTCAAGACTCTAACCTGGGACCATTACTGTTTCTTCCAATAATCAATTCGTTCCCTTTAACATAGAGTGTTGGTCTGCTATATGTGAAAACTCTTTTTGGTTGTTAGTGACTCTGGCGATTGCAAATTGCAAACTGATTTGGATAATGTACTTCTTTGGAATCGAAAATTCAAACTTGATTTTAACATGTAGAAGTGTTTTGTAATGTTTTTTCTAATAAAAAGAAAACTATCTTTTTAATAATAGGATTGATGATCATAATTTGAAACATGTCTACACATTTCGTGATTTAGATGTAGCTTTTGATGTCCACTTATCTTTTCATATACATATTAACAATGTTACAAACAAAGCCATCAAAATGTTAGGTTTCATTATTAGAAATTTAAACGCACGGAGTGAGAGAACCACTATAATCCTATATAATACGTTTGAAAAATCAATTTTTAATTATTGCTGCATAATATGGTAGCCCTACTATCAATATTAAATTAATACGTTAAAAAAATCAATATAAAATGCTAATATGTTGTTATTTTAAAGAATTTGGTATATATCCAACTTGGTTATGATAACAGTATCGTTTTAATGAAGTTTAATGTGCGCCCAGTCAAAATTATGGTCGTTGTAGCACATAAAATGCTTCATAACAAGATCGATAATATTTCTTTAAGTACGTTACAATTTAGAGTTCCTAGAGGAACTAATAATAGATGCTTAGAAGTATTTTACTTAACCAAATCCCATACCAATACATATATGAACTGTCTCCACTTTATAAACTATGTGTTGTTGTAAACAAATACTCGCATATAGACGTTTTTAATTGTCTAGTTGAATTGAAGCAAACTCTTCAGCTTCAATCAATGTAGTTTACTATAGGAATATTTATATTATACATTGACTTGTTTATAGTTGCATTTTAGGTACAGCATAGCGTGTTATTTATATTTATATTATCTTTACCTTTGCAGTACTTGTACTGTTGATAAATGAATGAATAAATAAATTATTTAAGTTTTACCGATTTATTTATAATAAATATAACAGCTGATACATCACTGCTATCATTATCAAAAATTGCAGTATTTTTTTCTGAATAAAATTATTGTAATTGACCACTTAGTTTAATGTGCCATATTTGCTGAAAAAAGTGTTAAAGGATTAAGAGATATTACATTTTTATTATCAAGGAGATGCAAAAACTTACAATTTTTAGATTACTATATTGGATCTTTGGTTGAACCGATGGTCTGGCATTATAACGATTCTGGCACATTCAATTTAGGGTCTGCATTATGGGATAAATACTGCGATATTTTTACAAGTATTTGGGCTGCTACAGCATTTAAAGGGGCAAGTGGCGGTTGCCAGTTGTTACCTGATAACCATCATCATGTAAGTAACCATGAGGCTTGGCTTTCTGAATTAGGAATGCATGGAGGGAAAATAAAAACTTTTCGCGGTGCTGTGTTTACTGGATGGTCAAGGTAAATGTGTACATTTTTAACAGTACAATAATGGTGTTTTTGTATAGGTATGATCATTATGCTACATTATGTGAGCTACTACCTTGTTCAATTCCTTCACTGTGTTTATGCCTGAAAACATGGCTATGTGGCGGTTGTACTCCTGAAGTATTTGTGTAAATATTACAAGATTTAAAATATTCAAGTGCTTTACTGGTGGTAGTAACGCTTACTAGTTATGAATTGCGGTTCTCAATCTAAATTGCTGCACATATACTTTTATTTAACAAAATAATTACAATGTATAGGGTATTTATAGACAGGCAAGCAAAGTGAACCCAAGAAGCACGAAGTGTGGGATGTATTGCGATATAATAGGTTGCAAAACAGTTCCGCACTGCAAAAGGGTATGGTTGTGAACACTTGGCATAGCCACGAAACAACGCCAAGGAGTGCAAGGTTGAAATACAACTAGTCACAAAATAACTTTTCGCCAAGACTAAATATTGTATTTATTGAAGAGTGCAGTAGCTTGTATTTAATGTATTGCGAGATTTTAAACAACTCACTGCAGTAATAGTGCTTGGATGTTTACAAGATTACTTATTATTATAATTAAAAGTTTATTTTGTTTAAAATTCTTTTAGCTCGATTGAAAAAATACTAAGTTATACAGATTCTTCTTTAAAAAGTATAATTTTTAACAAACCTAGTGCAATAGCATCGCAATTAAATTTTCCAGGATGGCAAATTATGATGGGTTTTGAATGGTTTTGTAATATAAGAACAAAATATAGGAGCATTATTGACAGTGATCAGTAAGTTGTTTCATGGAATTGGTTTTATGATAATTAAACTTGTAGGATGAGCACTTGGTTTAATCAATGGCAAGTTCTGAATAATTATACAAATCCTATGCAGATTGAATCAATTCTTACAGTTGTTACAGAGTAAGTATGCCCTGATATTGTCCTATTAAAATGGTTTAGTTTATATATATTTTTTTCAAATCAATATAAGAAGTTGATTAAAACTTTATATGAAATAGTAAGGATAGCAATGGCTATAACAAACACTAAAGTAATTTTGGTCATGCAGATATTTTTTTTCTCGTAAATGTTTTGTAGAACCATAAAATAGTCAATCTTCCAATGAAAATACCCCTTTATTACTTATTAAATTGGCTTCGGAATATAATTGTGTTGCAAACTAATACAACTAATTTTTTTCATCTGTGATGATGGCACATATGTGTTTTGATTGGATTATTTTAATTTACATCTTTACATGTATGCATGTTTTTCTACACAAAGTGGAAGTAGGTTAGCATGGTGATTGCTGAAGCTGCTATTTTTTGTTTTCCATAGTAAATGCCTAAATGACAGCAGATGTTAGAATTTGATGTTTTGTATTTGCTTAGTCGTATGTATGATTCACTTTTATTTACATACAATAGATGTGCATTAGTATATTCTTCTTATATGTATTTTTTTGCAGTTTGGTCTATGTGTACATGACAGCATCTATATGTATACATGTACGGTTATACAAGTACATTTTTATGTGATCATGAGCTGCTGTATCTACAGAATTCTTTTGCTCTAGAATACTCTTGATTATTTAGAGTAGAGATTCACAAACTTATATGCATGTGTCCCTTCTTTTCAAAAAGATAATAGTAAACCCCCAATTAACTTCTGTATGCTAACAACATACAGAATATGTAAACTAATAACTCAATTGTGGCCTTTTGAATGAAGGGGGGAAATAACAAATAGTTGACTTGGTAATTTATTGCATATGATGCTTGTCAATATTTGTATTGTATACATCAATACTTATTTATTTAGAATGTAAAGGTGACTACAAATTTATTTATTATTAATAGTTTTTAACTTCTAAGATATATGCAAATTTTAATTTTTTATTTAACTTGTCATGAACCGTTTTCCAATTTAAAAGACCAGTCAAGGGTGCAAACCTATATTTTAGAGAAAGTCTCCAGAAGTGTTTAGTCTACATATCTCAAACTGTGATGAAAGAAACTTTGACTCGATCTTGATTGAAGAAAGGATGCAAATATCCAGAGCACATCCTTTATCATGGCAGATCAGCTATATATTTAGTGATGGCTGCTACTGCATCTGGAAGATCAGAAAGTCTCCTTCGACCATTTATAAAATAACCAGCTTTTTAACTACCGTGACAGATATAGTACCAGAAGGAATATGGAGCAAAGAGGTAACGTTACCTCATGTGACAGGTCTTAACCCTTATCTAATGATCATCATCATTAGGTCTTCAGTCCTGGAACTGGTTAGACCCGTACCATCATTGTTTCCTATTCTGAGCTAACCTACACATTTCTCTAAAATTTGCACAGTTTGCATCTTTCACTATCTGCGTGCAATAGTCTGATCTAGGTCTACATCTACCTCTTTTTTTTCTATCTCTGCTTGTAATATATCCCATATTATTCCCCAAAAATGCCTTAGAATGTATCCTGCCCTTCTATTTCTCCTATTTTTTTTTTGTTTCCCTGATATCTTTATTCGCCTACTATTTCTATAACCTATTTGTTATTAACTTTGTCTGTCAATGCTATGATCCTCATACATCTGAAGCACAACAGTACGAAAAGCTTCTACAGTTTTTCTGTCTGTTTCTCCTACTGTCCCTATTTCATAGATGTACTGTGCTATGCTCCGCACATATGCTTTCAACAATTTTCTCTTTGTTTCTATGTTTGTTGTTTTTGAACATAGCCGCTGCTTTATCCTGTTAGATGCAGTTCAGTTCCCCTTCTATTGTTTTACAATTATATACTCTATTTCCTCGATATTCAGTCGTATGCGAAGAGGATTAGGCAGCCTGTGGCTGCCAAGATCCCCAACACTTGAACATTTGCCAAATTAATACTTTTCCAATATATCCTTTCGCACAATCAACATTATTTGAAAATATTTCAAAATCAACACCTGTAGTTGTAACTGGTTGGACGCGTATCTCCATTGATTTCTATTCTGAGCTAGCCTACACATTTCCCTGAAATTCCCACAGCCTACATATGTCACTATCTGTGTTCAGTAGTTTAACCTAAAGTCTACCTCTACTTCTCTTTTTTTCCTATCTCTGCTTCTAATATATTCCCTCGTGCATTAGTATGTGGTCTATCATCTTATTTCTCTCATTCTTTTACTGTTTTCTACATATTTCTTTCTTCCCCTACCATTTCTCGTATCTCTTTGTTCTTAACTTTGTCTGTCCATGATATCTTCATCATACATCTGTAGCACCACATTTCAAAGGCTTCACCTTTTTCCTGTCTGCTTCTCCTACTCCCAAGATTTCACAGTCATACAGTGCTATGCTCCACAACTGTTTTAAGCAATGCTTTCCTTGTTTCTATGTTTGTTGTGTTTGAACACAGTAGTTGCATTTTCTTGTTAAATGTAATACGACCTTGTACTAATCTTTGTTTTATTTCTTTTGCGCTCTTCCCATCTCGTATTATTTGACTTCCTAGGTAGCAGAAATCATTAACCTCTTATAAGTTCTCGTTACCAATTTGTATTCTTGTTTTTGATTTATTTTGCCCTCCATATACACGCTTTCCCCTTTTTCTATTGTTTTCTCCACTATCATCTTCACAGCTAAATTTAGCCTCCCTTGTTCCCCTGTTTCGCTTAAACCCAAATTGATCGTCTCCTAGTATTTCTTCAGCTCGTTTTTCTATTTGTCTTTGTACAAATTATCACATCCATCTGAGCGTCTATTTTTTGGTATAGTGACTATGATGTTACATTTGAAATCTTTGGGTATCTCGCCTGTCTCATACATATAACTTACAAGTTGGAAGAGATGTTCTGTTACTGCTTGTTTGGCGGCATTTAGAGTTTCTACTTGCATCTTATCTGTACCCGGCGCCTTACATTTTTAAGACACTCTAATGCTAATTCAAACTCATCTCTAAGCATAGGATATCTCAAGTCATCCTGTTCAATGTCTGATTCCTGTTCTAATGCTGTTAGTTACTCTCCTGCATATAAATTCTCTATATATTCTTGCCATCTAACCACTTTCTCTACATTTTCTACAATGACGTTTCCTCCTGCGTTCCTTATATTTTTGCTTTATGGTTTTACATCCCTAAAATGCATTCTAATTAGTTTGTATGCTTCATCTGTCTTTCCTATTTTCATCTTAGTTTGTACCTCTTTGCACTTTTCATCAATCCATTGTTCTTTAGCTTTCCCGCATTTGCGAATAATTTCCCATTTTATGGCTTTGTATCTCTGTTTTCCTACTTCATCTGATCTATTTTTGTATATTCGTCTTTCTTCTATTAAATTTATAAGATCCTTTGTTATCCATGGTTTCTTTTTTTTGTGTATACCCCAGAATATCTCTGGCCACCATGTCTAGGCTGGATTTAATGTTATTCCATTCTATTTCTACTTCCTTAGTATCAGATATTTTCCTGATATCTTTCAGCAATTCATTTGACTTTTTTTCGAATCTTTCTTGAATATCTTTATCTTTTAGTTTCTCAAAGTCAAAGTGCCTTTTTCCGTTTCTTTTTTCGAATTTTTAAATTTAAGTGCGGCCTTCATAATTACGATGTTGTGGTCAGTGTCTATATCTGCTTCCAGGTAGCTTCTACAGTCTTTTACTTGATTCCTAAACCGCTGTCTAAGAAGAATGTAATCTATTTGATATCTTCCTATATCTCCTGGCATCTTCCACGTATATCGTCTTCTAGCATGATGTATTATACCCCCGCCGGTGCGGTACGCGAGCCACTACAGTCAGTTGGTAGCAATGCTAAATAATTGCAATAATGATGCGCAGATAAGACATTACGTCACGTAGTTATATAAAACTACTCCATCACATAAAAAACCAAAAAAGTACTTACGTAAACTGTAGGGCTTCTCCAGCATTACTCCATGATGGCGGCAGCGGGGCTCCGTTGATCCTTTTCGGGCGCGGGTATTCGTTGGGTCCGGTTGAAACCAAATTCCAATTTGTCTTGTTCCTATTTGTAGAGGGCGACAGGAAACTAGTATAAGGAACGATAATTGGTAGAAATGGGAGGCAACCTACATCTCAAAAAAAGACATGATAAGACACAAAGATAACTACATTCGTTCACGTCTCGGGTCACCAGTCTCGACACGTCTGCCGGAAAACCACCACTTCCCTTCTTGGCACATCGCGTCGGCGCAATCTCGTGCAAACGCACTGTCTGAAGTGACGGAAATACACACATGTCTTTTCAAAATTATTGGCGCGAAATCCTTACAAATTAAAATGTTTACGGTCGATTTCGGCACGTAACAGATGTTGAAATAATGTGTTGTGATGATTAAATTGTTCTTGTCGCAAAATTCTACCAGTCTATTTCCCCTGACGTTTCTCGTGCCTAAACCAAATAAATCTACTACCGCTCCTTCCCTACCCTCACCTACCACTGCATTAAAACGCCCATAATTATTAAATTTTCATGTCCTTTTGCTATCTTAATATGTCTTCGATATCTTTGTAGAGGTGGCTTCTTGGCGTAGTTGGTATGTGTGTGTGTGACTACTACGCCGAAGGTCCCAGGTTCGAATCCCGACACGGTCTGCTTGAAAAATATTAGGTAAGCATTTTTCACAACACCGTCGTTCGATGAGAGGTAAAATGGAGGTCCCGTGTGTGAGTGTAGTCATGCACTGTAAAGATCCCTAACATGCTTGGAACAGCAAGGGTTCAGCAAAATTCCACATTTTCCCGGTAAAAAAACTCACTTCCTGGCCAATGCAGTACTTTCGGGTGGAGCATTAGAAAATCACTTGTAGAGATATCTTTGTAGAACGCTTGTACCTCTTCGTCACTGTAGCTAGAGGTGCGCATGTATACTTGTATTATTACTGTGTTACCTGTTTAGATTCTAATCTAAACATGAGTACTCTTTCGTTCTTTTGTAAATAATATTCTACACAGTATCCTATCTTTTTTCTCATAACTATCCCCACATTCAAATTTCCTTCCTCTGTTCCTGTATGAATTACCCTGAAGATTCCACTCTAAAAATTCCCCGCCTCTAGCCACCGAACTTTGCTGATCCCTATTATGTCTAGTGCTAACCTATTCATCTCAATTTTCAGATTCTCTACTTGCTTCATACTTCTAACATTCCACGCTTCGACTCGCAAAATATTCCCAACTCTTATTCTGGACTTTCCGATCGCATCCTCCGAAGTAGTCCCCTCCTGCAGATTCGAATGAGGGACTATTTTAACTCCGGAATCTTTTACCCCAGAGAATGCCATCATTTTATTATAATTTAGGTATGCTGTGTACTTAGGAGGTAATGTGGTGGTTTCCCGTTGCCTTCCACATCTAAGTACCAAAGAGCTGCTGCCCTCTTTCGGGGACCTGTCTTAGTCTGGTTCCTCACTAACGACCCTTTTACTTTGGTTGGACCTGTAGTTTGGTTCTTTAGCTCATTAGAATATGCAAGCCATTTCACCTGTTCTAGTAATCTAGAACTTTGGCATTTTTTGTAGAACTTGAAAATAGTATATTAGGGTTATATACTTCTGGTTTGCCACTTTGTAATTCTTGTAATGTTTGTGTTAAATTACATGTTAATGGTCGCCATTTTTCTAAAGTTGCGTTTAATGAATCTAGTATCAATGGATCTTTATCATGTGGGTTTACTATGTTACCAGGTAGTTGAAAATATTGTCCAGGCTCTGAACTTTTTTTGAGTAATCCTAATAGGTATGGAGTTTGTCCAAGACATTGTATGACTGAATTAAAAAAACAAGTGTTGCCTAAATTGGTTAAGCCACGTGTCCTTGGAAAAAAATTGCTTTTGTGTGTACCCTTTTTTGGTTTGTCTTGACTGTTTTGTGTTGACTGTTCAAAATTTTTTTTATGGATCTCAACTTTGCTAATGTTTCGTTTCCGTAAATTATAGATATTTATTTCTGTATCGAAATAATTAATTAACGAATGTGCCTTAGAATTATTTATATTAAGTTTTATTTGTATAGTATTGTCTTTAAATGTATTCGATTTAGGAGTTTGTGGGTTACTGTTACAATTTGGTTGTTGAAAATTAGGTGCAATATAAATATCAGAATTTTGTTTATTTGTTTCAATGTGTTTTGTTTTAGAGACTCTGCAATTATTATCGTCGTTTAAGTAATAACTGTTATCAATATTTTCAGATTCCTTCGTTTCTGACGTTTTTATTGAATCTAAGATTAAGTTTATGTTTGGTATTGAATTATTGTTATTGTTATTATAAATTGGTTTATTTTTTAGTGAATTATTTTTGAATTGTTTTTTTAGTGGATTTGTTAATAGGTTGTAATGGTAGAAATGTTGAGGGTAAATTGGGTGTATAAAAGGTGTGTTTGTATTACTATTATTACTTTTTAAATGGTTGAATTTTGTTTTGAGAAAATTTGGAAAGCTTCGTCGGGGTATGAGGAATAGTTCTTCAAAAGACTTTGAGGGAGGTATTGTGCCTATGACTGCGGCAGCGTTTCCGTGTTGAATGGCAATGCTTATTTTTTGAAATATAAAGCATGTAGCTCTGTGTTCTAATGTATTTTCACTTATACGTTTGCAGATTGCTTTAATAAATTTTTGTCCAATAGCTCCAATTACACCAAGGTTTCTATTGCAACTGGATAAAAAAGGTATGAATCGGTTAAATTTGAATATTTTCTTGCTTTTAAAGCTTCACTTTTTTTAGCTGCTGCACCTGCATTATTTGAACAATCGGCAACATGTGATGGGGCAAGTGTATCAGTGCAAGTGAAATCTCAAACCGTGGCTTTACCGTATTTCCATGGGATGAGTGTAATTCTTTCTGGATGCTTTCCGTCATTTCTGTATAAATGACTTGGTTCTAAGATTGATGGAACTTTAGCGGAAATTAAAGCGCGATGAATTAAGTCATTGACTGCACTGTGTCTGGATTATCGTCTGGCGCTGAGTTGGCAGCTCAAACCATGTGTTCCTGATTCATTCACTAATGCTCCGCGGATGCAATTGTGTGAGGTACATAATTGTGCACCTAGCCGTAAACCTATGGCTATTCTGAAAAGGAATCATTATCTAAAAGTGTGCCCAAAGATGAAGCTGGTAAAACATTTAACCACGCTCTGGTATATTTCGAGGCCGCCACATGAATACGAGCTTTGTCGGATTGAGAAGTTGCTGATTCAAGTAGATTTTTCGAAACGGTGTCTAACAATAGTTGGTCCCGGTTCTTTTGGATATACTTTGGATGCTGTTTTTTGGGTTCTTGAAAGCCACCATTTTTCTCCTGCTAAATAATACTTGTTATTTAAATTTACATTAAATTTTGATAGAACTTATTTGATTAAGGACAGTGTTGTATTGAAAGACGACAGATATGAAGGCAGAGAAAGAGATTTCAATAAACATATGCCAAGTCCGCTTCTATTTACAGGGAGTGTTGCTTGTAGCCATTCTATATCCTTAAATTGGACATTAGTAATTTCTTCCAAACTCCTGTGTAATAGACTATCAAAAGATTCCAATAAATTTTCTTTTAACCATGTGGGATAACATCTTAAGGTATATAACAATTTAGGGATTGCTAGGCAATTTCTTAAGAGAAAAAATGAAATGTGAGAACGTAAATTTAGTCCACGGAATCTATCTGAGATTAGTTGGAGAGCATTAATTTTATTTTGAAAACAAGCTTCAAAGAGGAGCTCTGAGTAAGGCCCAATTAAGTTTAGAAGGAATACTTATATTTGGTGCTATGGATTGAAATAGTGTGACTATATTATCATTAGGAGGAGTGAGAAATAAAAGTTCGCATTTTTTTAAGTTTAATTCTAAACCTAGGTTGGAGGAAAGTTGGATTAATTTTATGAGATTATTCAATACGCATCCAGTATCGCCTCCTATGCAACTGTCGTCTAAATACCAGCAGTTAAATTCAGAATCAATACTTTTGGTAAGAGCATCGAGTACTAGACAGAAAAGGGGTGGACCTAACGGATCACCTTGTTGAACTCCCCTTTCTGAAAGAATTGGTTTAGAGCCAAAGTTGAGGTAGGATGGAGACATGTAGCATTGAGAAATGAATGGATATAGAAGTGGAAAAAGTTTGCGGACAAGTTTGAAAATAGTATCTCTGTGTATGCTATTGAAGGCATTGTGAAAATCAATTTTGAGGAGGAATTTGTTGGAATCGGATTCCTTGGAATTAATAAAGGCTTGAGTGCAATGTGAGATTACTTCACACCCGCTTGGTGTTCCGAACCCGAATTGTATAGGTCTGAGAAGGTCTCCTAAAGGGTTGTGTATTTTCCGACAACATATTTTGGCAACCAGCTTTCGTACCTAAGATATATATATATATATATATATATATATATATATATATAGCATTAAAGAGTCTGAAAAATGGTAAGGCGCCGGGTACAGATAAGGTGCAAGCAGAAACTCTAAAAGCCGCTGGACAAGCAGTAACAGAACGTCTCTTCCAACTTGTAAGCTATATGTATGAGACAGGCGAGATACCCAAAGATTTCAAACGAAGCATCACAGTAACTATACCAAAAAAGAAAGGCACGGATAAATGTGAAAATTTTCGAACAATAAGTTTGACAGCACACGTGTCAAAAATATTAACTAGAATTGTGCAAAGACGAATGGAAAAACGAGCTGAAGAAATACTAGGAGAAAACCAATCTGGGTTTAGGCGAAACAGGGTAACACGGGAGGCTATTTTAGCTCTGAGAGTGATAATGGAGAAAACAATAGAAAAAGGGGAAAGCATGTATATAGGGTTTGTAGATCTGGAAAAAGCATTCGACAATGTAAATTGGAAAAAAATGTTTGAAATACTCAAAAAGAGTGAGACAGGGATGTGCCCTATCCCCATTGATTTTTAACTTGTACATAGAAGAGGCAATGAATACTGTCAAATGCAGGAAGGCATTTGGAATTACTATGCAGGGACAAAAAATTGATATGCTTAGATTTGTAGATGATATAGCGGTATTAGCGTCTAGCAAGGAAGAGTTAGAAGCTGCTCTTAATGAAATGGAAACAGTTCTAACAGAGAGATACGGTATGAAAATTAACAAAACTAAAACTAAAGTTCTAGTATGCAAAGGTGGGGAAAATAAATCAAAAACAAGAATACAAGTATGTAACACGAACATACAAGAGGTTAAAGATTTCTGCTACCTAGGAAGCCAAATAACGCAAGATGGGAAAAGCACGAAAGATATAAAACAAAGATTAGCACAAGGTCGTGCTACATTTAACAAGAAAAGGCAACTACTGTGCTCAAAGACCACAAACATAGAAACAAGGAAAAGATTGCTTAAAACATATGTGTGGAGCACAGCACTGTACGGCCGTGAAGCCTGGACAGTAGGAGAAGCGGACAAGAAAAAGGTAAAAGCCTTTGAAATGTGGTGCTACAGGCGTATGATGAAGATATCATGGACAGACAAAGTTAAGAACGAAGAGGTACTAAAAATGGTAGGAGAAGAAAGAAATATGTGGAAAACGGTAAAAGGAGCAGAGATAGGATGATAGGACACATACTACGGCATGAGGGAATAGTGCGGAATATATTAGAAGCAGAGATAGGAAAAAAGAGAAGAAGAGGCAGACCTAGATTAGACTACTGCACACAGATAGTAAAAGATGTAGGCTGTAGAGGTTTCAGGGAGATGTGTAGGCTAGTCCAGAATAGAAATCAATGGAGGTACGCATCCAACCAATCCCAAGATGGATAAACTAACGACGAAAAGATAACTGTGCTTAAACATGATGATTATTATAAGTAACTACAAGAATTGGTTGGGCAATATTCTCGAATAATGTTAAGTGTGTGAAAGGATTTACTGGAAAACCATTATTTCGGCAAATGTCTAAGTGTTGGGGGATCTTGGTAGCCACAGGTTGCTTAACCTCCTTCACTGAATCTCGGTAAAATAGGGTATAAAATTAGAAAACAATAGAAAGGAAACTAGCTGAATACACATGTTTTGTGAGAATTTCAGGGAACTATGTAGGCTAGCTCAGAATATAAATAAGTGCAGGTACGTGTCCAACCATTTTTGAGACGGAAAACCTAATGACGAAAAAATAAGCGCAGATAAATCTGATGATTAGTATAAACAACTAGTTGTTGGTTGCGAAATACCTACAACTAATGTTGACTGTGCGAAAAGATAAATTGGAAAATATATTAAATCGCCAAATCGTTAAGTGTTGGGGGAACTTGGCAGCCGCAGGCTGCTTACCTCCTTTCACAACCATTGAAGGTCGGAGAAATAGGGCATATAACGGTAAAACAATAGAAAGTGATCGAACTGCATCTAACAAGAAAGAACAGCGCCTATGAGGAAAGACAACAAACATAGAATAAGAAGAAAACTGTTGAAAGCATATGTGTGGAGCACAGCACAGTATGCCTATGAAATACGGGCAGTCTGAAACGCAGACAGAAAAACGGTAGCAGCCTTTTGAAATGCTGTGCTTCAGATGTATGAGGACGATAGCATGGACAGACAAAGATAATAACAAATAAGTTACAGAAATAGTAGGGGACCAAGGATATCTGAGAAATAGTAGGGCCGAATACGTTCTAAGGCATTTTTGGGGAGTAGTATGTGATATATTACAAGCAGAGACAGGAAAAAAGAGGTAGATGTAGACCTAGATCAGACAGTTATAGATGCAAACTGTGCATATTTCAGGGAAATCTGTAGGTTAGTTCAGAATAGGGAACAATGATGGTACGCGTCTAACCAGTTCTGGGACTGAAGACCTAATGATGATGATGATGATGATGATATAAATATATATATATATATATATATATATATATATATATATATATATATTGCTGTGAATCTTCTCATATCTGCAGGTACTGGCCCTTTCAAAAAAACATTCGAGCCCCACAGTTTGGGCATCAAGAATGCTGTGATACCTTTAAAATCCGTGAACTACGCTTTTCGCCTCGGCTGCTCACCTAATGTTATAAACCTCCTCATTCATAAAAAACAAACACATTCCTACCACAAACATCAACGTTAACTCTATTTACATCAATATTCAGAATACATTAAATTTTCAAATTAAATTTCAGCATAACATTCAGTTTTAAAAAGAATTTCAAAATCAATTTTATTATCACTTTAACGTGCATCCAGAATTAAAGTCCTTGTTGGATGCCTACTAATTAATATAACAATATAAGCAGACCGGAGTCTGAGTATAAAGGAGCATCTACCACCCCTTTACGTTAATTAACCAGGTTCATCTAATTGAGCTCAAAGACATACCCAAATTTTCATCATATTCCCGAACATCAAAACAAAATACCCTTTTACTTAAACAAGCAAATTTCATCTTAAAATTAAACGTTTATGGTTAGAACACTTTCACTAATGTCCATTTAAAGTAAATCAATTATAAAGTCATTCAATACACACAAAATGTCAAACAAAATAGTATAATTTACCTGAAGGTTACTGTCCTCGTAGCTTCAAAGTATCGTTTCTTTAGTTAATCACACCATTCAACAGGATTATATTTACGGCTTCTGATTCTCTACGCTTTTAAAATTTTCTCCATCACCATCCATTCAAAGTCGTTTCTGGGCCTTTCCGAACTCCTCTGTGTTTATCTGACCCTTGTTTCATGGATCCAGACACGTATTTGAACCATTTAATTATTAACACCCCGAAAATAGCAAAGAAATTCATGCTTCTGTCACCAATATACGCGAAACTGCCTACTTTTGTGTATACCTTCGTCGTTGTAAATTTTGCTAATTGGTACAGTGAAACTAAATTTTATTACCTTGTATCTAAGTGCACTGAAGTACATTCATGTTAGCACGTAAATAATAAGCTATTTTGAATCACTAAAATATACTAGCAAACTTTAAATTATTTAATCAAACTAAAATGCACGGTTTAACATCTTCAATCAAGTCGCGTATGTACGAGCTTTTAACGCATCGAATCGTCAAAAGTCTAAGAGGCCGAAATTCATATTACCACCGGTATATATAGCAAAAGCCTGTCTGTCGGTCGAGTCTCTAAAACGGCCAGTTTCTAGAATTTCTCATGCTCTGTTCCCAGTCCGTCGCTCACGCGTCGATTTTTACGAATTTTCACTCGCCCCATTTAAATCTCAGAAAATTTCCACACGGCACGCAAGCATGTCCGAGAAAACTAATTAATTTTGTACAGAAATCGTTGTTCTACCTCTGATATTTGCATCCTATTTTTAACCAATTGTGACCCCGTGACGTTGCTTAAATCCCGCCTTTTACAATATGTGTCTTTGCTTGACGCATTTTCTTTCCTTCTCTACCGTGTTCTTATTGGTGCAACTTGATATTCTTTATTATCGATTATTTTAGTCCACATGGAGTGTGAAATACCCAGCTTTAGCAATTCTCGTAACTATTATGCGACGTTTTCCCAAGATTCTTTGAAACATTAATTATCTGCAAAATTTACGCCGAATGAGCTTTTAAATAAACCCAGGTGTTTAAACATACTATTAATTCTCAGAGCCTTATTCCGTGGTATTTTAATCTTGGGTTTTACAAGTTTCTATAGGTATTATATGTTATTAACGGTTTAATTAACTCCAATTAAAATTGATTTCTATCCTTTTCATTTTAGCGAATACAACTTAAATATTAATTATTATATGTACACTTTGTTTTACTACCGGTTACTTAAAATAGGGTTAATTAATATAAACTTTGCACGTAATTTCTCTTTGTTTAGGAATAATTACATTACACGCAGAGCTTTTCAATACTGCTTCTTTTGATATAAAGCGTCTTATAAATAATTTAAATTTCTTATTTTTACTGAAACAACCGAGTTTATTTATGCTTCATGGTTTTAATAACGCGTATTATTTAATGAAATTCCTTATACACGGTGATTAAAATTATTTGATGTGATTATTTAATTTTCTACCCTGGTCTAAATATGAGTATTTTATATTCTTTAACTTTATTGATTTATTATTATTGTTGCACTAGTAACAAGATTGCAACCATATGCTTTAGCGGAATATCATATAATGGAATTCTTTTTATTATAAGTACTTGAAATTCGATATTATTTTGGCATAACCATATTGAACATTATAAATTAATTGTTTTAGATTATATGTGGAAGCTTCATCTTTAGAGAACTTTCTAAAAGGACATCTTGAATATTATTTCTTTACGCACACAATAGAAGAGCTTATTGGCACGTTAATTGATCCTATTAAACAGCACTTACATCAATTAAAATTTGAATGTGAAGCACAAATAGCTACTGGATGTCGAATTCGGGGCCACAAACGATTAAATATTTAATGTTTTAAAAATTATGATAAAATAAGTATTTCATATTAGAGAAATAGTGGAATGCAGTAATTCATTTAACTTTTCTAACTTTTGGACAGTAACACCTAGAAAGTTCATATGGGAAAAAGGTAACTAAGTATTAATGTCGCGAAATTTCTAAGGTAGTAGAAAGAAGCGTATGTTGAAAAAATCTAAAACTGGACAAATTGTTTTTTCTTTAAGCATTAGCATTTCAAGTATATAAAAAATTATAATAAATGTTATACTTGGCTTTTCATATATTTAAGGCCTTTTAGTTGAAAATCTTTTTCTTCTTTAAGGCCATTACAAACTACATTTTTTGTATAGTATTCTATTTTTATTCTATATTTTGACATTACTTTTCATTAGAAATTCAACAATATACATACTTGTACTTTTAATATCAAATAATTTGTTTTTGGAAGATATAGTATTCAGTTGTAAGACCGTAATTGAAAACCTTACTGTGCTATGATAATGTCGGAGGCTTTATTGATCAGGGTCATAATTAATAATGTGTTTGGATCGTCATATTCAAAATCAATGAGGTCGACACTTTGCCTGTTTTTGTAAGAGGTATTATCAGAACGTGTATCACCACTTTAAATTGCACAGGCTTACATGCCCAATTAAACCGGATTAGTGTCTGGCTCAAAGTAGTGGCATCGAAGAAAGTTATTTCTACATGAGCAGGCTCATCTATCCTTTCAAGCTAATAGGTGTCTGTTTAACAAAGTAACTTTACTAAACAAACACCTTTTAGCTTTAATATTATTTATCAGTGATTTACGTCTAATCATACCTTAATATTTGTGATCTAAATTAATAGCCAATATCAACACGTTTTGTGTACTTTGCTTCTTAAGCCATTGGCATTTCATGTAAGCACACTTTTCCCAGACAGTTTGTGTTATTTTAACAATAGATTCCAGAACATCTGTTTGATATTAGCAGTGTTGCAACCTCAGTATTTTCTATTCGCAAAAAGTTGCCTAAACAGCTACTTGTTTCTTTTAAAAAACTTTCAATTTAAGAATGATTTGTTTTGATTCAGGAATGTTTACTTACAAAAGTATAATTCGTTTTGCAATGGAAATCATATATTAACTATAGTCTGTTTCTAAACTAAGAGCGGATGAAGGCCATGATTTACACTGTAAAAAGTAAATAGAAAATATCACTAGATTATATTTGGCAGCAAATTTGAATCATACTACATTATCCAAAAATAATAAATAAACAAAAAATAATAATAATAATAATAATTTCTAAAAGAGAGGTTATGATGGTAAATTTTAAGAACACTTTTGAATAAGCAGGGAACAAATGAAACACACCTATAATGGGATTAACTATAAATGTTTATATTTCAAATTCCAATTGCATTTTTACTATTTGTTCCATTTTTAAATATCATATTATTTAGATAACAACACGCATTCAGTGCTCTAACCCTAAAATTACAATAGTCTAATATATAAACACATGTGGTATTCTTTATTAAAGCGCTTTAAAAACGACAATTAAAATGACCATTTAATAAAATTCTAATTTAGAGCGTTACTGCGCTGTATGTGGCTAAATGCACTCATTCAGAAGATACAGAAGGATCAAGTTTTCATGTAACAGAAAATGCTATTAGTTGATAGCGGTAACGAAAGTTGCTTTTTTTTACTGAACGTGCTCAATATTCAATTATAATTTAGAAGCTGTTGTTTCACGTTTATGGAATTACAGTGTTTCCTCAGAAAACGTCTGTAATTTCACTGTGTAAGCTTGCCTTCTACATAGCCAATCATGAGTACAGATTTAACACATAACATTTGAAATGCTTCTCTTAGTTTAAAAACAGAGTATAGTTGTCACTTGTCATTGTAGAACCAACAATTGAAATTTGCATTAACGTGTTTGAAAAAAATCACAAACGAAAATAATTTTCAAGATTGCCAAAAGTGAGAAATTTAATGTTGCAGCCCCATTTACTGGGATTACTGAGAATTATTTAATGTAATGCACAATTAAGCGAATTTCTATTAAGAAGTATAAAATGATAAGAAATTTCTGTTGAGGTAATAGCCATGGGGATGGAGTGCATTTCTGGGAATAGTATTATTACAGTTCAATAATTTTTGCAATGAGCATTATATTGAAACATGGGCTAAATGGGTTCCTCCTAGTGTTGGAATCATTTTTATATTAATTGTGTATTGTTTGCCTTCTGGAATATATTTGACGTTTCTAAGTAGATTGTATGTGTAGATTGATAGAGGCTAGCTACATAATTGTTGTTTGTGATTTTAGTATTCAAATTTCTAAAAAGTTAGAAGTAGAAATTATTCTCTTAAATGTAATGGCAACAAATATGCATACATATCGCACACCTAGAACAGAACTGTAGCAACTCAAAAAAGCACTTTTTTTCAGAAATGTTGAAAAACTGATGGTCACGTCGCTTTATGTGATATGTGGTTACATTATTTTTTTAATAAATGAACAATGCATGTTAATGAAAATTGAGATTGAAAGTTTTCATATGTCATTTAAGTGTCGGGCAACTGTTATACTGTGCAATTGTTATACTCGTGATATAATTCCCGCCAATTGTAACTTATACCGCACACTTTAAATCAAAGCAAAGTACTTACATTCTCAGGGTCCCACGATGTTTTGCAGGCTGGGTTCAATTCACGCCTTGTTGAATCGGATTTCCCTCCGTCTTTCCTTTACTGCTGTCGTAGTGGAACGACAGGATTCAGGTAACAGGTACACAAAGGCAAAAAGGTAGAAGGAACCTACATCTTAAAAAGAAAAGACAAACCACACCAAGATAGTTGTTGCGTCGTCGAGGGCTCGTAACTTAATCCCTGCTTTTGACACTCGCACATCCCCACATTCACTCTGCGCAGACGCGACTGTCAGCGACGACGGAAATTGACATTTTTAATTTAAAAAATACGCGGGAATTACCCTATAAATTGTAACTAAAACATGCAAAAATGATTAATGTTTTGATTTGTTCAAAAGCCTGCTAAGCTTCTAAATTCCATTCGACAGATTGACTTGTTTTTTATTTTTAATTAAGGCGGTAATGGGTGTAGATACAGTTGAGAGATTAGGTAGAAAAATGCGATAGTAACTAATCATTCCTATTGTAAGGTGACGGCGTACTGCAATTCACCTTACGTAACGAGAACACAACGGTGTTTTACCAATATTTCCTTTTATATTAAAATAAACAGGAGACGAGATTTGAGCATCTTTATTGTAGCACGAACACAAGAATACTGAGTATATACATTTACAGCCACCGCATGGTGGGGTGAAAGGGCAAAACTGGCACGCAGGCCATCTCATTTCCTAGCTATAACGGTCCATTAAAAGAATGTACTAACATACTACCAAAGTACAATTTATTGTCATGATGGGACGTAACATGCCGCCTCCCTTGAAATTAGTAATTTCGAAAAGCTAAATAAAGGATAAACTACGCTAATTTTACACTCTAACAAATATATTACGTAACACAAGCTGTTTCAATTTAAACATAAACGTTTTTTTAACATTAAGCTAACTATGTTAGGCTGCGCATTAGTCATTAGTCAATATCGATTGGTAGCGCACACAATTTCACAGTAGGTCTTTTTATTATGCCACTTGACGTACGCACACTAACTACCCGCACCTCACCATCAACCCCTGGATGCACTTCAGTTATACGGCCTAGCCTCCACATACGCGATGGCAAATTGTCTTCCGAGATGATAACTAACTGATCTGGAGCCAAAGGAAAACCTTGAGAAATCTTCCATTTTTGACGTTTTTGCAACTCCTGAAGGTACTCTCCTTTCCATTTCATCCAAAAATCCTGCTGGATGCGCTGCACGTATTGCCATCGTGATAGTTTATAAATAGGTTCCATTGTTAAGTTCACTTCTGGAACTGCCATTAAATTGTCACCAATTAAAAAATGCCCCGGTGTCAGATAGTCAAAGTCGTTTGCGTCCTGAGAAAGAGGTACTAATGGACGAGAATTAAGTACACTTTCGACTTCAATTAATAAAGTATATAACTCAATAAAGGTTAAATTAGCATTTGATGCAACCTTATAAATATACCTTTTAAAAGACTTTACGGCGGCTTCCCAAAGACCACCTAAATGGGGCCCCCTAGGGACATTAAAACGAAAGTTTATATTACGGGAAGTAGCTTCTCTTTCGATGGCGTTCTGAAACCTTCAATTTTTTAGAAAATCTACGATCTCACGCAGTTCATTGGCGGCATCCACATAATTAGTCCCGTTATCGCAAAATATTTCGAATGGAACCCCACGTCTGCCAACAAATCTTTTAAGCGCTGCAATAAACGCTTCCGTGGTTAAATTTTCTACAATTTCGCAATGAACAGCCTTTGTTGCCATGCATACAAACACACAGCCGTACGATTTAATTATTTTCCGAGATTTACGTGTACCTTCCTTGATAAAGAAGGGTCCAAAATAATCTGTACTGTTACACTTGGTTTAACGTTTTATCTTGTCGGTAATGCAGTTAACGAAATGTTACGCTTAGATTCTGGTACATTGAAATGGCGATAGATGGCTCTTAAAAGCCGGTAATACAATTACCAAAGTTCATAAGATACACCATTACGTCACTGATAATTTATATTGCGCCATAATTAAGCGAAGTTACATAAAATTAAAACAATAAAAATTAGAGAGTCTACTCACGTGAAGGATCCGCTAACCGGCAGGAAATCACGCTGCGGTAGCCTCGGCATCGCTGCTGCTGGTAGAGTTGGACCTCCAAATTATCTCGGGGTCATGGGATGCTCCAGGGTCATCTCCGTTCCTATATGCAGTGGAAGACAGGAATAGGTAATTAAGGAAAGATAATCAAGATAAGGAAATCTACATAATAAGATAACACACGACACCCGCACGACTGTTCACTTCAAAGTTCGGCGTAAAAGCCACGTTTCCGCGCGAGAACCGCGGAACTCCCCACTCTTTGTAGCATTGCCTTACCCCTATGGGGATAATTCACACTTGCCAATTGCACTATTGTGACGTACCGGAAGCCCCGCCCATTTCATTTAAAAATGTTCGCGCGTCTTGCGTATTTAAAATTATGGCGGGAACTTCCGCACATCAAGAAAACTAGACTAAAACAATGTTTAAGTGCAAATTGATTTGCACGTAACAATCGCGACAAAGCCACAAAAGAAAAACTTAAAAAGAAAAGTCTGTTAGCACAGTAACAGCTTAAAATCTAAGTCCTTACTACCCTATATAAACCCTAACTTAAAGCTACAAAATGTTTATATAAGGCGCCACCTGGTTTTTCGACCGATAACACGTCTCAAGTACCAGGAAACGGAATAGGTAGCCCGATAGTCTTTGACTACACTACTTACCGACAGCACAAATTTGTCGGGGAGCATGAAACACTGCTTAAACTAACACGGGTGCGACAAGTCGCCTAACCTATCTAAACCTATCTAAACTTATCTAACTAAAGCTAACATAAGTTGTTATGTGCAAACACACATGAGTGTCGCATCAACTATTCTTCTTTTTTGGCAAGAAGCGCCCAAATTTTAAAAAATGTTCATGAGAGTGCGTCACCTTGCACTCCAGCAAATTTTGTTTCTGGTACTTTGGTTTCCTCCGATGCACATTTAACTTGTCCATGACACAGTTGTGAATCCACAAATTTACCAAAAGTACCACCTACTAAATCCTTATATGCTAACCTGACAAATTACATTTCTAAATTGGGTTAGCTTTTTCACTTAATTTTCAGAAAGATAATTCCCACGTCTGGTCATATATACCACACGTTAGGACGATAAAAAGATAAGATAAGATCTCAAATTGATGTTAAAGATAATAGATAAGGTAAAGATATTAAGCTTAAGTTGTTATCCTCAAAGGTAATGAATAAGATAACGGTATTAAGCTTTAGTTATTATTTGAGATACTCGATAAGATAACACGATATTAAGTTAAAGTGATTATAAGAGATAGTAGGTAACATGAATTTAAACAGAAGTTATTACTCAAGATAACCGGTAAGATAACGCGAAATAACTCAAGTCATTCCTAACGGTGGTCGGTAAGATAACGATAAATTAAACCAAAATTATTACTAACGGTAATCGGTAAGATAACGATACTAAACTAAGGTTATTACCAAAGGTAATCAATAAGATAACGATATTAAACCTAAAGGTATTATCGAAGATAATAAAGAAGACAAAGATATTGGCCTAGTTATTACCCAAGACAATGATAACAACAAAGAGTGGCTCCAGTAGAGCCGTTTAAATGGGATTGACCCTATAAAACACAGCGTAGTCTGAAGGACCACCTGCGATTTTAATCCGACAAGATAAGATATACACATTTTTAAAATTCACTAGACTCCTAAGAGAACTAGTACGATAATTTTCCTAACGAGTGCTTCGACTACGATAAGAAAATCAGACAAAGATAGACACGACAACTTAAAAGTATCCTCACAGATACAAACACACAAAAACAAACTGTTTTAAGGTAGTTTTTTAAATCGGTAGCACCCTAAACACACACAAATGCCCAATTATAAGCAGTTAAATACAGATACACTGTCCCCATATGCTAAAACAACCGAGAATTTAATAAAATAACAATAAGAAGCGATAGCGTCTCACCACAAAGTTCAATAAAAATAACGAAAAAAGTTTATAAGTTATGTAGATTTAGTAGAAAAGGAAGGAATAATGTTGTAGTATAATGATGTAGTATAATGTGGGCGATTGCAATAATTCAGAGGAAAAACACACGGAATAGACAATCCTAGCTTTTGCAACTGCGAATATGAACTATTTCTTTCAATGGCATAGACTGCGCATGTTCTATGTGAGCCCAAAGAAGAAAGCATTCACTCAACATCAGCCAAAACCAGTCATAAAAATTCAATGGGTTATTTCAACCAAAGTTACGACAATTACCATTCAATTAAACCATATAAGAGAAATACTAAAGACCGAACAATATGTAATAGGAAAATTTCAAGGGTTAATTAAATGAAACGACAGAGCTATATTGGGGGTGTAGAGGATGAAGTGATATATGAGTAACGGTATGGTCGAGGAAAAGTCAACCAGAAGAAAAGATAGCTAAATTAAGGTAAGTAAAGTTAAACGTAAGAAATTATATACTATATGAGGGAAGGAATAAGTAATTAAAGATACTAATTGATGGTGAGAACAAAAATATTAGGTAAATCGTGAGGATAATGGGGCATGAAAACTTAATTAGCATTTGGGTCGGCAGAGAATGGCTTAAGGTCTTTAATATGCCACCTGCCTTGGCGTTTTCCTTCAGTATCCTGAAGTTCGTAGATAAGGGACTAATAACACGTGTGACTTTACAAAGAATGAATTTAGGGGCCAATTTTGAAGAAAATTTCTTAGATGCATCCGATAAGACATAGTTCTTTTTCCAAACTTGTTCGCCTAAGGCAAAGGAAATATTTCGCCACGCAAGTTATAATGGTCCTTGCTCTTTCGTAAGCTTTTAACAAATTTTTCTAACGTCGTTAAAGATAGAAGGTAGTGACTGTTGGTCCTTGTCCCAACGTACTTTATCGTCAAATTCAATTACGTTAGTATCGTCAGGCACTAAACCATAGTAACTCCCATCGATTGGGGTATATCTTCCAAAACAAGAAAAGACGGAGTGAATTGGGTTGCTTCGTGCTTAGATGTACGCAAAGCTTGAGCAATTTCAAAGATATGTTCATCCCATGTAGTATGGTCTGAATTAATATAAGAAGAGATAGCGGTAATTAAAACTCGATTTACCCTTTCGGTAGGGTTTACTTGGGGTGATATTTTGCGTTAAACCAAATTTTTGTACTTTGTAACTTTTAACGAAATTCTGAAAATCTTTAGAGATAAATTGTGCACCATTGTCACAAAGAATAATCTGGGGGACACCAAAGATAAGAAAGACATTCTGTTCTAGAAATTTAATTATTGCAGCGGAGGTAGCTTTACGTAAGGGTTGTACCATAACAAATTTAGAAAACCAATCGGTAACGACTAAAAGATATTGATTGCCTCTTTTCGATCGAGGAGAGGTCCTAATAAGTCAAGCGATATTAATTGAAAGGGATAAGATACACGCTTAAAGTTACCCATTAAACCAGGGCGAGCATCTTGCGAACTCTTATGGGAACCACAAATTTTGCAGCTTTTAATGTAGCGACAAACAGATTGCTTAAGTGTGGGCCAGTAATACAATTCAGATATTTTCGCGAGAGTTTTTGTAACACCAAGGTGTGCAGCTAAGGGATCGTCGTGACATAATTTGAGCACCTCACTGCGATTTGCAGTGGGCACAACGAGTTTCCATTCAGGTATATTCGATATTTTATGTGGGGACGAGGATACAAATTTATACAGTCTATTATTAGTTACTCGAAAGGTAGGAAATTTGTTGGGATTATCGGAAACTTTTTTTATCATATTGAGGTACCAGGTATCCAGAATTAAATTTGGAAGGTTTAGAGAAACAACATCTCGAGATAACGCATCAGGTACGATATTTAATTTGCCAGGCCTATGCCTAACGTCGAAAGTAAATTGAGATATACGCAAGTTCCATCTTGCCAAACGACCTGCGGGTTGTTTCAAGTTATTAAGCCAAGTGAGTGCTGCACAATCAGTGATTACGGTAAAGTGTGTACCTTCGACGTATCCTCTAAATTTCTCGATGCCAAAGATAACGCCCAATAGTTCTCGCTCGGTAGCAGAGTATTTTGTTCGGCAGAAGTTAAGGCACGGCTCGCATAAGCGATTGGATGTTCTAAACCATTGTTTACCTGGAACAACATTGCACCTAACCCAGTAAGTGAGGCATCGGTTTGTATATAAAACTTATCATCGAAATTTGGAGAGATTAAGATAGGTGCTGAAGTGATTAATGTTTTAATTTGTTCGAAAGCTTGTTGGGATTCTAAATTCCACTCGATAGTTTGGGATTTCTTTTTATTTTTAATTAAAGCAGTAATGGGTGCGGATATAGTTGAAAGGTTAGGTAGAAAAATGCGATAGTAGCTAATCATTCCTATCAAACGTTTGATTTCGGTAACAGTTTTTGGTGTTTTAAATTTAGTAATAGCATCAACTTTAGCGGGATCTGCTCGTAAGCCTGTTCCATCGACAATAAAACCAAGAAATGTAAGGGATGAACGACAAAATTGAGACTTTTCCCAGTTTATCTTAAAGCCTGCTGCGCTTAAACGTTCAGCAACTTCATCTAATGTGGCGATATGTTCATCGAAAGAACTTGAGATAATTAAGATATCATCCAAAAATACAAAGGCACGTTCTTGATGTAAGATAGGACCTAACGTTTGATCCATAGTACGTTGTAAAGTTTGTGGAGCGTTACAGAGACCAAATGGCAAAAAATTATATTCGAAAAGACCTCGGCCTGGGACACAAAAAGCAGTTTTTTGACGAGAAGATAAGTCGAGAGGTATCTGATAAAAAGCTTGTCTTAGGTCGATAGATGAGATAAATTTTGCATTACGAAGCCTGCTCAAAATTGAGTCAGTTCTAGGTAAAGGGTAAGCGTCTGGAACAGTAACAGAATTTAGCTTCCTGCCATCAAAACAGACACGCCATTTGTCATTCTTTTTCCGAACTAGCAATACGGGAGAGGTCCACGGTGAATTTGAAGGAGAGATAACACCAGATACTAACATTTTGTCTATTTCCGCATGTAAATGCTTTTGTAAGGCAGGCGATAAGGGATATTGACGTTGCTTAAAGGGAAGGGCATCACCTGTAGAGATAACGTGTGTTGCCGTTGTAACACAACCAAGTTCAGAGGTATTAAGTTTGCGAAATTTGTCGATTGTAGCGTTAAGAGTTACATCTTGGGAGTCAGTAAGAGAGATTTTGTTAGATATTCCTGTAGATGCACAGGAGTTCGTTTTAATAGAGGTTTGCCATGAAAAATGCTGAAAGTAAAGTGACAGATTAAAAAGTTTACAGAAATCAACGCCCAGTAGAAAAGGATACGCTAATGCAGGGACAATCAAAAATAAAACATCACGTTCAAGAGACTCTACACGAATTTTTAACTTAAGGGAACCGGTTACATGTATTTGATTATCGTCAGCTAAATTTATGGAAGTTTTTCGAATAATTTGAATTTTGATATTTTGTTGAGATAATTGATGTAAACCTTTGTTATTTATCAGAGAACATGAAGAACCTGTATCCAGTAAAGCAATTACATTTAAGGAACCAATTGAGATAGATAAGTGTGGACGGTTATCGAAGGGTTTTTTAACAAGTTGTGAAACGGTAGCAGTCTTTTTATGATAAAAGGAATTGACGGTTTGTAACCACTTAGACCACTCGGCTGGAGTAGTATAGCATAGTTCCTCTAATGAAGGTAAGGTGTTTTGTACATTAATAGTAGCGGTATTATTATTAGATAAATTTAGTGACGGTACAACGTTAGAAGTGGTTTTATAATTTAAATTTATTGGCGTCTGTGTCCGTTGGATGATTGGTGTTGAGGGCGATTTTGGTTTCTGAGATATTCACACCCGATTTGAAATATCTCGCCGGGAGTTTCCGATACGTTAGGATTACAGTTGGTGCAGTTAGATTTGTAGATATTTGAGCGACCACAACCATAACAAAAATATTTCTAGGGTATGTGCAGACAGTATAGCTATGTCCACTTCGCTTGCAGTTCCAACAGGTAAGTGCGTTATTAGTTACGGTAGGAGGAACGTTAAGGGTAGATACTTTACGGGAAGCTCGAACTTGGCAAGCTAGATCAGGTTCGAGAAGACCAGATAATTCCTCGGGTGGTGGTCGATATTTGTCAATCCTTGACCTCACTTCTTGAAGAGAACGACATAGGTCTTTAAAATGAGCTAGCGAAGATATGGGCTGTAATGCCAAACGTTCTGAGAAATGGGGGTTTAAATTTCTAAGTAATTGATCGATAATTTCGGATTCGGAAGGTTTTTTGTCGAGTCTGCTATATAAAGCTTCTAATGAGGTAATAAAAGAAACAACATTTTCGTCGGGACCTTGGGTTCGGTTACGAATTTCGTTCCAAAGATCGTTAATGTAGCCATAAGGTAGGAAATCTCGTTTTAAACAGGCAACTAACTCATTCCAGGTAGAAATTTGGTGTCGTATGTTTCTGTACCATATTAATGCTGAGCCTGCGAACAAATCACCAGCTGAGATAAATAGGTCCTGGTCGGTACACCGCAGAAATTTTAAAATCGTTAATCCGGTCAAGAAAGGATGATAACGAAACCTTCGAATCAAACCCTTCAAAGGTGAGACCCCATTTGTATACAGGTATAGGTTTTCCTAATGGTTTAGGTTCGGTAAGCGCAAGATTTGAAAAAGGTAACGATATATCTACGTCTGCGTTAGGATTAAGTCTTTCTAAAAGAATTCCTTCAAGCAATAACTCCTCGGACAACAAACTTTGTTTAGCTTGAGTCGCTTGGTCATCGTTATATAAAGATAATGATTCGATACGGTGTTTGACGTGGGTTATTCTTGAAGTCAATCTCCCTAATTCGATATTAGTAGCCGCAGGATCTGTTTTGTTTATTATACCCGATATATTATCTAAAGATAATTTAATTTCTGATACGTTGAGTGGCCAGTCGCCAACAGGGTTCTTTAAGATAGCAACGCCTTTGGTTTCCTGTGACAAAACAGCCCTAAGTTGAGATCGCCTATCATTCTGATTGCTCGCAGCTATGATACTTCTACATTCCAGCTCGTAGATTAATTCGAGGGATTTTAGATGTGATACGTTCATTATGAATACAATATTCAAGACACGATATAAAAAAAAATATGCGATTTTGACGCAGATTAGAAGGTAAAAAACACGTTACAGTTACTTTAAGGTAATACGATACGATATTTAGAGGTAAGAGCTTGTTAGAACGTCACCGATAACACCAAAGAAACACATTTAAGGTATATGGAAACGAAATCAATGTTCAGCTAAATACATATTTTATAGATAATGACAGACCAGCCTTCCAAAATGGAAAATGGACGCAGAGGATATGTTATTTAACCTATAAGGCAACAACGTATAGTCAAACACTTCTTAAAAAGGTATACTAGCAATTTATTTCACTCAAGTGTTTTTAAACACAAAATTTTCATGTAAAGGATAAACCATAATGCAATTTTAGAATGTAACATAAAGAACAATGTATTTAAGTTTCAAAAAACGGCCTTTCAAAGTTAAGGAAAGCAACTAAAGATATTTTAATAGGTAATTCTATAATACTGTATTTAAAGACATAAGGTAAGGTAAATACTTACATGAATAAAAGTACGTTTCCTTAAGTGAAAAAACTGTTTCAATAACATCTGTTAAAACATTGCTTGCTTGTAACTGAAATTAACATAACCTAAAAACAAAGAAGAAACCCCTGAAGTTCATAGCCTGAACAGGTTGAAGGCGCCATCTGTTACACTTGGTTTAACGTTTTATCTGGTCGGTAATGCAGTTAACCAAATGTTACACTTAGATTCTGGTACATTGAAATGGCGATAGATGGCTCTTAAAAGCCTGTAATACAGTTACCAAAGTTCATAAGATACACCATGACGTCACTGATAATTTATATTGCGCCATAATTAAGCGAAGTTACATAAAATTAAAACAATAAAAATTAGAGAGTCTACTCACGTGAAGGATCCGGTAACCGGCAGGAAATCACGCCACGGTAGCCTCGGCATCGCTGCTGCTGGTAGAGTTGGACCTCCAAATTATCTCGGGGTCATGGGATGCTCCAGGGTCATCTCCGTTCCTATATGCAGTGGAAGACAGGAATAGGTAATTAAGGAAAGATAATCAAGATAAGGAAATCTACATAATAAGATAACACACGACACCCCGCACGACTGTTCACTTCAAAGTTCGGCGTAAAAAAGCCACGTTTCCGCGCGAGAACCGCGGAACTCCCCCACTCTTTTGTAGCATTGCCTTACCCCTATGGGGATAATTCACACTTGCCAATTGCACTATTGTGACGTACCGGAAGCCCCGCCCATTTCATTTAAAAATGTTCGCGCGTCTTGCGTATTTAAAATTATGGCGGGAACTTCCGCACATCAAGAAAACTAGACTAAAACAATGTTTAAGTGCAAATTCGATTTGCACGTAACAGTACCTACACTTGAGAATGGTCTATTGTTACCTTGTATGCGACACGCAGGTAAATCAGACATTTTTGGTTGTGATGTTAAAGGATTATGTCGAAAACAAAGCACGCATCTCCGTACAATTTTTCTAACAACATTTTTACCTGACAGAGGCCAGTATTTTAATCTAGTAGCGGCTAACGTACCTTGAGTACCGCTATGTAAACTAGCTTTATGAGCTCGAGAGACAATTGCATCACAAAGTAAGCCCTTTGCAAGCAATATTGGATGTTTATTATCAAATTGCATACTCGAATGACGCAAGCGCCCTCCTACGCGTAATATCCCGTTTTCATCCAGATGTGGATTTAAGGACAATAACCTTGACTTAGTATTCAGCCCTTGAGAACCTTGCAACTGGTCAATCTCTTTACTAAAAGAAATTCTTTGGTCAATCTTTAACAATGCAGTTTCCGCTTCATTGAGCTCCTTTACCGACAATTCTGAGGTATCCCTTTTTAATTTATTTTTACAGTTAAAAATAAACCTTTTACAGGTAGCAATTAAACGAACTAATTTAGTAATGGACGAATATTTTAAGAAAATGCACTGTACAAATTCACGCAACTCATTAACGTCACAATCGCGGATCGCAACAGTAAATACTTTCGCCTCCGGCACATCTACCTGGCATTTTATTGAATTAAATAATTTCGGTTTAAAATCAACTTGATTTAGAAATGCAGGGCCTCGCCACCACAAATTGTTTTTTATTAAATCAGCAGGGTATTGTCCCCTAGAAATAATATCTGTAGGGTTGTTGAATGTGTCAACGTGATGCCATGATTCTGAATTTGATATATTTTGAATTTCTGTTATTCGATTCGCTACGAAAGATTTCCAACGACTAGGACATGATTTAATCCAACACAGAGCAATCGTTGAATCTGTATAATAATTAATCACCGAAAATTTCATATTGGACGAACTTAGCACCTTTTCGACTAATTCAGCCAATAATGAAGCAGCACATAATTACAATCGTGGTAAACTTATTGTTTTAAGAGGAACTACTCTTGATTTTGCGCATAAAATTCCGCAATTAATACTATTGTTGGACATAATTTCTCTAACAAAAACACAGGCTCCGTATGCTCGCTCACTAGCATCGGCGAAACCGTGTAATTCAATACATGAATTGTTCCCAAAAACAAGTTTGCGAGGAGTGTTAATATTTGAAATGTCGTTCAATTGAGAACTAAATTCCTTCCAACGAGTGTGAAGCTCATTTGGAACGGTTTCATCCCAACCGGTTTTAATTTTCCACAACTCTTGTATAATTAATTTGGAAATTGTAATAATGGGACCGAGTAATCCAAGTGGATCAAATAATTTTGAGATGTGACTTAAAATCATACGCTTTGTGACACGCGATTCCTTGCAATCTAATCGTGTTTTATATAGTATCGCATCTTTTGTAGGGCACCATAAAACACCCAAAGTTTTCAAACTGTCACCCTCATTACTTGGAATAATTAGATTTTGTTGATCAGATTCTATATTTTTCAATAGATTACCGTTATTGGAATTCCACTTTCGTAGTGGAAACCCTCCCGAGTCTAAAACGTTCATTATTTTGTTGCGCAATTGCAACAATTCAGCTTCATTATTACCGCCAGTAATTAAATCATCCATGTAAAAGTCATTGGTTATCGTCCTATATAAATTTGGATCAGAACTTGCATACGGTAATGCAAGCTCAAACAAACATTTTGTTGCAATAAACGACGCGGGTCGTGTACCATACGTGAGCGTTTTTAATTCGAATATCTTAACTTCCTCATCTGAAGAAAAGCGAAATAATATTCTTTGATACGGCGATCCTTCAGGAATAATCAGAATCTGCCTATACATTTTTGTTATATCCGAGCACAAAACAAATTTATAAAATCGAAATCGAGAAAGAATGCTGAAAAGATCGTTTTGTAATACCGGACCTAGCATTAGAATATCGTTTAGTGAAACATTTGTTGACGATTTGCAGGATGCATCAAACACAATACGAATTTTATATGTAAGGCTTTCGTCCTTGAAGACCGCATGGTGAGGCATATAATAACCCTCGCCCGAGCAGGTACTTAAGCTCCCTATTTCGGTCATGTGCCCGAGTTTTAAATATTCTGACATAAACCTATCGTAATCCGTTTTAATATCGAGATTTTTTATAGCCTTTTTTCGAGATTTAAATATCGCCGCTTAGCAATTTCTAATGAATTTCCTATTAATTTAGGGTTGGACTTCCATGGTAAACAAGCAATAAATCGACCTGCGTCATCGCGCTTTAAAGTGTTTTGATAATGTAACTCGCAATCCTTCTGTTCTTGAGAATTTTGCGTAGTTTCAGTTACGTGCTCAATTTCCCAAAATTTAGCAATGTTTTTAGAAATTTGTTGCAATGTATTTAAATTGCATGTCGCAGGGGTGAAAGATTCGATTGGAATGTTACCTGGAACTAATCCTGAAAATAGCCACCCAAACACAGATTTTTGAAGAATAATATTTTCATCTACGAGTCGTATTTGTCCCATGCACAATAATTTGAAAAATACTTGAGCCCCAATTAAAATATCAATTTTTCGTGAAATATAATATTGTGGGTCCGCAAGCTGCACGTGATTTGGTATATTTATAAAATACGGGTCAAACGATTTTGTTGGAAGATCCCCTGAGATTTTATTTAAAACATAACAATCTAAATCGATTGAAAAACTGTTGTGTTTTGATTTGATTCGATTCTTGTTTTCGCGAGTACGTTACTGCTGGTTGTTTTATTACTTATGCCACTAATGGCCAGGTGAGTTTGCACCGTTTTCAGATTCAGTTTTCCTGTTACATCTTCGCGAATTATATTAATTTGAGAAGCCGAGTCGAGTAAGGCCCTTGCATTGCTGTAGGAACCCTTACCGTCCTCGATTTCTACCACACAGGTAGCTAATACAATACTACAAGGATTCTGCACAGCGTGAAGTGAATGTATTTGTTCACTTGAAGTTTGAGGTTCATTATAACGGGATTGTGCTGAGTTGACTTTAAGCTGGTTAGGGTTAATGTTTTCATTTATCGACAGATTGCGACCACTGTCATTATTTGAAGACGTTAAATGCAAAATTGTATTGTGCAATTTTGAACATTTCTTACAGCGAGAAGATTTACAATTTACCCCAAAATGACCAGGTCTTAAGCAATTAAGACACAAACGTTTATTTCGAGCTATTTCTATGCGCAAATCAACCTGAAATTTTAAGAATGCTGGACAATTGCTAGTGAAATGATTATTTTCAGAGCAATAATTACAATTACCTGACTTGTTTAACGTTAAACCACAGGACGCGGACTTGTAATTACCTTGATTACCTTGATACGTGGATTTTTTCACTGCAAAATTGTTGTTTTCGCGTGAGCTAATTGCGTTTAATGCATGGCACCTTTGATTTAGAAAATCGCGTTTAGCGTTTTCATAATTTTGAGGTGTTATTTCAAGGCACTTAATTGTATCCCAAGCTTCATTCCTTAAACTCGATTTCAAGTACTGTAGTTTTTCGATTGGCGATAAAGAGTCATCAGAATCGATGAGCGAATTAAATGTTTCTCTGAACGAAATCCATTCGTCAAATTTTCCACTGAACGTTGGTATTTGTATATTCGGTAATTTAGCTACACGACTAGCTGATTGTCCAAGTTTTGTGGCTTTGTTTCAGCAAAAGAATTAAATTTTAGTTGCAATTTTGAAAAGGTTGCGTCAATGCATTCCTTTTCCGCGAAAATGTCCTGAAATTCGGAATCAAAATTACTATCGTAAATTTCTTCCAATAATTCCTCAAGCCCATTAATCAATTTAGTACATGTCTGAAATTGCCTTGTAGCTTTATTGCGAGTTTCATCGTTTACCTTACCCTCATTTAGATACTGATCTAGCATTGTTAAGCTGCGTTTCAGGTAAGTGCGTTTATTTTTGTATTTCTTAACTTCAGCTTGAAATGTAACTATTTCCTGCTCTTCCATTGTAGAAGTTTATTTTACCGAGAAATGTGTATACAGAAGACCCTTTCTTTGCTGACCAGTTTTGGAGAACAATAGAGTAACCTAACGGAACACTCTACTGTTTGCCCACGTTGGTTGTATTTCGTAAAGATTCTTGCAAGCAATCGCCCTTACTGCCACTTACGAGAAGAGGAATGCCTCTTATTATATTCTTAAAACGTGTTTAAAATTGAAAGACGATTGTAAGGGTTGCTTGTCCAGTTTGTAGCAGGTAGCTTGTCTACCAAACTTACGATAAAGATGGCACTACTTGAACTTCTGTTACTCGACCGAGATATAAAACTTCGTATACACGCGCGTGATATCTTTAATGTTCAATTGTCACTGTAATTAGCGATCCGACTCTACGAAGGACCAAATGTAAGGTGACGCATACTGCAATTCACCTTACGTAACGAGAACACAACGGTGTTTTACCAATATTTCCTTTTATATTAAAATAAACAGGAGACGAGATTTGAGCATCTTTATTGTAGCACGAACACAAGAATACTGAGTATATACATTTACAGCCACCGCATGGTGGGGTGAAAGGGCAAAACTGGCACGCAGGCCGTCTCATTTCCTAGCTATAACGGTCCGTTAAAAGAATGTACTAACATACTACCAAAGTACAATTTATTGTCATGATGGGACGTAACACCTATTAAACGTTTAATTTCAGTAACAGTCTTTGGTGTTTTAAATTTAGTAATAGCATCAACTTTAGCATCGATAATAAAGCCAAGAAATGTAAGAGAGACTTCTCCCAATTTATTTCAAAACTTGCTGCATTTAGGGGTTCAGCGACTTCATTAAGTATAGCGATATGTTCTTTAAAGGAACTTGAGATGACCAATATGTCATCTAAAAATACAAAGGCACGTTCTTGGTGTAAGATAGGACCTAACGTTTGATCCATAGTACGCTGTAAAGTTTGTGGTGCATTACAGAGACCAAACAACAAGAAATTATATTCGAACAAGCCTCGACCTGGAATACAAAAAGCAGTCTTTGGACGTGAAGAAAAGTCAAGAGGGATCTGATAAAAAGCTTGTCTAATATCGATAGATGAGATAAATTTAGCATTGTGAAGCCGACTCAGAATAGAATCAGTACGAGGTAAGGGATGGGCATCAGCCACAGTTACAGAGTTAAGCTTTCTTCCATCAAAACAAACACGCCATTCATCATTCTTCTTACGAATCAATAACACGGGATACATCCATGGCGAATTTGAAGGAGAGATAACATCGGATTCAAGCATTTTATCTATTTCGGAATGCAAAGGTTTTTGTAATGCAGGCGATAAGGGATATTGATGTTGCTTATAAGGAACAACATCACCCGTAGAAATAATATGGGCTGCGGTAGTGACACAACCAAGTTCAGAAGTATTTAATTTATGAAATTTGTCAATTGTAGAGTTAAGAATTTCATTCTGGGAATCGGTAAGAGAAATTTTATTGAATATACCAGCTGACGCACAAGAGTTTGTTTTAAGCGAAGCTGCCAAGAAAAATCTTGTAAATATAAAGATAAATTAAAAAGTTGGCAAAAATCAACGCCAAGTAAAAATGGGTAAGCTAGTGTAGGCACAATTAAAAAAAAAATAGCTCGTTCAAGTGACTCTATACGAATTTTTAATTTAAGAAAACCAGTTACATATATTTTATTATCGTCAGCTAAATTGATGGAGGTTTTTTCTGGAATAACCTTAAATTTAATGTTTTGTTTAGATAATTGCTGTAAGTCTTCGTTATTTATAAGAGTACATGACGAACCCGTGTCCAATAAAGCGATTAGATTTAGAAAACCAATAGAGATAGGTGAATGCGGGCGTTTATCTAGAGGTTTTTCAACAAGTTGTAAGGCAGCAGAATTTTTATGGTAAAAGGAATGAACTGTTTTCAGCCAATTTGACCATTTGGCAGGGGTGGAACGACATATTTCAGATAGGGGAGGTGAGTTGTTCTTTGAATTTAAAGTAGCAGTAATGTTATTATTACTAGGTACGTAAAGAAAAGTTTAACATTAGGGGAGGTTTACGCTTTAATTCTGTTGACGTCTGGGCGTGTTGAATTGCTCTTGTTGAGGACGATTTTGGCTCCTTGAGATATTCACGTCCCGATTAGGAATATCTCTGACAAGTTTTCCGGTAAGTTAGGGTTACATTTTATACATTTAGATTTATAGATATTGTTACGACCACAACCATAACAAAAGAGGTTTTTTGGGTATGTGCAAACATTATAGGTATGACCGCTTTTCTTACAATTCCAGCAGGTAACTGAGTTTGTCGCTAGAGAAACACGAAGATTAATAGTAGATACTTTACGAGAGGGTTCTGATTGACATGCTAAGTCAGATTCTAATAGGCCGGATTGTTTTGCTGGGGGAGGACGATATTTATCTATACGTAACTTCGCTTCTTGAAGAGAACGGCATAAATCTTTAAATTGAGGTAAAGAAGAGATGTGTTGTAAAGCTATACGTTCAGAAAAATATGGATTTAGATTTCTTAGAAGTTGGTCAATAATTTCGGTTTTGGGTGGTTTTTTATCTAATCTGCTATAAAAAGCTTCAATCGAGGTGATAAAGGAGATTACATTTTCGGTAGGTCCTTGGGTACGATTTTTTATTTCATTCCAGAGATCAGTTATATAGCCATGAGGTAAGAAATCGCGTTTTAAGCTAGTAACTAATTCTTCCCAGGTAGAAATCTGGTTTCGTATATTTCTATACCAAATCAAAGCTGAGCCAGAAAATAATTCGCCCGCTGAAACAAATAAATCTTGATCTGTACAGTTACGAGAAATTTTAAAATCATTTACGCGGTCTAGGAATGACATTAAGCAAATTTGGGAGTCAAAGCCCATTTATACACGGGTATAGATTTCAGAGACAAGGTGCTGGGTTGCGATAAATTCATATTAGAAAAAGCTAGAGGCAAATTTACATCTGAATCTAAATTAAGTTTTTCAAGAATGATTCCTTCAATTAGGAGAACGTCGGATAAGAAAGTTTGCTTCGTTTCATTAGCCTGTTCATCCTTAAATAATGATAACAAGTCTAAACGTTGTTTTAAATGTATTATACGAGATTTAATGCGTTTTAACTCTACGTCTGTAGCTCCTGGATTTATTTTCTGGACTATATTAGTAATATTGTCTAGGGATTGTTTGATCTCAAAGGTATTTTGTGATAGATCGGAAGTTAGTGTACGAGAAATTAATTGACCATTAGCTTCCTGCACCAATACAGCCTTTAATTGCAATCGCCTGTCGTTTTGGTTCGATGCAGGTTGGATAGTGTGTGATTCGAGTTCAAAAATCGTTTTAATAGACTTAAGATATGAGGGATTCATCATATTACTGTATTTTACGGAGTAGATATATTAATATAAGATTAAGGGAAATACACGATAATGGTTTCTTAAGAAAATAAACTTTTTCTAAAAAAAACCGTAAAAACTATTTAATTATTCAGGTTTACTTTAATAAATACGAGCCACATATACAGTAGTTTTACTAAGATTTAGAGCAAAAAAAGCAAGTTTTGGTAATCTAAAAAAAAAGATCACATCAAGACAAGTAATTATCCAATGGGTTTTTTTTTTAATTTTTTCATAATGAATGAAAAATAAAGCTCCTACAGTAATCTAGGAATAACATTACTTATTGGAAAAATTATTTATATCCAAAGGTAACACATTTTTGTTTAATCCAAATTAGGTTAGATAATAATTGTCCAGCACGTCTGTGGAAGACTTTAAAACTTGTATTAAAAACCGAACGTATTCAAAATAGTAAGCACATTATATTTGAAAATACACTAGAAACTAATGACAAAACTATTGCTGAAAACTTTAATACTTACTTCATAAATAGTATAACAGAAATTACATCATCAATTGGTATTGAAAAGTTTGAGTTTCACGATCCAATACGTACAAGCCTGAAGGAATTAAGTACTTTTAAATTATTAAAAATACATGAACTAAAAGAATTGGTATATAAGCAAGCAAATAAAAGCAGCCCGGATGGTGTAAACAGTAGAGTTCTTAAAGAATTTTTTTATATTATTGGTTATCCGCTACTAAACATAATAAATATGTCTCTTATGCATGGTATTGTGCCCAAGGACTTAAAGATATCAACAATTACACCAATTCAAAAAGTAGTATCAACAAAGAAATGCGAAGAGTACAGGCCTATAAATATGTTGGCCACAATTGAAAAGGTATTAGAAACAGTAATATATAAGCAACTGAAGCAATTCTTGGATGAGACTAATATATTAACCACCTATCAGTCTGGTTTTCGAACGAAACACTCGTGTGAAACAGCGATTCAGCTAATTATAAATGACTGGAAAGAATCAATGGATAAAGGAAAGGCAGTGTGTGCAGTCTTTATAGATTACAAAAGAGCATTTGAGACTATAAGTAGAAATATTCTCATTAAAAAATTGGAAAAATATGGGGTTAAAGACAATGCGTTACAGTGGTTTAAAGACTACCTACAAAACAGAGAGCAAGAAACGAGATGGCAACGGAAACATCTAATAAATCAGAAATTGAGTGGGGTGTTCCACAAGGAAGTATTTTGGGACCATTGCTTTTTATAATTTACATAAACGATATAGTGAATGTAGTGAAGGTAACAAAGATGCATATGTTTGCTGATGACACTTTAATATATGCTGAAGGTGCAAATGTAATAAACCTGATTCAATCTGTAAATAGTGACTTAATAAGAATTAGCAAATATTTAGTTGGAAATAAGCTGAAGATAAATGTTGATAAAACAAAATGGATGTTGTTATCGAATGATAGAAGTTATCAAATGATAAAAACAGAAAATAGGAATGTACAAATAGATGGGTCTGATATTGAACTGGTAGAGAACATTAAATACCTTGGCGTAATAATCGACCGAAAATTAACTTTTAAAATGCATCTACAGATGGTTATAAATAAAGTAAGCAAAAAGGTTGGATTTCTGAGAAGAATTAGTGCAAAGTTATCAAGTTTTGCTCGAATAATTTTATATAGAGCAATAGTTTATCCACACCTAACATATTGCAGCACCATTTTATTTGTCTCAAACCAAGGTGATTTGGAAAGATTGCAAAAGATACAAAATCTTGCAATGAGATGTTTATTAAAATGTAGCAGATTTGCCAAAGTCCGTAAAATGTTAGAATGCCTTAATTTTTTAAATGTTCAGGAACAAATGAAATATAATAGTATGGTTTTTATATATAAAATTATCAATGGTTTGCTGCCTTCGTACTTGGTTAGCAACTTAATTAAAGTGTCAGATATACATAACTACAGCACAAGACAAGCAGACAATTACTATATATACAAGAAGAATAAAACGATAACCACAAAAAATGTATTTCATTATGGCGTTAAGATATATAATACATTACCAAAATCAGTTACAAATCAGCCTTCTCAAAGAAAATGCAAGAGTAATTTAAAAAAATATATTTTAAGTTGTAGAAATGAAAACTAATTATATTATTAACTGTATTTTAATAATTTGCTTTATAGTATAATATTTTTGTTTTATACTTTATTATCCTATATTGAGTTATGCAATAAATCTACTTACCTTACCTTACCTTAAATATGAATACAGTTTTTGTAAGGAACATTTAAATAGCTATTTTTGTAAATAAAAGGTAAATTGCACTAAACCTAGAACTTCATTTTTAAGGTTAGTGAAAATAAACAAACAAGTAAAGGTAATTTCAACCAACTAAATTGACATTTAATGCTCCATCTAATGCAGCCAACAAAAAAAAATACTGGAGGTAACTAAACTTTAAAGGTTGCCATATTAACTATCAAAAGTCACTAGAAACCAAACATTATTAATTATTTTAGATAGAATTGAGTGAAAAACCACTATTTATTTTCAAAGCTAATATCAAATTACAATAGAAGTTACACACAACGGATTCTAATTATCAAGAAACATGTGTAAGAGTGCCATTGTTACAGTCGGGCAACCGTTATACTGCGCAATTGTTATACTGGCGATATAATTCCCTCCAATTGTAACTTATACCGCACACGTTTTAAAATTGATGCAACCGCTTTTTAAGTCAATTTGCAAGCACAATTTAAATCAAAGCAAAGTACTTACATTCTCAGGGTCCCACAATATTTTGCAGGCTGGGTTCAATTCACGCCTCGTTGAATCAGATTTCCCCTCCGTTTTTCCTTTACTGCTGTCGTAGAGGAACGACAGGATTCAGGTAACAGGTACACAAAGGCAAAAGGTAGAAGGAAAGACTAAAAAGAAAAGACACACCACACCAAGATAGTTGTTGCATCGTCGAGGGCTCGTAACTTAATCCCCGCTTTTGACACTCGCGCAGCCTCGCTTTCACTTTGTGCAGACGCGACTGTCAGCGACGACGTAAATTAACATTTTTAATTTTTGAAAAATACGCGGGAATTACCTTATAAATTATAACTAAAACATGCTACATGCCATTTTGACATGTAACATAAGTAAGTTGAAAGTGTGGATTTTTTGAGATAGTACTGTGTTGTATATCATCTTTTGCTAATTTTTTTTCTCATTATATAAACTGGAAATGCTTTTGTTAAAATAATAAATGACCTAGTACCCACAATGACCAACAATTTTAATCTTTGTTCACTATAGTTGAACTACTCATTTCCAGACAAAATTATGTCACTATTGAAGTCCGTTTTTAGTTGGCTCACTTCTAACCGAGGTAAAATAATATTACTATTTATCAATTCACAAAAGGTGTGCAGTTTCCCATTATTAGGGTTCCGTACCTTATAAGGTATATCGGAACCTTTATAAGATCACTCTCGTGTCCGTCCGTCTGTCACAGAGGTTTTTCTTGGAAACTATGTAACATAGGAATTTGAAATTTGGCACAATGTTAGGTCTTTATGGCGCGCACAGTCTGAAAATAGAAAACAAATATTTTCAGATTAAAATGGCGGGGGTTAATTCGGTCAAAAGAAAAAAGTTTTAATAAATATATCGTGTGAGGTATCATTTGAAAGAGGATTCTAAAAGGCTTCTAAAAATATATTTTTTATAATTTGCGGTTCAGTAGTCTTCATGATATAGCTCAAAATGTGCCAAAAATACCCACCTCCCCGGTTCTCCTACATTTCCAAAGCTAAAATTTTGATTTTAATATGGATAGTAGCTATTGAGTCATAGATTATCGGAAAGTTTAACAAAAAGGAAAAGATAGATTTCTTAGAAACTTTAGCAAAAAGATATGTATTTTAATAATTCAGAATATAATACAAAAAAACCGGAAACTTATATAGAAACTATTTTGAACTATTTATTACCAGAACTAAAACTGTTGAAATGTATAGATCTACTTTGACTTGTAATTTTGAAATACTGGTTTTATGTGAAACCTGGCTTTTGTATGATTTTGAAAGCAGTGAACTAATAAGTAATTATTATGTCTGCCACTATGATAGAAAATATGACCAGATCACTTGTAACGTGGTGATGGAGTACTAATTGCCATACACTCTTCTATTGGGTCTACACTACTTTCTGGAAGTAACAGTTTACAATTTGAAGACCCTTGGGTTAGGTTGACTTTGGACAGAGAAGTCTTAAGTATCTGCAGAGTTTATATTATTATATATTATCAATATCGTCATTCTGAAACATGTTATCAAAAGGTCTTCAAAGGGCACAACTTTTTTGTAATTTAAACGAATTTGTATCTCTGCTGGTTTCTTAAATACCTATAGTGAACGAACTAAGTGAGGCGCCATGTTATAGATCACCAACGTGGAAGATACAAAAGTTTCTAGATGAATGCGAAATATAGTTAAGAGGTGCTAATTAACAGTGGACAGTAATTTGTACTAGTGGACAACTTTAACATAAATTATAATAATATTCACAACCAGGAGATTAATGAACTTATGGACTTAATATATGGGTTGTAACAAGCGATGCAAGAGATCAATATTAGCAGTATGTACACGATTTGACCATATGCTTTCCAACAGAGAATGTGTATATACTATAATTTTTATTACAATCAAGTAGCGGTAGAATAAGCCACAAAGGAAATTTAAAAAAAATACAGAAAGCTAAATCAACCAATTTTAGGCAAGTTTAATAATAAACTTCGGGATATAACATGCTGTACAAATACATTGTATATTAATACTTTTATCAAGACATTCTACAAAACGTACAAACACTTCTGGACAATACATCACCATACTAGAAGGAAATGCGTACCATGGAATGACAAAGGAAAAAACATAATTGACGACAGAAATCACTATTATAAGAAGTAATCCAAAATGTGAGACGAATCAGTACTTGGTGCTATTAAGCACGCTAGAAATGTAACTGTTAATCTACTGAAGCAAAAGAAAAGTGATTACTACATTAATTCAATAGAATCATGTACACATGATAAAAACAAATGTGCAGAATTCTAAAGTCGTTAGTTAAACTGACAAATCAGTATATTAAAGAGACTCTGAAGGACTTATTATAGCCTATACAAATCAAGAGATGACGAACTTATTTAATGAATACTTCATAGAAAGTATTGTTAATATCAGAGTCAATATCTGCCAGTTTGGTCTTGCACTACCATAATTACCATAATTACAGTGTAAATTTAAAAAGCTTCAAATCTTGTCTGTGATAGACATCAGACAAATAATATACAGTTTAGTAATAAATGTAAGCTGGAACATATAAACAACAGAATTTTAAAAAGTATTTTTGAGGTGATTGGTCATATAATTTAAAATTTTATTAATACATTGTTAGAAACAGTTGAATTTTCGCAGGACCTATAGGTAGGTACTGTTGTACTGATTCCTAAAACTACCAGCTTGATAGGTGCTGGAGTTTTCGTCCCATTAATACATCACCAGCATTAGAAAAGGTGCTTAGGAAACAGTATATCAACAAATCTCAACTTATATTGAAAACAACTTGATTATGAAATATTAATCTGGTTTTAGGAAAAAAACGCTTCTGTGAAACAGTACAAATTATTCTGCCCTGGTGGAAAATATTAATAAAGGCCAATACGAAGCAGCTGTATTCCTGGATTTCAAAAGTGCTTTGGAAACAGTGGATATTGAACCCCTGCTAAAAAAACACATAACTATTATGGTATTTGCGGAAATTGTCTTACATTGTTTTCATAATTACCTCAGTAGCTGCAAGCAGCATACAAAAGTTATTGGTGCATGCTCTGAAAATAGTGATATTATATCAGTGTTCCACAGAGAAGTGTACTTAGACCTCTTAATTGTAATGTATATAAATAACATGTGTTAACGCTTTTTATTTATTTTTAAATTTGAATATTTACCACTACAACCTCTAGTAGCGCCTCTGTATTCATTTTACCTATCTAGACATATGCTAGAATTATTGTTGTGTTAGCCTTCAAATAAAGTTTTTTCTGCTCTCAATTATTATTTAATGTAACTCCACATACAAGCTGCACTACAATCGAGAAGTTTAGTAAACAAAATTGGTCCTTTGGCGAATTAGCGAAAAACAATTAATATTGGTTAATTGTTAAAATTTTTCCAAGAAGTTTTGAAGTATTGCATCATTATGGCCAACCCTTTGAACTACATTAAGCACATTAGGGTAATTATCAATGCTACAATAGCATACTAAATCATTTTAGGCGGATTATAATTTAGAGAAGAAATTTGCTAAATTATTCAATCCAAAATACAGCAAGATTTTATATTTTCAACATCAAGGTCAAGTTCCAATATATTCACAAACCTGCGCTTATTCTACCAAGAAAAGAAAGGACAGAAAATACAGAAATAATCTTATACCTGTTTAACAAGGCATTTATTTATTTCCACAAAGGCAAAGAAGGAGAAGGGTGCTAGTTGGAATGCACTAACAAAATATCTGCATCTCACTTGATGATTGGGGTTAGTAATCCTCTTTGTTACTGTAATCCCTTTCTTAGCAACAGGTATTGACTAATTCTTTTGCTTCCATAAAGATGAGTGAACTTAAGTTATTAAGAAATAAAGGTGGTGGTTTTTCAGGTCAATTAACCTTATTTGCAAGGTATATTCAATCATTAGATGAATCTAATTTATCAGAATCAGATCTTCAAAATTTAAATGAACGTTTAACAAAAATTGAAATTTTTTATGATCATTTTAATGATATTCAGGGTGAAATAGAAACTATTGATGAAGATTTAACCCGGGAGTGGTCGCTAGAACATTTTTTACTCCATTGGTCGCGCGAGAGACTTTGTCTCACAACGCATATATCTTTGAATTAAGTCATGTACAAGTATTCAGTCTATCTAGATTTGGTGATTTTTCTAGAAAATACGCTTTTGGTTATATATCGATTGTAAAATAAAAAATGAACAAATACTATATTATACAATAATACATAAAAATGCAGTTATAAATGATAAAAATAAAAATATGCATTAATCACAATTTTCTGAACAATTCAGGCAGTTGTAAATTGTGTGTTCGGGCAAATGGGCTTTTGGCATGAATTACAATTTTTCTTTGTTCTTCTACCTTTACGACGAGGGCAAAGATAACAATAATGTGGCTTCATATCTTCAGCTTGAGCTGGAGTTTCAGTCTGCACATTTGCTAACTTGGCTATCGATGTCTGAAGTGTCAATGGTAGGTTTGGAATTGCTGTACGTTGTACAAGGTGTGGTTGCATCAATGAAAATGCCAAGTTCTTCAGAAAAATGCGGCGGTCTTTGATATGATTTTCATTGTTGAATTTATGTATTATGTAGCTGTTAATGCCACCCACGTTTAACATTGAAAAGAATACAGTCAGTGGCCATCTGCAACTGACCCTTGCAACTGAATACAAACTTTTCATTTCATCTACCACGTCTACAGCACCTTTCGTTAGGTTATAAAAGCTGATTACTTTAGGTTTTCTGGTCTCCAGTTTGTATATCGATTTGGTCATCATCGTGCATAGTAGACAGTAGAAGTACATTCTTGCTTTTCTTGGAACATAAGAGACAAGTAGAATGTCTTTGAAAAAGCAAACATGCTACTACGAGGTGCTCTGTCTTTTATGTTAACAAGTGCGGTGGAATTTCTTTTTATTTTTCGTAAAGTGCCTACCATAGTTGTCTTATGATTTCGTAGATCTTTCGCTAAGGGTATTGATGAAAATAATTGTCCATTGTAACATTTCGGCCTGAATTTAAAATCGATGCTGTGATTCTTTTACTACACTAAAAGCACTGTTATCTAGTCTGTATGGTCCAATTGGCTGTTTTCCAGCATATATTTCCAAATTTGAAGTGTAGAAAGTTCGTGCATCAACAAGAGCATAAATTTTATGCCATACTTTGCTGGCTTATTAGCTATGTACTGTCGAAACTTACATCGCCCTCTAAATCCTCCAGCATTTCATCGACCGTTACATATTCCCTGGTTGGTAATTGTTTTACACCTTTCTACAAATTCTTCAAACTCTTCTCTTATAGGTGCCAAATTGTCAGTTACTCTGCGTTGTGATCTATCTTGATATTATCAAATCGCAATGCATAAAAGCAAATAAAATCTTTTGTAGGACATGGTTGCACGAAAACATGGCGGAGCAGTGCCATCATCACTCCACATTTCTTCCACGTTGAGGTGAGAATTCTTTTTACTCCAGCCAAATAAAGCAAACCTATTAGTGCCCACATTTCTTCGATACATGTTTCTAAACAATCTCTTTCACGAACATATTTCTCTTTCATTTTTCTTAGGTAAATGTTTGTGTATCTTACTAGTTTTTCTATACATGCCTGTGGGGAAAAAAAGCTCCCGACATTCTAATGGAGATTTTGCATTACGCGCAATCTTTTTGACACTAGGAAGATGTAGTACTATATTGCGTTTTCTAGCACGACCAGAAACAACAGGCATGTGTTTTAACCATTGGGTTACTCTATCTTTACCGAGAAACAGTGGCACATTTTGAAAAGGAAGAACAACATCTGATACATCAGAACTGTCTGATTGTTCCGAGTTTGTATTATGGGAACTACACTCACTCCGTGCATCGCTGTAAAATGTGTCACGACTAAATCAAAAGGTGAATTTTCATTTAAATCCTTTTCTACTATCACAACCATTGTTTGTCCCAATTGTGAGGGCAATCATGCTATTATAAACTGCAAGGCCTTTCTTGATTTAAGCCCTGCAGAACGATGCAATGCTGTAAAATGTATGAAACTTTGTTTAAATTGTTTACATTCAGGGCATTATTTACCTGAATGTGAATCTTCGCGATGCAAACTTTGTCAAAAAAAATACAATAGTCTTATTCACATACCGACAAAGGTGCAAACATCAAGTACGTCTGATGTTCAAGGGACAACTGAATCTCAGAATTCCACATTAGGCGAATCTGAGATAACTACTAATTTTTCCTCACAATTGTTGTCAAATTGTACTGTTTTATTATCGACTGCAAGGGTTAATGCACTTAATGCCAATAAGGGCATTCTAATTACTTAATCTAAAATCAGAAGCTAGAAATGTATCAGTTTCAGGTATAAATCAAGGTGTATCTTGTATACAACAAAAAACACAAGTAAAAGTTGCATCCTGTGTAAATAATTTTTCGACATCTATACAATGTCTTGTGATTTCGCACATAACAAGCCTACTAATTTCTACTCAAGTTAGTATTACAAATTTCAAAATAGATCCTAGTATAAAGTTGTCTGATCCATTGTTTTATCAATCAGGGCCGGTGGATATGCTCATTGGAGCAGCATTATTTTGTGATTTGATGTGTATAGGCCAAATAAAGCAGACCAATTCTTCCATTTTGCAGAAAACTAAATTAGGATTAATTGTTTCGGGGAATGTCTATGGTTACCCTGATGCAAAACAGGTAGTTCTTGTATCGATGCAAGTTTTAACGGTAGTACTAATAACAATCCCGTTATGGGAGAATTACCTTTTCAAAGAGTTGCTCCTATGCCACCTTTTCATTCTGTTGTGACAGGCTATGCAGGCCCAATAAACATAAAAATGTCATAAGATAGATGCTCCAAATTTATGAAATGTTATATTTGCATTTTTGTCTTAGTAAGAAGGCTGTACATATTGTGCCCGTGTCCAATTTGTTGACCGATGCCTTTATTGCCACTTTCAGACGATTTGTTGATCATCGTGGCAAGCCGTTGAACATTTTCAGTGACAATGGTCGAAACTTTGTAGCTGTAAATTCAACACTTAATAAATTATACAAGTTTATTAGCCAAAATTTAAACACTATTTATCATAAAACATTACATGAAGGTGTAAATTGGCAGTTTATACCAGCATATACACCTAACTTTGGCGGACTCTGGGAAGCAGGAATAAAATGTATTAAACATCGTTTAAGGCATGTATTATATGAAACATCATTAAACTTTGAAGAACTGTACACAGTCTTAACACAAATTGAGTCAATACTTAATTCAAGATCGTTAACACCACTTTCTTCTAATCCTAATGATTGTGACGTACTAACCACAGCACATTTTTTAATTGTCCGACAACTTACTGCTGTAGCAGACCCAGATCTGCTCGATATTCAAGTTAATCGGTTAAGTCGCTATCAGTATTTACAAAAAATCAATCAAGACTTCTGGCGAAGATGGTCCAGAGACATTTGTCAGAATTGCAGCAACGTGTCAAGTGGAAGCATCCTTCTTAAAACGTGAAGACTGGAGATCTTGTGCTTATAAGAGAGGACAATGTACCACCAGCCAATTGGCTATTAGGAAGAATTGTCGCCTCATCACCTGGGAAGGACAATGTTGTGCGTGTAGTGCATATTAAGTGTTCTAATGGTGTAATTAAACATTCTGTACGAAAGCTTTGCATATTACCTAAAATACAATCACATTAAAATTTGATAGTTACAATAAAGAAACATGTTTTTCTTTTTTTATTGCTGTATAATTTGTTGTACATTTGTTTATTCACTGAAGCTTTTTATGTTTAAATTGAAGGTTCAGAGTCCTTCAAGGAGGTTGGTATGTTAACGCCTTTTATTTGTTTTTAAATTTGAATATTTACCGCTACAACCTCTAGTAGCGCCTTTATATTCATTTTACCTAACCAGACATATGCTGAAATTATTATTGTGTTAGCCATCAAATAAAGTTTTCTGCTTTCAATTATTATTTAATGTAACTCCACATACAAGCTGCACTACAATCGAGAAGTTTAGTAAACAACATATATGGGTCTGCACATGATAAATTTATTGATGGCTTTGCAGATAATATGATAATTGCTACCAGTGAGGATAATTTATATGCAATCATAAACAAAATGAATGAATGGTATCTTAGATAATATAGTACTATTCTTAGCTACTAACAATATCAAACTAAATATCTTAACTTATTGCATGATATTAACCCTGAATAGAAATATGCTCAAATCTACAAAAAAATTATACACATACACTAGGGGATTCACAACTTCATAGAAATATTTTTAACTGATACTTAGAAATAGGTCATAAATTGGTATTTTTACAAAAAAAAAATTTTAACAGCAAAATTGGACCGAATGTTTTCACATATATAAATAATGAGGCGACTAACCTTGAGCTATAGTTGAAGTGCTTTGTTGAGTAACCTCCAGCATAGTGTTTATGCTACATGACAAGTCTATCGTAAAATTTCATTGCATAGTTTGTGGTTTAAAGATTACAAAACCATAAATTGATGTATAAGCAATGCCAAGGAAGACACAGCAGGTTGTGATGATGTGGCTCAATTAAATGGGGTTACGACTACACACCTGAATGAACAGAAAACTGTTTGGATATGTTAGGCCATGGCAGTACGTTAAGCTGCCGGATAGGTTAAATTTTTGAGAAGGGATATTTTAGTACATCGGGGCTATTAGTAGTCTGGATAAATACTCCAATTTCATGGATAAGGATATATAAATAAAGTAAGTGATTCCTCTCTTGTTATTGTTTTTTAGAAATGACGTTTATGTAAATAAAGGCATTGTACAACAAAACTTATTATTTAAAATTAGAATAAAGTTGAGTACATTATTATGAATATGACCATTTTAGTAGAAATGAGTCAATTGAAGATGTTTTATAGGGTGCGAAAATGATTCTTCAATCGCTCTTTGAATGGATGTACTCCAATAAACTACATCTGAATTCAGATAAGATGCAGCTTTTATATGCTAGAGGAATTTTTAGAGAAGGCACAATACAGCTGCATCTCATTGAAGATAATCTTGTGCCAGTAAACAGTTACAAATTTCTAGGAGCTACTATTGATCTATCACTTACCTGGGTCGCTCATTACTCAACACTATTAAACAAATTCAGGTCCGCTTGCTGTCGAATTAGATAATCCCTTAGAATGGTGTTAAACAATGTTTTAAGAGTTCAACTTTTTGGAAGTTGAATCACATCTTCTGGGGAAATAGTCACGTCAAATTGGTTTTTTAATACAAAAATGTATTATAAGATAAATGGTGAGTGCTGTTGGTTGTGATCTTGTAGGCCCACTTTTTGTTATCTGTAGTTTTGCACTAGCCATTTGTCTATTGCAACATCAGATGGTTTACAATCAAACTTTTGGTTCATGGATATAGTACTAGATACGGTCAGAATTTGTTTCTTCCTCGACAAAGATTAAGAGTAGTAGTTTTTTATGCATAAGTAGAAGAATATATAATAGGCTTCCGATTGAAGTAAAATAAATACAAACCATGCCTTTCTTTAAAAGCAAGCTGAAAGATCTACTTGTCGAAAATTCTTACTACAAACTAACTGATAATCTACAATAATGTAAGTTCCACATTATATAACTATCTTAATTTTAGCAGTAGTTATAATATAATGCTGGTTTCAATCCAAACTGCATACATACAGAAATACATTATGCTAGTTTCAAGCTATAAAGCATACAATTTTGTGAAACATTGAGCCAATTTGAAGCTATAGAAGTCTGTTCAAACAAGAAGTTATAAAAGCAATTGTGTGTATGTGGCCACAAAAAGGTGAACTGTTTTAATTTTGCAGTAGGTATGTTCAAGTGGGAAGTTAAAAAAATAGCTTAGCTGTAAAATATATGGTGGCCGGTTTCAACCCAAAAACATGCACCTTTGTGAAATGTAAAAGTCAGTCAACTGTTTAGGAATCACAGTGTCTAGTCAAGTGAAAAGTTAAAGAGCAACTGCATGTACGCAGAAATATAAGGTTGGTTTCGTGCCAAAATGCGTACATGCAAGAATACGATTATTATGACAGTTTCAAACCAAGCAACGTGCATTCTTGCGAAACATAAAAGTCAGTCAATCACAAAAATGTTGAGCCGTTTTGGATGTATGGAAAATATACTCGAGCGAGAACTAAAAAAGCAACTTTGTGTATGCCTAAAATACATTAGGCCAGTTTGAAGCCAATCAGAGTGCATGCAAAAAATGCATCCTAAAGTGTGTTCACTCTTACAATACATAAAAAAAGTTCCATAAGGAAGTAAACACGTGGTGTAATTCAAGGTCGTCGCCGTGGATCAATGTAGTAAGCTTAAGACTACAGATCCCAAGGTCCCGGCTTCAAATCCCGACACGACCGACTGCTTGAAAAATGGCAGGTGAGCATTTTTCACAAATATTACGCCCTCGTTCGGATGAGAGGTTAAATGGAGGTCCCGTGTGTGAGTGTTGTCACGCAGATTAAAGATCCCTACCTTGCCTGGAACGGCAAGGGTTCGGCAAAAATCTAAATTTCCAGGCAACAAAAAACTCGCCTCCTGGCCAATGTAGTACCTTCGGGTGGAGCATTGGAAATGTAAATGAACGGTGTAATTCAAGACCTATTTCTGTCCTATGCTATACATGTTTTACAAATGATTTTTAATATTTGTTTGTAGGTAAATTGATACACATCACTAAAAGTGTTAATTAAAATGCTGATGTAATCAGGAGTAGGAGCCTATATATAACTGAAATATGTAAAATTATACCCAACACTTGGTTATCTCAAGTTGCAGAAAATTGTAGATGTATTACCTTAAATATGTATTATGCAACACAAACTTATAAAATTATACAGGGTGTTTTTTTAAGTGGTAGGTCACCTGTATATGCAAGACCAATATTAGAAGGAAGCTGAAAATTAGCACTAGGAGGTTATCGAATGTGCCCTACACGTCTAAAATAGTTTCGATACGTTAGCACTTCCGGATATACCGGAAGTCGGTATTACTATCGTTATTTTAAATAGAACACCCTGTATATTTATGCATTTTCGAATTCCTTGTCAAATTTTATTTGAACTTTTATAACACAACCATAACTCTATGTAATGCCGTTTTCGAGATATTTTGACTTTTAGTAGATTTTTGACATTTGCACGTAGTCATTTACTGCATAATTGGAATATCTGGAAATTCAACGAACCTACAGAATGTATTTTTTCCAATCACATTAATAATACTTGATAGTATTTCGACGTGCAAAGAAGATCTGATGGCAATGTACAGGGTGCTAGAAAATTCATTTTATAATTTGACTAATAAAATGTCAAATATTCCGGTTTTTTTTAATGGAACCTACCATATTTTGTTATATTAATCGATGTTATGGAAAAAAAAATACCTTAGATATGTAATTACAACCATCCATTTATTGTAAGCCGTTTTTTAGTTATTTGCATTAAAAGAGAAAATGCACTAGTTCAGTAACATAATAACATTTGCTATTATCAAGTAGCTTTTGTCCGATACATTAACAAAAGAATAATTGGTTATTTTTATGAAACGTCAAATGTAGATAATTCTACGCAGGTTGCAATTCCTGTACTCTAGTTATTTGTAATGGCTAATCAAAGCTTTACAAATCAAGATTATCTCAAAATGATAATTATTTTTGGCGAATGCAACAGAATTCTTCAAAGAACTTCTTGCGATGTCTTTCATCAAAAATTTCCTGAAAAGCCAGCGTCGAATGTTAGGCTTCTTAAACCTATTCTTGGAAACTGTGCGAATAGTGGATCATTCATTACAAAGAAGAACAGAACCAGCACCGTGACGGAGGAAGTAATTGGAGTTACTAATGTATTGGCATATTTTCATGCAAATCCCAGAGCTTCACTAAATAATGCTGTGCAGGATATAGGAATGAGCTGTAATTCCATATACAATATTTTGAAGACGAATAATTTTAAAAGTTGGTCACTTTATTCTATTCAGCACCTTAAGGAAACCAATTTCGAAAGAAGGATGTTGTTTTGTGAATTTGTATTACTTAGAACGCAAGAGGATGAACAGTTTTTGAAAAATATTATTTGGAGCGATGAAGCAAAGTTTACGAACTAGTGCATTTTCTCTTTTAATGCAAATAACTCAAAAACGGCGTGCAATAAATGGATCGTTGTAATTACAACATACTTAAGGTATTTTTTTCCATAGAATCGATTACTATAACAAAATATGGTAGGTTCCTTTTAAAAAAATGGAATATTTGACATTTTCTTAGTCAAATTATAAAATGAATTTTGTAGCACCCTGTACATTTCAATCATATTTTCTTCGCACGTAGAAATAATATCAAGTATTATTAATGTGATTGGAAAAAACAATTTTGTAAATTCGTTCACTTTCTAGTTATTCCAATTTATGTGACTGCATGCAAATGTCAAATATCTACTAAGTCAAAAACCTCGAAAACAGCATTAGATAGGGATATGGTTGTATTATAAAAGGTCACATAAAATTTGACAAGGAATTCAAAAATGCATAAATATACAGGATGTTCCATTTAAAATAACGATAGTAATGCCGACTTCCGGTATTACCGGAAGTGCTAACGTATCAAAACTATTTTAGACGTATAGTGCACCTTTGATAACCCCTACTACAAATTTTCAGATTCCTCCTAACATTGGTCTTCCATATACATGTGACCTCCCACTTTAAAAAAAACGCCCTGTAGAGATATCCCACTGTTGCTACAGTATCTCAAAAGAGATGTTAATTTTGAAACACTATTTTTGGAAAATATCATATTTTTGCCGTTGTGTTTTGTGTTGGTGTACCATGTAGTAAAAAAATTTCTAAAATATACTATAGACACGTAATTTACTTTGTTACGTTTAATCTAATTTATGCACATATTTAAAGTGAGGAGTAGGAATGGTGAGCATAAAAGAAGAGTTTTCTATTATAAAAATTATTACATGGTCATTTTGTTTTGTGCGGATAAAATGTTTTGCTTTTATTGCTATAAGAAGGTAATTCAAAAATAAAGTACAGATGGTGTGTGTTAATTATATATCAGAAAGTAACTTTAAAATATAGAATTTAAAATATAAATAGTATTTAAAAATTTTGAAGTTTTAATGTAAATTAAAAGTGTTATAGCCGATTTTTACAAATATTTGAAAAGTCATGGTTTTGAGTAAAATATTTAAATACTTACCTATTTTTACATTTTAGTTTCATTTGAGACATTTTCTAAATCTCTTGTTTTGCTACATTATGTTCAACTCTGTGACTCGTAGATTAAAGTGTTGCAAGGCGAGAAAATTTAAATGAACATGCTGTATTTGTTATAGGTAACTGATGAAGTGGCAATACCGTATATGATGTGTGTAAAATAGTCCTATTGTATTGTGATATTAACAAGTTTATACTGTTATTTTATAAACTTTGTAATTATATAAGCTTTTACACTTAGTTTTTTTTATTTTAAATGTGTTTTTTCTGTAAATAAATTTAAGAATTTTTCAGAATGCATTAAGTGCTTTTTTTAACTAGTAAATACCATTATGTTAAGTAGAACTGTGAGTGTACCATAGCCATCAAGTATAAAGTTTTGATGTAGTTACAATCTGCCGATGAACATTTCCTAATCTCAGGATAGAGTAATGAAGAATGATTTGCCAATTACTATTAAACTTGAGATTAACTAAATTTTAGAGACTCGATCTATGACAGTCTTTTAATGAAGAGAATTGCACAACTACAGGAAAACTTTTTATTTGAGGTCAATTTTGTAAATATTACAGAGATACCTCTATTTAAGGACACGTAAAATTTAATTTTACTTATTCGAATAATTGTTATATCTGATTTGTTTGCAGAAGTGATGAAATTAATTAGTGATTGTTTTTTAATTCAATTTTTTAAAACTCTAATTAAAGAATAATTATCATAGCGTTTTAAAAATGTATAGTTCTATAAAGAATATTTATTCTAAGTTCTTGTTTTTAGAAATTTGAGAAACGATCAACTACAAAACAAAAGATAAAGAGAATTTGCACGACTTCCACATGTGTGTTTCAGAAATTCTGGTCCACTTGTATGACTTCACTCTAGTATGCACTATATTTATTAGAAAAATTCAAACTTTTCTTACCTCCAAACACAACTAGTTGATTTAACACATAGATTATGTGTAAAGTAGGCTTTCGATTTAGGAAAAAATGATTAATAGATGCTACTTGTATGTTAGCATTTGTAACACAGGCACGTTGCGCTAGATATTTAAATTAAATGGGCAAGAAAAAGTAATTTAAAACGAACAAATTTCCTGTTGATATACCCTGTATATTTTGATTTCAAATAGTATTAAAAAGCATGGCATTGCAATAAAATTGTTAGTTTTGTTCAAATCATAATCTTAAAAATCGTAAACAATCATTCTATCTCTGTTAAATACATACTGGAACTCAACTCTGGGTCGTAAATTATTTTAAACCACTTAAAATGTAAACATAACATTTATGGCCCGAAAGTTTCATAGTGGAATCATATAATTTTTTAAAGAAAGCTTACAGAATTATTAAGTCTTACAAAGAATTTGATTATATTCATCTCAAATATAGAGAGCTTTTTTGAAATTTTAGTTAATTAAATTAAATGCATTGTCACATAGTTTTAAAGTAAATAGTCGCAATACCAGGAACAAGCCCAGACACTGAGAAGTGAAAGTCACACATATTAGATTACAGATATGAGTTAATCATTTCATAAAATATATGCATGGCGTTATGCAACAAGGAGTCTAACCACAAAATTAAAAAAAAATGAGATCCCACTTCTGTGAGGATTGTGTGTTCTATATTGTGCAAAAATAATTCAGACCTAATTTATTTCTCAAGGAGCCGTAAAGACGCAAGAATAAAGAATAAATTATTGCGTGTTATTGTAACAGTTTACAACTAAGATCGTCAGCACTAACATCATCAGGCAAACCAAAGTCTGAATAATCACTATCACTATTAACGTTTATTATTAGTTCGTCTATATCACCTACTACATATTCCCTGGAAAGGTAATCCTCTTCAATTTTCTCTACATGAGAACAAATATTTACCTACTCTTGTTGATCAACAGTATCAACCTTATTTTCAGCCAACCTCCATACATCGTTCAATTTAAAAGTGGTGTTATGTTCTGCAAGATGGTTTTTTACTGTTATCCATATTTTTTTGATGGGATTGAGTTCAGGTTGATATGAAGGTAATCGTAACACTATGACCATGTTCAGCTAACATTTTATCAACAACATATTGTTTACACATTGAGTACATATTGGTTAATATTCACATATAGTTCTACTTTTGTATGTTTAAGCTCAAAAGGTATGTTTCTTTTCAATAACCAACACCTTATGTCTTCCTTTTTCAAAGCTGATGTTGGATTTGGTTCCAAAGTTGCATTATGATATGCTGCATTATCTATCACTAATACAGGGTTATCTTGTAACCATTTACAGAAATTTCTAATATTCATTTCTTTGTAATAATTACCAGTTTTAAGTCCTAATTTAAAAGTTAGCAACTCATTAGGAACAAAATCGTTTTTGCTGCCAGTATGCACAGTAATTAACTGTTTTCCTTTAACTAACGGTGCCTTTAAACATTGATTTGAACCATCATCCCACGCTTTCGATACAACATGTGAACTGTGCAAGTAAGTTTCATTACAATATATAATACTTTTTTCTTATGCTTGATATTGCTGTACTTTTGGTAAATAATCGACTCGTTTTGCTCGGATTTCTGGATTTTCAATTAAGACTTTACGATTGTCATGGTACTCCTTCCAACAAAACCCCATTTGATGCACCAATCTTCTAAACGTATCTTGTATTCCACGGAAATTAATTCCTTCCGATTTGACAGCTTCAAATACAACAAGCATTTTGATTATGGTGGATGTTTGCCTATCAGTAAATAATCGTGCACACAATTTCTTCTAATGTAGATTTTGTGCTGCTTTTCTTGATGGTTTAGTGAAATAAATTGTAACTTAGCACCAACTGGTTGCATTTTGCCTTCCTTAATAATTTGCTTAACCAACATCTTTCTGCTCTTTCATATATTTGTAAAGAGTATATATAATCTGGCGACCTTAGTTATGTACAATTTTTTTTAATTTGCTCATAATTCACCTAAAACAAAACAAGTACTCCAAAAATATGAAATTTCTAAAGGTTTACTTACAGTTTCAAAAAAAAATAACAAAGCGTAGTCTTGAAAAAGGCTGGTGTATAATTATTATTAGCAAAGATAAATTAAACAAAATATACAAAACGTATACAAAGTAGCAGGATTCGCAAATGTCAAAATCGAATGTGTACAGTATTGGCTTGACGGTAAGTTAAGAATTTGTAAAGCACTACACTGCATCTATAGCGATTATTTAAATTAATTATTTAGTCATATTTTTGCTTATACTTAGTAGTAGTTGTGAAATAAAGTTATAAAACGCCCATCAGTCTTTCTCAGTATGAAAAATGTAAACAAAATATTCATATGGTAAAATAAATTTTTAAATTATAGTGGAGAAATGTCACCGCTGTTGTAAGCATTAGTATCTTTTCACAACTATATTTTAAGTTTGGTCTTTAGAATTTTCAGTAATATTTGGAGTATATGCGCAGGTTACTGAGATTTGAAGATATCTATACATGACACCATCCACAATACAATCTGTTCACTTATATTTCTGGACAGAAGAAAACAAATATTAACCTAAGTAAATCACATGAGAACACAGATACTTTCCCCAAGTTTCATTTCATAAACTTAATAGGAAAACTATGACAATACCCCCCAACAACATAAGAAAGTGGTGGGGGGATACCATAGTAGACATCCAATGGATAATGAAGTCAGTTATTTGTAAAGTGGTAATAAATCAACTTTGAAAATGTAGATAGAAAATAATCACCAGTGCGGTCAGGACTAATATAGTGAGAAGTTACGTTTTGAAAAAAAATGTAGTAATAAGAGCTACTAATAGAAAGTGGAACAGAACGCAGCTTTGAGAAAAAATAGAGTAGAACAAAAACATGACATACCATAAATATGTAAAATTACTCTCATGCAGATGAGGTATTTTCCAAGGACTTGTAGGTAGATTTATTGTCGTAGCCATTTAAAGAAGTTGGGATTTGGATAGTTCGCTACCATTCATTTGAAATTTTGGGTTTTATTGTGTCAAGGTAGCTGTTTGAAGAAAGACCAATATATATAGAAATATGTAAAAATTGGAAGACTGGTGTTTCTGAATTTTTTAAACCTTATAATAGGTGCAGTAAACAGTGAGTAGAAAGAGCTTTTATGTTTAGAACTATTAATTATGCATTTCTGGACCAAGACTGTCTATTTGTTGTTATTTATGTAATAGAGAATCAAAGTCAAATTAATTGTTTGGTTGGACTAATTAGTGACAGAAAGAGTATATGCTGATTCTAAACAACCAATTTATTGGTGAAATTTAGATTAGTTAAAGCCTAAAAATTTAGTAGAGTAGAATATTAGTAACTCCATTTCTAACAAATTGGGATTTATAATGTCACATAATTCATATGGGAAACGAGAAAAGTTTGGAATGAATTATATCGCTGGTTGTAATATGTTTTCTTTACATTTTGTTTAGTGATACACGACATTTGGTTTTTCAATGCTCCACCCGAAGGTGCCACATTGGCCAAGAAGCAAGTTTTTTTTACCTGGAAATTTTGCCGAACCCTTACTGCTCCACTCAAGGTAGGGATCTTAAATGTGCATGACAACATTCACACACGGGACTCCATTTTACCTTTCATCCGAGCGAGGGCGAATTTTTGTAAAAAATGTTTGCCCAACATTTTTAAAGCGAACCATGTCAAGATTCAAATCTGGGACTTTGGGCATAGTAATCACATGCATACCAACTACGTCACAGAACCGTCTGTCTAGTGACACAACATAATTTAATGTTTTTTCGTTAGGATTTATTTTAGCAATACCTGGTCAGAAGTGATGTTAAGAAATTAAGTTTTTTTTAAGAATATTTGTATTTAGAGTAGTGCGATTATTTTATGTTAATAAAAGTCAATTTTATTTGAATTTATTTAAAAATTAGGTAAACAGACATCTGTAAAGGATATCCAGCTACTCCAGTCATGGTATCTTATATGGGAGAGGTATTCTATTTTGAAAAATTTCTTTAAGAATGACAGAATTGATGTTTTTAAGGTATTTTCGAGAAATGTAGGGTGTATGGTTATAAAATTTAAGATAGTGATGCAAGGGAGATAGATTTATATGGAATAACTGTAGATATATCAGAAGGATTTGATGCAACAGACGGTTTGGCACCCTCGATTTTGACAAAAGTAGAAAAGCCTTTCAGGGTAAGTGACAATGTAGCTTAGTTTTTTTTTGTATTTCAGCTTGTTATTTATTGTTTTTGTTTATTATATTTATTTCGAATTTTTCTTTTATAATTCTTCCATAGGAACCCACTCCCGTACCACTGCAGTTAGCCAACACACCCTTATATTGTTACAGGGTCCTCGTTCCATCAGGTCAAATTAAAATTTATTCACTTATCCCTCAATTTACCCGTAACAGTTTATAAAGAAAGAAGCATACTCTACTAATTTCACTATTTAAGCAGTTAATCAGATAGACATACTTCTTTTTTACAAATTCACAACAATTCAAAATCTAAAGTGTCTAAAATGATATGATTAGTGGGAGCCCTTATACTGTCTAGACATATAAGCAAGTGCTGCTGTAAAATACTTTACAGAATGTATCTTATATACAGGTTGTTTGCTGAGGTAAATGAAAACTTTGTATGACACACATCAAACCAGGAATTTATAATATAATCTTGAAAAGTGCTACAAGAAGAGATGAGAAGGGTGTAGTCACTTACACATATCAGTTCAGTTTGTTATACAAATTTTAACGAGGCGATTTGTACAGTTGCTCTAATGATGCGGTTTTTACAGCACTCCGTCTTAGTTTGTGAGCTATCAGCACATGTACATGAAGTCTCAATATAAGATGGCTATATAATCTCGAAGGAATCACAGGTTCCGCAAATAAGACGGCATGTAAGTATAATAAAAATTTAAAAGTATAAGACCACCACCCAAGGCGAATGGCAATAATAATTATTGATCTTTTAGAATGACACTGTAATCACTTCTTAGACTTAGACTTTGTTAATAAATTGTAGGTTACATACATATATCTAGGACTTTCCTCCCCAACTATAAAACAACAAATTCGGTAAACTTTTAACCAATGTGTTTAATTATTCCTTGACGTGATCTACAAGCAAGTCTGCAGATTAACACTATAAAAAAAAACGCATAAAACTTGTAAAAGGCAGTGTTATTTATTGAACAAAAATTGTTAAAAACCAGAATACATTGCAGCTGTTTGCCGCCAGCTCAATTTAAAATACTAATAGTGTGTATATGCATTGCACACGACCATTCTTGTGGAAGTCTAAAGCGCGAGTCGCCGCAACAAAAACGAACCAAAGCTACATACTCCCACTTCCACAACCCTTCTTAATTACGTTCCACAACGCTAACTATACGGCGCAAAATAATACCTATAAAAAGGTTCAAATTCAAATAATCCAGATAAGTGTAAATTCAACAAAGCTTAATGTAAGACTTAACACAATGTAAGCATTTGTTTTGATCGGTTTAGTTATTTTTTGAGCATACTAGTTTTCATTTCTACGAGGTATTTTATAGAAGGTAAATACATCAACTTGAATTTTCTAAATTATTATTGTGTGACTAATTTTCTTCCACTGTAAACTTGGGTTTGTATATTAAATTTATTGTCTACGATTATACCTTCACACTCAGTGAGGCACTAACAGATCGATTTTGGTAACCTCTATAATTTTCAGCTGCAGCTGCTGTTTAAAGACCCTGAAATTAATTGAGATTATGTGGCATACAACAAAATTACCAATTAAATAATGTATTCCCAAAAATCATTTGACCAACATTTTATTTTTTATTTACAGTTGAAATCCGTGGTAGTTTTTGGGATTACAGGATTTTAGGCAAGGTAGAACTTCTGTATGAAAATGCACTTGATTTTCTGGACTGAAATTGTACATATCAAACTTGTTATCAAGAGTGAATAAGCACGATTGTTGTCAATGGCTGTATTTTGTTATAATTTTTAATTTTATAACTTCTTACAGACAGTACATCCGAATCAGTGTAGTTGCTCTACTAATATTTCACATCCTGTATATTTAAAATATTAATGTGAATAATGAAGTTATTCTCTGTTATGAGTGGATTTAGTCAATTTCAAATAATATTACTACCTATATTGTATAGCTGCTTAATCACAAGTAGAATTAACCCAAATTAACAAAATAATAATTGAAGGTTTTCCATACAGTGGGTTATCTTATAGTACTACATTACTCTTACTAAGGATATGTTTTATTTGGCATTTTGTTTCTAGACATTAGTTTATTGTTTATTTGATGACTAAATTATTATTGAAGCGACTTCTTAAAAAAGAAAACAAGAAATATATATGTATTTGGTATGGTTTTATAATGCTGTAATTACTTTACAAATTATTTTTAGCAACCATTGCTCTAAGCTCTGAAATTAGCTTGCAGTCATTTTGCTTTTCTAAGAGAAATTGTGCTTGTTGTTTTTCAACTAACATCCGATATTGTTCCTCCAGTTTACTAATCATAGCATCAACTTCATCTTGTTTTTCTGCTGAAATGTTTGAAACGATTTCTGCTCTTTGTTTTGAAAGGTGAACCTAAAATAGGCATGAAGTATAATTGAAAGTACTGTCAATTTATACTTGTAGCGTCATGTCACGCATTTCAAGTTCTTTAGTTAGTTTCTCAATTTTCTTATTGTGATCTTTCTGTGATTTACGAAACACTTTATCCATTTTCATTATACATTTTTCTAAAAGTATTATTTTGTTGTCATCAGCTGCATTACATACATTAGCATTTTCTTCCATTTGATTTCGAATTCCATTTACTTCATCATGCATTCTAAAATTAGTATCAAAATAAATGTTATACTATTTCACAAGAAAAACTTATAGATTAATCCTAAAACAGAGGCATACCCTAAAATATGTTAGTCTTCTTATGCAGCAACAAAACTTATTTGCACAAGGTTTATTATATTTTGTTGTTTTTCTATTTTTAATTAAAAAACTAATTATAGGAAGTTTTGTTTTAATATACCAGTACCCAATCTAAATAGGAACACAATAATGTAAAATCGGCCAATAAAAACATCCAATAAAAACATCCTAAGTTTTAAAAACTTATTTACAAACAATACGTTGATAACGCTGTTTAAATAATTTGAACAGCTTTTTCATGCAGACTTATATAAAGTAAATTATTTTAAAGGAGGATGAGGTACAAATTTGTAAAAAAACTTGTATATGAAGTTAGTATATTAATTGCAGCAAAATATTGAAATAAAAGAACAACAAAGCCTCAAGCAATTTGATGAAATAGTTTTAGGTACAAATTCCAAACTTTGAAAATTAAAAACTTCTGGTGATCTTTCACCAATTTTAAATAACATTATATAGATAACACCTTAATTTCTTGACATGCGATAAATTAAAAGCTGAAAAGGTAACGGTTTCAAAGATTTGTTTCTAACATTTGTGATGTGCCTTTGAAGTGTTAATAGTAATATTTCATTTTAATAATTACTGTATTAGTAAATCCCACCAATACGGTTAATTTATTTCCTTTAAAAAACAATTCTTGATCTAAGGCAAAATTATTTCTGTATATTGTTCATAATCTAAAGCGACTTTATAGGTTAGAAATGATACAGCAACGTAACTTTGTTCCAAAAGTATTATTGTTTTTGATTAATAATGTATACCACTGACGCCTATGACCTCATCATCTGAGCACGACGACATCTACACACAAAATTGTGCTAAGTAAAAAGTCCATTCTGTGGTTCTAGTTAACCTATCCGTAATTTAATTTTACATCTATTAGATAGATAATGACACAAAGTAATTTAAATTTACAGTTTTAATTCATCTATCCGAATTCTGCCAACGATGTCTCGAATTATTTTATGGAGGAAAAATAAGTCTTATAGAACTCTTAGACTTTAACACACAAACAATTAACATGCAATTTGAGTATATTAGTCAGTACTGAAGAATAGATTTCAAACTGACTACAAGTAGTTAATAAAGTTCGGATAATACGCTACCAAGTTGGTTGCTTTTAATTTTAGGAACATCTTGGTCCCCATTAAATCGACAACTTCATGTTGGACAAAAACCTATTGATTCAGAATATCTAGTTTTCTCCCAGAAGGATCTCGTACGTCCAGGAGAAGAGACTTAGTAGTTCAGAGTTATCTACAGGCAAAGTCACTTGTCAGGTATTTATGATTAAAATTTCTAAAAATATAATCTGCAATTACTGTAAATGAATGAACACTTTTAATTAATTGCATAAAATTTATAAAAGTGCTCATAATCGTTTTTGTTATTAAGTTAAGAAATTAGATAGTAATTTTATTCGTCAAAGCATTTTCCATTAAGCTAACTAATTTTTGATATATTTGATTTTTAATACTTACTAAAGAATGTCTATCATGTACTTGTAATGAAAACAATCGTGTAATAAAGTAAAGACCTTTTTATAGTGGTGTTTTTTACAACTATTGTGAAGGTGAATGTTCCAGTTTTGTTATAAAAAATTATTTTTCAATTACCTAGAGGCGTGATTAAAATTCAGATAATTTAATACTTGACTTCAACTAGCAGTTTTAAACAAGTATATTAGTGTTCTTATGGTTGTTTGTTATATGAATACTTAATGATTTTTTATGTGAATTTTATGCCAGAATCACTTTCCTGATCTCAGGTTTTGGCATCCTCTTGTTATTCTTCCTAGGGCTTCCTTAGAAATCCATGTATCTCGAAACTAGGGGGTGTTCAAAATACTTCCTGATTAAGACATTCCCACACGATAGCATTCTGGGACCCTCTTCAAACATTTACACCACCCATCCCAATGAGTTTGTCTGCAACCACTCTTGTTAGTACAGTTGAGGTTTTTGGTACAAAACAAAATTTTTGCGGGGTACTTCACAGATTTTACTGTAGATTGCCGACTAGATTTTCTACGACCAAAATTGTACGTAACACATTGCTCCCGGAAGACAAAACAATATCAACGGTATGGATATCACCACCAAACATATACTTGAAACATGATATAACTGATCTTCAAACAAACTTCAAGGAACCTACACAAATTTTACTTAAAAAATTCAAAATACGTATACACTTTTCATAAAAGAAGAATAGAAATTACATTTAATACAACTAGATACATATAATATTGTAACGCGCTACTACTACCGCGTTTCTTTAATTTAAAACAAGTAATAACAAGAGTCTTTATTACTCACTGTTCACAAGTCTAATTAACAGTATATGCCTTATTTATAGATGTTTTCAGTCCACTTAACAATGAAGCACTATTACACTAATGAATTTACAAGCACTAATATCTTCTTAAACTAACTTCTTTACCCTAGGTCCAATAACCACACTAACACAACTATTTGTTTATACACTTCTATTTATTTATGTATACTGCAAGCTGCATGCACATTAGACACAGCATATCATTTATGTATATATTCTAAAAACTCAACTACGTTTACTTTACAACGATATAATTTATATTAGACATTCAAGAATAGACTGACTCTTGCATTCATTAGCGGTCTTATATATACTCTGGATTAAAAAGGATGACTCATGCTCCAGTACTTTCTAGAAGGATTCTCGAATGCTGAAGAATACGCTGTGCCCGGGCGTTTGTATGTTTGACGGGTTGCCTAATAGTGGATCGCAACACTGCCCCCTCTTTAAAACCGTTACGTCTCGTAACTGTAAATCCATCTTGACGCCAATTCGATGACTGGTGACGATATCGGCAGTTATCTCTTCTGGTGCATCCACCGCGTCGTTGGAAGTAACAGTCAACACTCTTTTCTTGGTCTTGGTAGGCAACCGGTTGATAACAACAAACAAGAACCTGGACGTTGGTTTCCTGGAAAACTACTTCTAGCATATTTCGGACTATCCTCCAATCTAAGCGATCCAGTCCACAACCTAGCTTGGGAACCGCTAGTTTCGTTACTCCATTTTCCATCATCTGAGCTTTAAGATTCAGCAAAGCCTCCCATAGATGTCCATAACTAGGTCTCTGCCATGAAGAATTTTTGGTGACCAGATAGTAAACATAACGATTCTTATCTTGAAGAACCAAAGCTTTTCCTACAGTTGGCTGCTGTTGTACTAATTCATCTACACATCCAAACTTTTTCTTAAAAACAACAGCTATTCCCCTTGACATTGCCAAATCTTGAGCTACGCAATGTGCAAGGGAATACTCTTCTGGTGCTCTAAACAGATCTTGCTGTTTTTCAACAACAACGCCAAATCTCGCTTTAGCGGAACCACCATACGCCGCCATAAAGCTCTCAAAATCTACATTTGGCTCATGATTAATAACTTGCCGAACACCATTATCATTATTCGAGTCTTCCTGGTTGTTGCCAGCGTAGGATGTTAAACGGTCAAAGTGTACCACTTTCGGTTTACCACGAGGGGATCTTCTGATCCGGTACACTACATCATTAATCCTTTTTAACACTTCGTACGGCCCTTCCCATTGTCTTTGTAGTTTTGGCGACAATCCACGTTTTCTTTGTGGATTGTACAACCACACTAAATCTCCAGGTTGATAACCACCTTCTTGTGCTCTCGTGTCATATTGTGATTTCATTCGATCGCTTGCTGCCTGTATATTCTTTCGGACGTTTTCGTGAATACTATTTGATCTTTCACGAAGCTTACTAACGTAATCTTCACCTGCGATCTCTTCTCCAGGTTTAAATCCAAACTGAAGATCACATGGTAGCCGCAGTTCACGTCCTAGCATTACGCAAGCGGGCGAGTATCCTGTGCTGTCGTGTACCGAAGATCGGTACGCCAGTAGGAATAAATGTAAATATTGGTCCCAGTCTCGTTGATGTTCAGAGACAACTTTGGCCAGGTACTTTCCCAACGTCCTGTTCATTCTTTCAACCATTCCATCCGATTGAGGATGAAGTGGCGTGGTTCTAGTTTTCCTGATTCCAAGGTGCTTGCAGACGTTTTGAAACAACGCCGATTCGAAGTTTCGACCTTGATCGGAGTGTAATTCCAACGGAACGACAAAACAACTCCCTGACTAGTACATCTGCAACCGTTTCGGCTTCTTGGTTAGGTATAGCATATGCCTCCGGCCATTTGGTAAAATAATCCATTGCAACCAAGATGTATTTATTTCCTTTCTCTGATTCAGGAAACGGACCAGCTATATCAATGGCTACCCTCTCAAAAGGATTCCCCACGTTATACTGTCTCATTGGGGCTTTCCGTTTTGAGACCGGGCCATTTGCAGAGGCACACAATTCACATTTCCGGCACCACTCCTTCACATCATCTTTGCAGTTCAGCCAATAGAATCTTTCTCTCACTCTCTCGAGAGTTCTTTTCACGCCAAAGTGCCCTCCGGAAATACCATCGTGCAAGTGCTGCAACACTTCCGGCACTCTGCTTCTCGGCACTATCACTTGAAGTCTCTCAGTGCCATCTTCAAATTCCAGGCGTCGTTTCAAGATTCTATTTTCCATCATCAAGGAGTCCCACTGTGCCCAGTATGCCTTCAGGCTCCTACTTGAAATACTAATTTCTTCCCAAGCTGGTCGTTGTCCTCTATTTTCCACTCAATAATACGTCCCAATTCGGCGTCATTCTCCTGGTCTTCTCGTATTCTTTCGAGTTGCCAAGTATCATCGGTTACCGTCATTCTATGGATGACACTTATTTTCTCTTCCATCTTGGAGCAATGATTGCAGTCCATCGGACAAGGTCTCCTTGATAGAGCGTCTGCATTCCGATGGCTAGTTCCTACACGATGCTCTGTATCAAAGTCATATTCCTGCAGCCGCTCTATCCACCTTGCCACTTGCCCTTCAGGATTTCGAAACTGTAGTAACCATTTCAGTGCAGCATGGTCTGTTCTCAACAGGAATTTACGGCCGTATAAGTACTTATAAAAGTGCTCTACGGATTTGACGACGGCCAACAGCTCCCTTCTTGTCACACAATAGTTCCTTTCTGGCCGCGACAAGACCTTGCTGAAATACCCAATAACTTTTTCTTGTCCGTCCTGCACTTGAGAAAGAACGCCTCCTATAGCTGTGTTACTGGCATCGGTATCCAACACAAATTTCCCTCCATCCGTGGATAACTCAAAATTGGTGCTGTAACTAGTAGCCGTTTCAGTTGTTCAAATGCTCTGTGGCAGTCGTCATTCCAATCATATTCTTGTCCATCTTCGGTTAATTTTGTTAACGGTTTGGCAATGTTCGCAAACCCAAGTATAAAACGTCGGTAATATGTGCACAATCCTAGAAAACTGCGTAGTTGGTGTATATCTGCTGGTGTAGGCCACTCCTGTACCGTTTTATTTTGTCAGGGTCAGCTCTTATTCCGGTCTCCGAAACGACATGTCCTAGGTATTTCACCTCTTTTCCAAACAGGTGACACTTCTTGGGGCTCAATGTAAGGTTTGCCCCGTAATCTCTGGAATATCTCCTCTAGGTTCTTAAGATGTTCTTCGAAAGACCGACCTAACACTATCACGCCATCCAGGTACACCAGACATGTCTTCCAGGACAGTCCACGCAGTACCGACTCCATCAATCGTTCAAAAGTAGCAGGAGCATTGCATAATCCAAATGGCATGACCTTGAACTGCCATAATCCAGTTCAATTGTAAAGGCAGTCTTTTCTTTATCGTTTGGCTCCAAGCCTACCTGCCAGTATCCGCTTTTCAAGTCCAAGGTCGAAAACCATTTAGATCCGGATAGAGTATCTAAGGTGTCATCAATTCTGGGCAAAGGATAGCTGTTTCTGTTTTTCTTTGTCACATTATTAAGCCGCCGGTAGTCTACACAAAACCTTGTCGACCCGTCCTTTTTCTTGACAAGCACTACCGGGGATGCCCATGGACTATTCGAGGGTTCAATCACTCCCTGTTCTTCCATATCGGTGATAATTTGCTCAGCTTCCTTACGTTTTGCCAAAGGAAGCCGCCTGGGGTGTTGTCTTATCGGTTGCGCATCTCCAGTATTGATCTTGTGTTGCACAACATTCGTCCTTCCTTTCTCACTATCATCCAGTGCAAACACACCTCGATATCGTCCGACCAGTTCTTTTACCTTGCCCAGTTGGTCGCCATTTAATCCTTGACACGAGGGTATCAACATATCCAGCAATTTCTGTGAGCAACCGTTGGTTGGTTTATTTTTCGTGTCGTCCACACAACGTTTAATATGACATACTGGAATGCAACTTCCCACAATCATGCCTTTCTTCAGGGTCACTGTATGGGGATTAATGTTCAGCACCCTTACTGGTACCATATTTCGAGACTTTACCAGCGTTCTTCCAATCAGGAGTCCCTCCCGACCCATTCCCGATTCAGTTGCTTCCATCATGCATACTTGTCCTTCCCAGAGCGTACCATCCGGGCATCCCATTACTATCATTTCTGCCTTCTCGGGTATTTTCATATCGCAAATCATTCGAACTTGCATCGTCTGGTTACTCCTACCTTGAAATGGAATCTCATCATCATCTATCCGAAGCACATTTTCTTTCATGTTTACATGAAACCCATATTCTCTCATGAGATCCATTCCCAAGATCACTTCTTCTGTAATTTCAGCTACCAACACTCGATGATTAATTAATTTGTCCCCAATTGTCAACATAACGGCAGTCTCTCCGTGAGTACAAATTTTCTCACCACTTGCCGTTCGAAGACACACCGATACAGGTAGCATTTTTCCACGACCAACCAAATCTGGTCTCACAATAGTTTTTGTCGCTCCTGTATCCACGAGTAATCGGACACCCCTACCATTAATTCTTCCATCGATATAAATGCTGTCCAGACTCCCCATCGACGATGCAGCACGGATGATAATCTCCGGGCACTACGTTGTGCTGTCGACGTTCGCCCCCTTACGTCGACTTGCTTTAGTTTTCCTGCTGCTCAACCGGTTGTTTTTTTGGTTGAGTGCAGCGTCTCTGTATATGACCAACTTCGCCGCAGTTCCAGCATCGCAAACCCCATTTCCGCGGTCGTTGTCTTTCCAGCTTTTCCACACGGTTGATTATTTCATCTATGCTGTTCTGGGCTTGATCAGGTTCCTCTAAGGCAGACCGAACTTTGTGACTCATTCTGTGTGATGTCTGCTTAGCTGCTTCAAATTCAAGCGCATGAGCCAGTGCGTCATCTAACATTTTTGGCCGTGCTAATCTTAGCGCTTGCTGTATTTCGCCATCTTTAACGCCATCCACAAATGTTTGTACAGCCAGTTGTTCGAGGAAACTATCTGGTGCCGTTGGATATGCCAATCTAACTAATCTGGCGATGTCAGCTTCGAATTCTTGCAGGCTTTCACTTGTCTTTTGCGAGCGGTTCTTAACTTGTGCGTGGTAAACCTGTTGAAGGTGAGCATCTCCATATCTCATCTCAAGCTTCGATGTTAAAGGCCGTAATCATTCTGCTGGTGATCAGGAATCGTTTGTAAGATGTTAAGAGCTTCCCCCCGTAGGGCCACTATTAAGGAGATAGCCTTCTCTTTGTTGCACCAACCGTTGGCTATTGCCGCAGCTTCAAATTGTTTCAAATATGTGGGCCAAGGTGTTTTGCCATCGAAAGTGGGTGGTTTCACTTTAAATTTAGACGGTATGGACTCGCTTCTTTCCATGGTTCTTATTTCTGGAATGTTCTCATTTACAACTTGATTTACTAATTCAAGTGGCCGTGTTGTTAGTGAAATAACTTGCTCTTGCAGTCTCATCACATCTTCTTCCATTTTTATCAATTTACTGTCCAACTTTTGCTCAACTGTTTTTACCTGTTCAGTGACATCTTCTTTCAATGCAATGGAGCTTTCCATTAATCTTTGTTCTAACGTGGCTGTTTTTCATTCAACTTTTCTTCTAACTTCGCAGCATTTTCGCTTAACTTTTCTTCTATTTTCTCAGCATTCTCACTAAACTTTATTTCCATTTTCGCAGCATTTTCACTCAACTTTTCCTCTATTTTCTCAGCATTTTCACTGAGTGTCACTTCTAGTTTAGCCGACCTCTCCTCCATACCGGATTTAAAATCCTTGAGGAAATTCATTAAACCTTCTGCGTCCATCTTATTTTGGCTTCTTGTAACTGGCATATATAAACTACTTAAACGGCTTTAGACTTGTGTGCTTTCCTTTTAATTAATCACTATATACCCCACAAATGCCTGACACCAGTGTAACGCTACTACTACCGCGTTTCTTTAATTTAAAACAAGTAATAATAATGGTCTTTATTACTCACTGTTCACAAGTCTAATTAACAGTATATGCCTTATTTATAGATGTTTTCAGTCCACTTAACAATGAAGCACTATTACACTAATGAATTTACAAGCACTAATATCTTCTTAAACTAACTTCTTTACCCTAGGTCCAATAACCACACTAACACAACTATTTGTTTATACACTTCTATTTATTTATGTATACTGCAAGCTGCATGCACATTAGACACAGCATATCATTTATGTATATATTCTAAAAACTCAACTACGTTTACTTTACAACGATATAATTTATATTAGACATTCAAGAATAGACTGACTCTTGCATTCATTAGCGGTCTTATATATACTCTGGATTAAAAAGGATGACTCATGCTCCAGTACTTTCTAGGATTCTCGAATGCTGAAGAATACGCTGTGCCCCGGGCGTTTGTATGTTTGACGGGTTGCCTAATAGTGGATCGCAACAATATATTAAATTAAATTGGTTGGAAGTTTGCTATTGTATGTATACGCTTTGTATGAACAATAACTCACTCCAACTACTAATTCCGCGGCATTAGTTTCCAGAAAATTTAATATTCAGCATTATCAATGCTCACCTAAAAATATATGCCAATTCCATCCATTTACCAAATTTGTGCGTAAAAATTGGCACTGTAAAATTGAACCTGAAAAACCACACGACGAGGTAAGAAAACTTTCTTCATTACCCAAACCTAGCAATAGTTTTATGGAGTGCTTTTTGTTGAAATAACTTAAAACTATTAGTCCTTTCAAAGCTCTACCAGTACTTACATGAAGTACTTATTTCGACATAAATAAATACTTTTTGTACTTTGTACCTTAAAGACATTATTTTCTGAAATAATAAGTACAATTCTTGGAGTAGTTGCTGTGCTTATTTATGGTGCAACTAAGCAAATAAGTACTTTTATAATGTTTATTTATAATAGATTCTAATGCTTGAATAAATAAGTACAAGTATTTACTTAGAGGCAAATAAAGTATGTATTTATTTACACCATATATGCATAAAGCACTTAGCTACAAATATAATTCTAATAAATAAGCCATTTTACCCTTTTTATTCTGCATTGCTGGTCAGTCGTTATTCAACAGGCGTTGATGTAAACGTTTATGGTGAGTAGAATATAAAATATGCCTACTGAATTAGTTTAAAATTTAAGTGAGCAATGAATTACTTAGGTTAGGGTATAGCATAAAGCACATTGTAATTGTAATTCTAAGTATAAAGCTCTTCTCTAATAATAGTTTAATAGGGTTTATGTAAATTAGATGCCCATGTTCTTATTTACAGAAATCTTGACTTATCGAAATATTCTACATTTGATTTTCCAATGCTCCACCCGAAGATAACATATTGGACAGGAGACAAGTTTTTTTTTTACCTGGTAATTTTAAATTTTGGCCACCCTTGCTATTCCAAGCAAGGAAGGGATATTTAACGTGCGTGACAACACTTACGCATGAGACCTCAATCGAACGAGGGCGTATTTTTGTGAAAAATGCTCGCCTAACATTTTTCAAGTGGTCAACATCGGGAATCAAACGCGGGACCTTCGAGTTAGTAGTAACACGCGAACCCACGGAGCCACCTGACTTTTTGACATACTGCTGACAAATTGAAAAATATTCAATATTAAGGCATGTTCAATTAAATTTTTTAGAATTATTGGAGTGACTAATCTTGTGATTATTATTGTAGATGTAGTACATATTAAATAATGAATTATCAGTGGAATCTCAAGGAAAATAAAGTAGAGGATTGGTTTCACTATTTATCAGATAAAGACTCTCAGTATGGCCTTTAATCTTTTTTTTATATCTTACACTTTTTCGTTTCTATTGTTTTTAAAAACTGTATCCTATTTCACCAATATCCAATAATATGCGAAGGGGGTTACACAACCTAACAGCTACCAAGATCCGCCCACCACTTAAACACTTACCGAATCAATAGTTTTCCAATTACTTCTTCCGCACAATAATATTGCAAAACCAACACCTGTAGTTGTTGAAGGTAATCATCAGCTTTAAATACAATTACTCTTTTCATCCTTAAATTTTTCGTCCTGGAACTGGTTGGACATGTACCTCCATTGATTTCTATTCTGAACTAACCTACACATTTCCCTGAAATTCCCACAGTCTACAATACATCTCAATATCCTGCAATAGCTTTCTTCGTCACTCACATTAAGTTCGTTAACCTGAATATCGGAATTAGTACAAGCTTGCAGCGAATTTTGAAATGACCAACTATTACAACAATGACATCATTTATAGTTATTTGAGAAAACAAACTGCTCTTGTACGCAATTGCAACATATGTGTCAAGCATGTTTCATGCTGAATTCGGCCAATTCTGCACATTTTATCATATATTTTCTGTTATATCTTATTAGTATATAAGTCGTTTCACTTTCTATGCCCCACTTGTATATCATGTATTTCAATTTATCACAAATACCCACCCTGTATGTCTTCCAGGAAATGCTCTGAGTGTATAACAATATTGTGTATTTCAAAATTATCATTTATAGCATGGCCGCTCCAGCTTAAAGATGATTCCATATATGACGTAAAAGAAATGTACTGAGCTTAACAGTGTCAAACATTGCTGGAACAATTTTTTCAGTAAAATAGGTGCTACCTGTAACTTGCTAGCACTGTTCCAAAGCATTTAAAAGACGTTTGAAATCTGTACTTTATAGGATTGCATAGGATTGATTTTCTAATGCAATAAATTCACATATTTTAAAATGTATTTGCTTTGCGTTTAAAGAGTTGATATACCAAATTTTCAGTGTAAAAAATTGCTTCAATACTTGGCTGCTTGAATTTCTTTTCTTGATCGCCATTAGAATACACTGCTAAGCTTTTGCATCTCGTTTCAGTTATAATTTTACATTCATCATGTAAGTCAGGATGTCTATTGGACAAATGATTTATAAGTGCAGAGATTTAAAGTCCTTGGTACACCTAGAGATTAACATTTTACACTGCACATATTGTGATTTTGCAATGTTTGACACCGTAACTGTAAAATAATTCCATGCCTCAGACTTTTCCCAGAAGCAGGTAGCTCGCAACGACTGAAAAAACTGATGGTGGTGATGGTTTTGTTTGATTTACTACCTGAGTAGGTCTGAACAAGTGTCTATCCCATACATTTCTTTATAAATTACATAATCTGGCATTTTCAGACTTATTAAAATATAAAAGTGGGATTTATTTTTGTTATTCAAAAAATATTATTTGGTATTTGACCAAATCATTTTCATGCCTAATACCCAATATTCGCTATTAGGAAAATTTACTACTAGCTACATCTCTACCAAAAACTTTAATATGAAATTAGCATTTAAGGCGAATAACTTTATCAAAAATAAACTAGGAATAATAGTTAAAAAATCATACTACAACAGACGATCTTTCCATCTAAGTTGTGAGACAGAATCAAGTTAATAAATAGGATAAACCAAAAGAACACATGAATCATTGAAACCAAGACATCACAAATAAGAGACATCATGCGAATAAGATGCATACAGCCAAAAGGTCATAAACTTAATATAATAGAAAACCTAGAACTCTAGAAAAATGATGACGATGGCCTTCAATCAGACTGATATACTTTTGAAAATCTCTTTATAACCATTGGTGTCTGCATGTCGAGATACAGGAAAAGTGTAAACAGACTTTCCTGAGGAAGTTTATCAAGTGATTGAAGCATTTATGAGAGCTTCATGTAAAAAAAAACAAATTACTATATGATTTTAGAACGAATAATGCGAGATTCGATAGTTATGAAGATTTCACACGTGCACTTAAGACTTTTATGTTCACAAAGTTTAATGGTTATATACAATTGACAATTTTATCTCGCTGCTACTATTTCAACACACATTCTTAATAAAATTGATAGATAATTATTTTTTAGAAAACTAATCTTTGACAGAATAACCCTTTATGTTTAAGATAATATACGATGTCGTGATTACTGGATTTGTTGTAGCAGAAACCTGCATTTGTTATTTTGTTTAATGGAAAGAACATGATATCTTAAACATTAATTCATGGATGAAAATAAACATCTATGCTGTAAAGTGGCCATGTATGACGTGATTGAACATTTATTCTTTACAAAGCAAATGGTGATAAACAGAACATATTTTAATAGTTAGAGAATTAACAGTGGCACAAATTGTACATTGAAGAACCATCTTTTTAAGAAAGATGCGCATGTCCAAACTCGAATTTACATTTAAGAACTAGCTGTAGATTAACATTACATTAGTCACAAAGGACAATTCTTTGCCCTCAATCCTTTAACAATACTTTCCTTAATGTCTTTTTATGGAGTTTGTCAAAACATGTAAATGTTGTAAATTTCGAAGAACTATAAAAAGGAATTGTTGGTGTCGTTAATTGAATACCTCTTGAGCTGCTTCATGATGTATGGTGTGAAATTTAATAGTGTGCTGATTTTTTTATGTGCTACTAAATGTATTTAGATAGAATTTTACTGATGTTTAAGTGTTATAAGTGAAACTATTTGTAACGCAAATGCATTATGTGTATTATTAAGGGGGTTTGGAAAAATTAATCCTAAATGGACAAATTAATATTGAAGAACCCTGTATAATTTTCCATTCCCAATAGAACTGCACCTTGAAGAAGTTCTAGAATACTAGAACGGGTAGAATGGCTTGTGCGTTCCAGTGATCTAGAGAGCCAAACTAAAGGTCCAACCAAAGTAGTAGGGTCTTTAGTGAGAAACCAGACTAATACAGGTCCCCGAATTGAGAGCAGCAGCTGTTTCGGTACTTGAAGTGGCAGAGACCATAGGGATCGGTATGACATTCTAAAACACACTACTGCGACGTGGAAGGCAACGGGAAACCACCACATTACCTCCCAAGTACACAGCGCACTTAAATTGTTTTAAAATGATGGCATCCCCTGGGGTAAGATTTTTGAGTTTAAACTGTCCCCCATTCAGATCTCCGGGAGGAGACTACTTCAGAGAATGTGATCAGAAAGTTTAAAGGAAGAACAGGGAACATTTTGCGAGCGGAGCGTGGAATGTCAGAAGTATGAAGCAAGTGGGTAAGCTAAAGAACTTGAAAATTGAAACGAATAGGTTAGCACTAGACATAGTAGGGATCAGCAAAGGACACTGTAGAAAATTACTTACAAAAGAACGAAAGAGTAGTCGGTTAAATTAGAATATAAACCGGTAAATACAGTAATAATACAGGTGTACATGCCCACCTCTTGCTACAGTGAGGAAAAGATAGATGCGATCTACAAAGATATCAAAGACATACTAAGATATGTAAAAGGACATGAAAATTGAATAATTACAGGGGATTTTAATGCAGTGGTAGGTGAGGGTAGGCAAGAAATGGTAGTAGGTTTATTTGGTTTGGGCACGAAAAATGACAGGGCAAATAGGCTGGTAGAATTTTGTGACAAGACCAATTTAACCATCACAAACACATTATTTCAACATCATGCTAGAAGGTGATACACATGGAAGGAGATATAGGAAGATATACAATAGACTACATTCTTGTTAGACAACAGTTTAGGAAACAAGTAAAAGATTGTACAAGCTACCCAGAAGGAGATATAGACACTGGCCACATCGTAATTATGAAGGTCGCTATTAAATTAAAAAATTTGAAAAAAAGGAACTGAAAAGGGCACTTTGACTTTGAGAAACTAAAATATAAAGTTATCCACGAAAGATTTGAAAAAAAAGTCAAATGAATTACTGAAGGGAAAATTTCTTATACGAAGGAAGTAGAAACAGAATGGAATAATATTAAATTCAGCTTAGACATGGTGGTCAGAGATATTCTGGGGTATACACAAAAAAAATAAGAAACCATGGATAACAAAGGATATTCTGAATTTAATAGAAGAAAGACGAAAATACAAAAATACATCAGATGAAACAGAAAAACCGAGATACACAGCCATGAAATGGAAAATTATTCGCAAATGCAGGAAAGCTAAAGAACAATGGATTGATGAAAAGTGAAACGAGGTACAAACTAAGATGGAAATAGGAAAGACAGATGAAGCATACAAACTAATTAGAATGAATTTTAGGGATATATAACCGTATAGCAAAAATATAAGGACGTGGGAGGAAATGTCATTATAGAAAATGTAGAAAAAATGGTTAGATGACAAGAGTATATAGGGAATTTATATGCAGGAGAGGAACTAACTGCATTAGAACAGAAATCAGACAATGAAAAGGATGACTGGGTTATCTTACACTTAGAGACGAGTCTGAGTTAGCATTAAAGGGTCTGAAAAATGGTAAGGCGCTGGGTACAGATAAGGTGCAAGTAGAAACTCTAAAAACCACTGGACAAGCAGTAACATCATAGTAACTATACCAAAAAAGAAAGGCTTGGATAGATGTGAAAATTTTCTATTAATAAGTTTGACAGCACCGTGTCAAAAATATTAACTAGAATTGTACAAAGACAAACAGAAAAACGAGCTGAAGAAGTACTAGGAGAAGACCAATTTGGGTTTAGGTGAAACAGGGGAACACGAGAGGTTAGCTCTGAGGGTGATAATGGAGAATATAATAGAAAAAGGAGAAAGCGTATATATAGTGTTTATAGATCTGGAAAAAGCATTAGACAATGTAAGATGGAAAAAAATGTTCGAAATAATCAAAAAGATTGGAATGAGTTTTAGGAATAGATCGATAGTGCATAGCTTATATAAAGAACAAACAGCAGTAATAGAATTAGAGCAGGAACGTAGAGAAGTAAATATTTGGAAAGGGGTAAGATAGGGATGTGCCCTATCCCCATTAACTTTTACCTTGTACATCAAAGAGGTAATGAATATTGTCAAATGCAGGAAGACTTTTGGAATTATTATGCAGAGACAAAATATTAATATGCTTAGATTTGAAGATGATATAGTGGTATTAGCATCTAGCAAGGAAGAGTAAGAAGCTGCTCTTAATGAAATGGAAATAGTTTTCAAAGAGGTACGGAATGAAAATTAACAAAAATAAAACTGAGGTACTAGTATGTAAAGGAGGGGAAAATAAATTAAAAACTAGAATACAAATAGGTAACGTGAACTTACAAGAGGTTAAGGATTTCTGCTACCTAGGAAGTCAAATAACGTAAGATGGGAAGAGCACAAAAGATATAAAACAAAGATTAACACAAGGTCGTACTACATTTAACAAGAAAACGCAACTACTGTGTTCAAAGACAACAAACATAGAAACAAGGAAAAGATTGCTTTAAACATATGTGTGGAACACAGCACTGTGAAACATGAATAGTAGGAGAAGCAGACAAGAAAAAGGTAGAAGCCTTTGAAATGTGGTGCTACAAACATATGATGAAGATATCATGGACAGACAAAGTCAAGAACAAAGATGTATTAGAAATGGTAGGGGAAGAAAGAAGTATGTGGAAAACAGTAAAAAATAGGAGAGATAGGATGATAGGTCACATACTAAGGCATGAGGTAATAGTGCAGAATATATTAGAAGCAGAGACAAGAAAAAAAATAGGTAGAGGTAGACCTAGGTTAGATTATTGCACACAGCTAGTGAAGGATGTATGTTGTTGAAATTTCAGGGAAATGTGTAAGCTAGCTCAGAATAGAAGTCAATGGAGGTACGCGTCTAACCAGTTCCAAGATGAAACCTAATGATGGAAAAAATAACTGTATTTAAACCTCATGATTATTATAAGCAACTACAGGTATTGGTTTTGCAATACCCTCAACTAATGTTAATTGAACAAAAGGATTTACTTGGTAGCTGCAGGCTTCCTAACCCCCTTCACATACCACCGAATCTCTGTGAAATAGGGCATATAATTAGGAAACAACAGAAGGGGTACTGAGCGGTATCTAGGCTGTGGGAGTTACGGGGAAGGGTATAGGATAGCTTTGAATAGAAATAAGTGAAGGTACGTGTCCAACCAGTTTCAAGATGGAAAGCCTGATGACAAAAAAATAATTGCACTTAAATCTGATGATTATTATAAACAACTACAGGTGTTGGTTTTGAAATATTTTCAAATAATGTTGATTGTGAGAAAGGATATATCGGAAAAATATTAATTCGGCAAATGCTCAAGCATTGGGGATCTTAGTAGCCGCAGGCTGCTTAACCCCCTTCACATACCACTGAATATCAGGGAAATAGAGTATATATTTGTAAACAATAGAAGGGGAACCAAACTGTCTTACAAGAAAGAGCAGTGGCTATGTTTGAAGACAATAAACATAGAAACGAGGAGAAAATTGTTGAAAGCATATGTGTGGAGCGTAGCACAGTACATCTATGAAACAGGAGCAGTAGGAGAAGCAGACAGAAAAACTGTAGAAGCATTTTGGAATGTTGTGCTTCAGATATATGAGGATGATAGCATAGACAGGCAGAGTTAAAAACAAATAGGGTATAGAAATAGTAGAGGAATAAAGATATCTTTGGAAACAAAAAAAAATAGGAGAAATATAAGTGCAGGATACGTTTTAAAGAATTTTTGGGAAATAGTGCAGTTTATATTACAAGCAGAGATAGGAAAAAAAGATGTAGAGGTAGACATAAATCAGACTATTGCACACAGATAATGAAACATGTGGACTGTGTAAATTTCAGGGAAATGTGTAGGTTACCTTAGAATAGGAAACAATGAGGATACGCGTTTAACCAGTTCCAGGACTGAAGTTTTAATGATGATGACCGTATAATTTTATTTTATGATTAATAGCATTCAAAAGCGCAGTATTATAGTAAAATTGGTAGTTCTATTCAAATCATAAACTTGGAAACCACAAAAAGCCTCGTTTTATACATAATTGAGTGTAATTTAAGTCGGCAATACCTGACCAGAATCGAGGTTAAGTAATTGTTTTTAGGAAAGTATATGTGTAACTGTACTTGAAATTATTTTAGGTTATATATAGAGTTTAATTTTAGGTTGAAATTATTTTTAAAAACTAAGTAAACCGACATTTGTAATGTGATGGAATCGTATATTGAAAGCATTTTATTTTACAATTTTATTTAATTATTGCCGAAAAATTAATGTGTTTTAAGGTAAATATAATGTGACAAGATTTAATATTCCAAAGTAAGGGAGATTTATGTGGAATAACAGTCTTCTGTTTCAAAATAATATCAAATGAATTGCTGTGGCCAACGGTTTGGCGTAAAAAGCCTTTCAAGGTAATTGCTGATGTAGCGTAGTTTTTTTTGCATTCGTCATATATTTATTATTTTTATTTCTTTATTAGTATTATTTCGAAATTTTCTATTTTTTTTAATAATTTTTCCAGATGAACCCTCACCACTGCAATTAGCCGATGTGTCCTTATATTGTTAGGAGGCTCCCACCCCTACAAGGCAGATCAAAATTAATTAATTTAATGCTCATTTTATCTTTAACATATTTAAATTTATCAGTTCAATAATAAAATCTTTTATTTTATTTATTTATTAAACATTTAGTAACAAAATGATTCAGTTGCAAATATTAGAGATATGGCAAATCATTACATAGATAGCGCAGAAATTTCTAAAACAGTTACATAATTGTTTAATTGGTAATATGTCAGCAAACCTGGTTTTCACATATACCAAAACTACGAGTTTCCTAATAAGCGAGTAGATAGTCTAGATTTAAAAATGCAGCATGGAGTCTAAACTTACAAACAGATCTGTATGTTTATTGAAAACTTTAACACATTGATATTCAAATGAACTTTTAAATTTTGATGTGTGGTGTATACGTATAGTTAATGTGTTGTTGTTTCTTAAATTAAGGTTATAGTTAATACTTATAAATGTAAATATTTTGAACAAATAGCCAGGTTCTCGAGACTTATAGATATTAAAGAGACAAACTGCAAGTAGTACTTCGCATCTAGATTTTATTTTTAAAAATTTTAATTCATTGTAAATCGGAGTAATATGTTCTCTATAATTAATATTATATGAAAATCGAAGACATGAATTTTGAAGCACTTGCAGTTTGTTCTTATTAAATTCTGTTAGGAAGTTAAAATATAAAGTACTATAATAATAGGCGTGGCTTAAAACTAGGCACTGACTGAGACGCCATTTTGTAGAAGAAAACAGCAACATTTTATATTTATAGAGGGACCTAAGTTTGTAATAGCCAGTACTGCAAATTTTATTGATGTGTGGCTATCAAATAAGGGACTAGCGCCGCAAATTATATCCAGATTTTTGTTTATTACTAAAACTGATTTTAGAATTGCTTAAAACAACATCTAACGGCGATTTCGAAACACTGCACAATAGTGAGGAGTACCTATGCATTGTACAACTGTTGTTTTTTTGGTTTAATACTAGGCCATTATTCAAATTCCAATTCAGCACTGCTGATAAGTTATTATTGATCACTGTGATTGCCTGATTAGGATAGTAAGATCACAAGGCACATATCTGTGTATCATCCGCGTACATATGAATCTCACAGTTGCTAGAAATTACTGAAGGCAGATCAGCCGTGAAAATGGCATATAACAAAGGGCCAAGGATGCTTGCTTACCTGGGGAACGCCTCGAGAAATATGTAATTCATCAGACATCAAACAAAACTTGGGATCTCCCAGTAAAGTAACTAAACATCAATTTTTGAGCAGACAAACTCCAACGATAATAGTGAAATTTTGCTTGGATTAATGTGTGATTGATGGATCAAAAGCCTTACTGATATCTAAATATACAATTAACGCAGTTTTAGATGCATCTATGTTCTGAATGGCATCATTAGTTATTTTGTACAGTGTAGTTGCTGTACTATGTTTTATTCTAAATCCTGACTGTACCTCGGGTAAGATTTCATAAGCTTCAATATGACTACGAATTTGCTTGTACATTAAGTATTCCAATATCTTCGAGAGAGTTGGTAATATGCTAATTAGGCGTAGTTCATCGTAGGTGGCGGCTACTGCAATTTTTGCTAATGGTTTAACGATTGACTTCTTCCAGATATCTCGAATGGAGGATGTTTGAATGATATGATTTAATAGATAAGTAAGATGATCTACACAAAAAGGTAGTATTAGCTTCAACATTTTTAAGGAAATACCGTTCACTCCAACTGCATTTGACCTTTGCATATTGACAGCTGAGATCACATCTTCACTGCTAAGAGTAGTAAAAACTAATTCTTTTTTGATGGATGGAAATTTCTTGTTTGTAAAATAAGTCAGCAAATCTTTGTTAAAATTTGTTGCAGGTATGTTTTTAATAAAAAAATTGTCAGAGAAGAATCATTGTTAGATAACTTAATAGTATTGAATGGTTTCCTGTGTATGTAAGTTTTTTCAAAAAACTTCCATAATTTAATCGAGTTGTTCCTGAGTAAGAAAATGTGTGATTTGAAATAAGCTTTCTTCTCATTTTTGATGGCAAGAGTGACGTAATTTCGTAAGTTCTTAAAATATAGGAAGTCTGATGCCTTCCTTGATTTATTATACTTTTTTAAAACCATATTCTTTAATTTTATCATTTTCTTTATCAGTCCAGTCAACCAACCTGGCGTTTTGCGGTAACTTGTGAAGGTTTCAATAGGAGCGTGTACATTAAATAGTGTAGTGATAGCTTCATTAAAATATGTTATCTTTTCATTGATATTTTCTTGAACAATCAATATTTGTTACATCTTGTGAAAAAGCATTTGCATTAAAGTTTTTGAAATTACGATAAGAACATCGTTGTGGTTGCGGATGGATATTTATGTTCTCTATGCTGCAGTGTACTAATAAATGATCAGAAGTGTTGCCTAGATCACACGACCCCCACATCTGTGTATTGTATATTGTGACACACATAAGATCAAGAATAGTAGCAGTTGTTGGGGTGATTCTGGTAGGATGCTTAATTACTTGTATAAGGTTGAACAAGTTGAAAATAGATGCTAAATATTTTGAATTACTGTTATCTTTTAAAAGATTAATATTAAGATCTCCCAGCAATATAATATGCTCATGTTGTAGATATAGCACAAAAACTACATTTTGTAAATCCTCAAGGCATGAAATAGGGCTTTGAGGAGCTCTATATATTGTTCCTATGGCATATGTGATTTTCTTATATGTGATTTTTAGTCATAGCTGCTCCAAGATGCTTAAATGAGTTGGAACAAGATCAACTATTTTGCGGGTAATATTATTATCCACGTAGCAGCAAACACCTCCATCACGATTTAATCTATCATTTCGAAATACAGAATATCCAGGGATCGCAATATGCAAAGATGGTTGGTCTGAATGTAACCATATTTCAGAAACAGATACTATTGCAAATTTGTAATGTATAATGAAAGCACAAGATTAATCAAAATTGGTTAATAGTGACCTACTGTTAAAATGACTGTATGTGAAGTTTCTAGAGTTAATTAATTGCTATCTCACATAATCGATCTTAGAGCTATGTAATTCAATAGCTTTTATATAACATGGACACTGTCGATCTGAAGCACTATGATCTAATTGAAGATTAAGCTTCAAGTTCTCATTTGCTTTTTTACAATTCACACATGATTTTTTGGCGGAACTGCAATCAGAGCTGATGTGGTTGTTAGAGCAATTGGAGCAGCATGTATCAGATTTGCAGTTCTTTGCATGATGATGAAATCTCATGCATTTGTAGCATTGTACTATGTTTAAATGATTTGACACATTACCTTTGGATCATCCTGATGCAACTTTACCTCGATTAATAAGTGTCGTGTGAGTTAATGGATCTACTTCCAAAACAACTGTAAATTTATTTGGAATTTTACATTTTAGCAATGTAATTACTTTCATACTGAAACTTGTTGATGTAGAGTCTAAGTCATTCTGCACTATAATCTTATTAATAATAGTTTCATTATCTGTTAGATCATCTTTGTCTATAAACGAAATTCTGTCTTGGTTTTCTAAGTGATGGTGTGACAATTTTGTACTTATATCTTAGTTTTGTTGCTATATCATCTTAAAGCATTTTTGGTTCATTTTTGGTGCTAACTTTAATTATCACCCCCGCCATTTAAGACTTCTTTGACCTTTGAGACATTAACACCGATGGTGGAGAGATCGGCTGCTTTCTGAATATCAGATTTCGTGATTTTACTTTCCTGATTAAAAGTTGGCTTAATCACCAAAACAGAATCAGAGGTGCTTTTTACTACATTGGCATAGTCAAGCGGTTTAGTTGGATGGGTTTGCATGTTTGTTTAATAACACTAACATAATTTTTTATTTCGGTAGTAATATTGATCAGTGATGGTAGAGACTTACTAAATCCATCACAGGTGTTGCAAATTAATTTCAGCAATCTTTTTTGTAAAGGCATACATTTGATTTCAGAGGCAGTCATGGTGTAGCATTTTTTATGCAAGAATCTATGACAAACATCACAATTGTAATGTTTATCACAGTCAGGATTTACTGGAAGGCTACATTTCACACATTCATAGTTCATCAATTCCATTATTACATAAGGTTTTAATGATAAAATTTGAATTAGATAAGTAGCTTGATCTGATTTACATCCACAGATGGTGGATTTTATTAATTTTAATATTATTATTTTGATATACCTTGTTGTTAAATAGGTGTTATCTAGTTTGAATAAAGGTCACTGACAACACTATGCAGAAAAATGCCTCTAATTTACAGATGGTATGTTGCAGATCACTTTTAAAAAATACTACAAATGAAAACTTCACTATTCACTTTGCTGCTAGGCAGGTTTCAAAATTTTAATCAAAGTACTTCTGTAAGAAAAACACTATTTGTACAAAGCACAATAAACCTCTTCTACACTTGCCTATATAAATATTTTTTTGTTTGCTGAACATTCCTCCTTGAAATGCTCAATATTTTATGATCACAAGCTAACTACTACTATTCATCATATTATTTCATGTTATTAGAGGAAATAATGAATAGTGTTACTTTATAAATTTTCTTTCGTTTAGCGAAAACCACATACCAAAAGGATTTATTTCACTCTTGACAGTGTCTCAATGAACTTCAGTCTAGATGTGTGCACAATCATTTTAATTATGCACAATAGCTGTTTTAGTAAATTTAAGTTTATGACACATACATTCCCAGTCAATGCTTTAAAATAAAAAACCCTAACTACATATGAAGAATATTAAATGACAATTCAAGATTTGGTGTCCGTCAGTCTATAAAATAAATAAAGAAATGGTGACCATATAAATAATATTATATTCACTAAATCTAGCTGTTAATCTATTTCCAACAGAAGTAAGAATATATCTGTCTATAGCAATAAGTATTCTTGTTAAAGGTTATAAGAAATTTTTAAAGTACCTTTTATTATCGTCAATAATATTAGGAACCTAATATAAACAATCAAACCTTTTGCATTGTTCTTCGATCATAGCTTCAAGCTTTTTAATTTCGGCATTTCTGGACTGTATGGTTTTTTCGTACTCTGTACTAACAGCTTCAATTTTATTTTCATAAAAGTTTTTTATATCATTTAATTTCCTACTAAATTCTTTATCTTTTTCTATTAATATATGAGTAAACTTTTGTTCCATCTCGGTCATATGCCTGTTATGATTTTGCTTTAATTTCTCTATTTCCTTGATATGCATATCGGCCAGTTTTTGCTTTAAACGTATAAAGTCCTAAAATTAAAATAGCAGAAGGGTTTAATTTAAACACTATATTTACAGTTTGCCTCTGAGAAGAAAATTCGTCTAGTTTTTTCTCCAAAATACTAATATCTGCTTTCAACATTGCATTTTGGTTCTGAGTTTCCAGAAGCTTTGTGTTTAATGAATTAACAGTATTTTGCCATTGCGATGAAGCAGCAATTTGACTGTTTCGTAAAGCTGCTTTAATTTCAGTAAGCTCCTGTACTAATGTGTTAAATAAGTTCTTTTTAATTCATAGGTATACACAAAAATACCTGCAATCTGCCTTTCAAAGAGTTTACTTCTCCAGCTAAATTGTCAATACTTATCTCTGGCTTGCTATCTCCTGAAAGTTCAAAACTTAGTTTTATAAATACATGATATTAGATAATGAACTAATAATATTTAATAGGGTAGGATACTGCATGTCCACTAGAATATATAAAAATTTCGAAGACACTAGTTGGTTCATTACATTGTTTATATTAAAGTATTAAAAATATGAATCCATTGCTACACACATAACTTGTGTCATAAATGGGTCTGAAATTACTTTCATTTATGACAATCAGAATTCAGTTTTGACATGTCTAATATGTAGTGATTGTCTTAGATAAAACTGTGAATTGAAAATAAATAACCTTAGTGAGCTCTAATTTTCTAAAGATTTCTGCACAAAAATCACGAGAGTCAAAAAAGATTTCTTGAGGGTTAGGAAATGTGAACTCCTCTGGTGACCATCTTTTGTATTTCAGAGAGCCCGTAATGGCCGTGGTCACATCTTGTTTAACCCTGAAACACTACGCATCAAAAAATATTTTATTTTACTACCCTGAGATACAAGTGTACCCTGATAAAAAAGTTATAGAAAATAATCTTTTAACTTTTATTATATACCAAAAACATAACTCGTGACAAACCATTATGATGTTAATTATACTCTAATATGTTCCTTTATTATCTCAAGTACCAAGACGTGTACATTACAAAAAATTCAACGACATTAGTACCATAATGCTACTAGAAAACTATATAAAATAAAACAGGTAGCTATATAAACACAATTAATTGACCAGCTTATTACTAAGATTTTAGCATTCTACTTTAACACTCCTCCTACTAAAATCTCTTAAACCTAATAGCTTCCTAAATTTAACAAATGTAATAGCAGGCAAGCCTTTTGTCAAAATGTCAGTCTGTTGATTTATTGACTAAGAAACCAATTTATCTATTCCCTCTTTTACACAATCGCAAATAATTTTGAATTTTAAATCAATATGTTTAACTCTTCAATTATTCGCAGGGTTATTTATTAGTGCAATACAAGCTTAATTCATTATCATTAAGTCTTCGGTTCCGAAACTGGTTAGACGTGTACCTTCATAGTTTCCTATTCTGAGCTAACCTACAGATTTCCCTGAAATTCCCACAGTCTGTATCTTTCACTATCTGCGTGCAATAGTCCGATCTAGGTCTACATCTACCTTTCTATTTTCCTATATCTGCTTGTAATATAGCCCGCACTATTCCCCGAAAATGCATTAGAACGTGCGATGTGAAGGGTTGGTAGGTAGGTTCAAAAACGCGTCTGCGTGGATATAATGTTATAAGAATCGTTTGGAAATAAAGGAGTAGGGCCTGGTGAGTCATGCCTCTATTCAATTAGAACTTTGTGGTATGTTCAGAGTCAGGGAGTTGTTGTGTTTGGATATATGAGATAATGAGACGAGCAATACTGATGATTATTGGAAATCCTGGAATTAAAAAAAAATAGTACTTTATTGAAGTTATTTGTAATGTTTCAAGGGCAATGCTATGAATTTTTGAACATCAATTGTGTGTATTTTGGTAATAAAACATTAATTAAGTGAAAATAATTAGTTCATTGAACTAATTAGTGATTGGAAATACCAGATTTACTAGTGAAATTTAGAGTAATAAAAGTATCAAATTTAGTAATTTTGGAACAGATAATGAAAAGAAACAAAAACGTCAAGATTTAACTGTCTTTTTGGGTTTTTATGAACGACGTTGCCAATAATTTAGAATTTATGAATGTCTTAATTTAATATGAAAACAGGAAAAAATTTGAAGTGACAATAAATAGTTTTGTTAATGGCTTAGATTTAAGTTTTTTTTAAACTTTCTTTTAGGAAATTTTTTTTAGCAATATTTGACCAGATTCCAGGTTAAGAATTTTTTTTGGGAAAGTATATTTGTATGTCTTGAAATAATTTGGTGAAATAGCATTTAAGGTGGATTTTTATTTCAATTTATTTAGGAAATAGGTAAAGTCAATGATTTGTAAAGGATAATCAGCTACCCTAGTGATGGTTTTATCGGGAAGGAGCATTTTATTTTGAGAAGTTTCTTTAATTATGATAAACTTTAGGATACCAAAGCAAGAGTTTTATGCAATTTTGACAAAAGTAAGAAAACCTTCCACTGTCAAAGTATTGTACAATTTTTATACTTAAGCGTTGTTATTTATTAATTTTGCATTCCTTTATTTTTCTTTAGTGCCCTTCTTTATTTATCCATAGGAACCACTTGTTAAGTTTATTTTCGACGATAGATTCAAATGCGTCCTTTTTTGTGGTAATTCGTTTTTCATTCATTCACCTAGCTTCTGTTTCTATTCAAAACCTCATCCTGTATTTTTACCTCGTTACAATAGTACGCGCAATCATAACATTTCTTTCAAATCTATTCATTCTAAAACGAAAAATTAAATAGTCAATACCTTGTTTTAGGCATCCGTTAATTTGTTAAACATTCCGATAACGTATAATTGCTTTGTCTTGTGTTTCCCATCTAAAGACTTGCCAAAATAATGGATCCTACTATTAGTTGATAGCGTGTTTTCCAGTTTGCTAATCGCGCTTTGATAACGCGAGGATTGCAGTTCGAACTCGTGTTATTTGAACTAATTTTTAATTTGATTCTGCAGCTTGTGCGTTGAAATATTTTCTACAGCGATGCACGTTTTTTTGTTCGACAAGTAGGAGGTATTTTGCGTGTATCGGTGAGTTTTCCCGGGCTTACCCATTCTAATCAGATTCCCTTTTTATCTCTTAGCTGGAGGCCAAATTGGTTCTTTCTTTATGTAGGCCCAACTGTTCGTTGACATAGACCAAATGCTTTTGTCTGTAGACCGCTGCTGCAGTTACGATGGCAGGGTGAATGGATCCTGACTACCATGGCGTTGTTGTGCTGACTCGCCCCCCGACGTTTGCAAGATAAGTATCCCGACACATAGAGGTATGTGACTTGTTTTCTTTTATGCACATCGAGGACTATTATTTATCAGCGGTTGATGTTGTGAAACCAGTTCACAATACATATTTAAAAGCTAGCTTCGCTAGTGCTTCTGATTATATTTCTTTAATTCTTACTACAACTTGGTCTACATTTAATACTTTAATTTAATACACTTGCTATTGAGAAAACCTACATTTAATACTTTAATTTAATACACTTGCTATTGAGAAAATCTACATTTAATACTTTAATTTAACACACTTGCTATTGAGAAAATCTAAGAATTACTTTTTTTCAATAAGTTTTATTACATGTTAGCTACGAAATGCACACTTCGTGGATCCATTATAAAATTTGTCCTTTACAATATAACTTAAATTTAATACTTTTCTTTGTCCATGTAAATAAAGAAATTTTAATTTATTTTTATTGTTAATAGATAATCGTGGGCGACGTGCTTCTTTTGGGTTTTTTGGAATGTAGGTGAATCCCACTCTCCATGTTTGGTAGTTAGCCTGGTATTTATGTTTCTTCCGGCTACATCTAGGTACGTAGCACACTGTTACACCACTGCAGTTAGCCGATAAACCCTTATATTATGGGACCTCCGCCTCTTCAGTGCAAATCAAAATATAATTTATTTAACGCTCATTTTAACCATAATAAGTTATGGCCAAATGATGCACATTTATAACATCTCTTGATGTGAAATCATTACTGTATCTTGCAGAATTATATACCCACATACAACTTATTTAATGGCACTATTTTATTAAATATCTATGGATGAACTTCTAGAACTATGTTAGTCAGATGTTTAACATTAGTTTTTCCAACAACTGTGCAACAAAAATTGTCCATTAGAATACTGATATATTGAGTGAAATGAGATGTTTACTAAGTTCAGCATTATCAGCTGAAATTTCTTCCATATTAGTCAAAAATCATTATGTTTAGGGTTACTTTTTTTACATGAAAATATGTTATATTTTCAGGGTATTCAGTATTTATTAGCACTTTCAGTTTGTCAGCATTGGCCATGTTAGCACAATAAAAACGGGCAGGCATTCCCTCAGCACCTCTCCTGATGAAGTTTACTTATAAGTGATACTTAGTATTAGTAACTATTTTACATACATCCTTTACAGTTTATTCAGCTCCTTGTATTGTATCGGGTTTGTTATTCCCAATGAGTTTGTATCATAATTTTCCTTATTAGTTGAAGTACGACTATTAATGTCTTTTACAACAGGCAGATGAACTAGGTTTATTATATCTGACACTTTTGCAAAATGTGATGTTTTTTGAGGCGGTTTATTAGTATTTGCCTGCTTCAGACTCGTACAAACCACCAGTAACCCTTTTTTAGCTGAGTGAGAAAACGACTGTTGTTTGCTGCTACTGTTGGTAGTTTTATCTACATGTTTGTCTCAGTGGATTGTACTGGTAGTTGAGAGTCCAAAGTTGTGTAAGTATTGCTAAGCATTATAGTCTATCCATCAGCAACTCGCCTGAAAGCTTTATTCGCAAGCTGCGTAAAGTCGAATTCAGAGAATTATCCGTCTCTAATGCCTGCTTTTGGTGTTTCCCTAGGCCGTGAAATTGCAAGGTTGTATACATTCGTGTGTTGTGGCTCCGAATTTGTAGCGTAACCAGCATTAATCTTTAAGTTGTTGCCTTCGTGGGCTTTGACTACGTTACTGTGTTTGGAGCAATGGTTTAGTAGTGCTTTGTGTTTGCTGGAGTTGGCTTTGAGTGCTGCTACTTCTTTGGTAAGCTTTTCCAGGAGTGTAGCGCTTGCATCTGTAATCGTATTCATGTGATGTGCAGATCGTACTTCGTAGAAGGCATCTGGTAAACGCGCTGTGTTCTTCAGGGATGCTTGTGATCGAATAGCTGGAATTGCTTGCATTTGTATTGGCAAGCGGCCTAACCAGATTGACTTTAATAGTGTATCTGGCACCATTGATCCACTCAGTTGCTGTAAGCTCCACAAGAGCTGCGAGAGTTGCCTATCGCCTAGTGTTTCATGTTTCAACAGTTTTCCAGTTCGTTGTTCTTGCAATGAACTTAGTGATTTAAGTTTACTAAAGATTTAAAACATTTTTCACCTGGTACATTCTCAAGTTAAGTGCCGACTTGCATAAAATTTGGCAAAATTGTCAAGTTTGCAATCCAGTCATAAAATAAAATGGGAGGACGCAAAAATTATTGACAAAGACGAAAATTGCCAAAAACGAAAAATTAAAGAAGCTGTTTATATAACCCTACATAAAAATAACTACGTAGCAAACGAATCCGTGACTTTCAGTAAACAATGGATTCCATTCCTAAAAGAAATAACAAATGAAAATCAAATACCTCCAATATCTAGGTAGTATTGCAAGTTTTTCCTGTTTTCCTTGCGATATTAACATGAAATACAGCCTACATACATGATTTCTATTTGTACATACAATAACTAATTACATAACAATAGGCATATTAGCAGCCCCCGGCTGCTTAAGCCTTACGGTAACATAATCGCACACTTCTTTAATAACCATCCCCTCAACCGTATAAATTTAAACATAAAAAAATGTTTTCCAATCCTCAAGTTATTGAATTTATATGAAATTTAACCATATAAAAATTAATCAGCTGATTTCACGTTAAGCATATTGGCTACCTTAAAAGTCGCTCCCAGGGCACAACACAAATTGAAGGCACTCAGTCTTCTAAACTTCAAAATTTTCACCTAATGTATTCAATCAAACATTAATAAATCAAAGTCACCTTCAATTTATGTCATAAATGTCAAACTTAAAATTGTTTATTATTTTGACAACGATCCTAGGTCATGGATCGAAAGGTAAATAAAAACGATTTTAACAACTATGAGTGGTTTTAATTCCTAAAGAAGATTAAGAAAAATACAAAACAAACCACAACAAACCTACAGATAGCCAGTGTTATTTGTAAAGTGTAACGCTAAACTCCTTGTTCATATAAGGTTAAGATTATTAGATTTACTAGTTTATAGGTAGTGTAAAAATTATGTTATGTTAAGAGCACATGGTAATTAATGAATAAAGTTTTAGTTTTGGAGTTTTTGTGTATTCTAAATTGAATTTCATTGTATTAAAATAACAGGTTATGGGCCCAGATTGGTGTCAACTAAAAGGTATAAAGTAAAATTTGAATATCATGGCTCAGGGTGGAAAAACGACGTACAATATTGAATTATTAACTGGTGGTAATTACATAAATTGGAAATTTAGAATGGAGATGATATTAGGTGAAAATGGGCTTAAAGAATGCATAGAGGAAAACAAAAACTTGGCCCAACTAAATGCAGATCAGAAAAAGGATTTTATGAAATGTGACAGCAAGGCAAAATCTTTGATTGTTCAGTGTGTTTCTGATGCACATTTGGAAAGTTTAAGAGAAAAGAAGACTGCATATGAAATGTGGAAAATATTAGAGGAGAAATTTATATCTACCCACCCCAGGGTTTAAAAATTGATACGGGACAGGTGTTAAGGTTGGAAAAATCATTGTATGGACTAAAACAAAGTTCAAGATGTTGGAACGATGAAATACATAATTACTTAATAAGTATTGGATTTACTAGGTCAGATAGTGATCACTGTTTATATATTTTAAGCCTGAAAAAGGAAAACATTTATTTGCTTCTATATGTTGATGATATTTTGATTACTGGATATGATTTAAAAAATATAGATAATGTCGTAAAAAATTTAACAATGAAATTTGAAATTAAGGATAAGGGAGAACTTAAACATTTTCTAGGTATAGAAATAAATTATAACAGAGAACTTAGTATTTTAAGGTTGAGTCAATCAAAATATATTGACAAAGTTTTAACTAAATTTAATATGAAAGAATGTAAAGGTAGTGAGATATCTATCGATCCAAAGTTAAAGATATACTTTTCCAATAGTGAAAATTTAACGAAGAAGCCTTTTAGGCAATTAGTTGGGTGTCTCATGTACTTAGTACAGGGAACGCGTCCAGATATTTGTTTTGCGTTAAATTTCTTTAGCAGATACCAAGACAAAGCGATAGAGGAAACTTGGATGTATTTGAAAAGAATGTTAAGATATTTAAGTAAAACTCCTCGTGTAGGATTAGAATTTGTAAGAGAAAAAAATACAAGTTTAATCTGTTATGTTGACGCAGATTGGGGAAATGACGTAATTGATCGTAAGTCAGTTACAGGTTTTTTATTTAAGGCATGTGGCAATATAATGCATTGGGTGACAAGAAAGCAGAATTGTGTGACTATATCAACAAGTGAAGCGGAATTAGTGGCGCTATGCAACGCAGTCAGTGAAGGTTTTTGGTTAAAGAAACTTTTGTTAGATTTAAACGTAGATGTAGGTCCTATAACGTATTTCGAAAACAACCAAGGATGTATTGCTGTTATAAAAAATCCAGCAAACAACCGTAGAATTAAACATCTAGATTTAAAATTTCATTTCATTTGTGACAACTTAAAAAAGGATAACATTGTTTTAAAATACTTAGATACTTCTTTACAGCAGGCAGATATCCTTACAAAAGGGTTGCCGTGCGCTACATTTATAAGGTTAAGGTTTGATTTAGGGCTTCGGGATTTTAGCGAGGAGGGGTGTAAAGTGTAACGCTAAACTCCTTATTCATATAAGGTTAAGATTATTAGATTTACTAGTTTATAGGTAGTGTAAAAATTATGTTATGTTAAGAGCACATGGTAATTAATGAATAAAGTTTTAGTTTTGGAGTTTTTGTGTATTCTAAATTGAATTTCATTGTATTAAAATAACATTATTCACGAGTTTGACAATATGTGCAGTCTCTCTGGAAGTGATACGCAAATTAGACGATAAGCTATGTACTGTGTTTCTGAAATATTTTGGTTAGAGAAGTCAGCCTAAATTAGCATATTGTGAACAAACTTGATGTTTTATAGACATGGAATATATTTTAAAGGAAGAAGTTAAAAAATACCTGTGGATAATATTGCTCAAAGATTTGTACATCCAAAACGACTTTTTATGATATCCTTCATCTTTACCACACAATGGTGATAATTAGGAACATTTGGTATGGTCTATAAAGATAACATTGTGCAACACTCTGTGTGTTTGGACACCTATCGATCCACTGGAACTTGGATGTGTAATTGCAGTAGAGGGTATCATAAATTCTCGGTCTTTAACCGATCTGCCAATATATAATGAAAAGAGTAAAGCAATTACCCTCGATGATTTTTTATTGTGCATTGAAAAGTCCTGTACATGGAGACGATACAATTTTAAAATGCAGTTACCTATACCGTACAAGGTTTACCAAATATGTCTTAAATCAGTTTGTTTCTGAGTGTATTTCAATGCTTTTGTTGTTGCTTTCAGCAACAGGCTAACAGACCAAAAATTGAGGATGTTGTATTAGTAGTAGACAATTGATTTCCAAGCTGTAATTGGCCAAAGGGTAGAATAATATATATAAATGACAGGAGATAGACAACTACAGTATGAAATGGTACAACCAATAGTAAAATTAAATGTTGTACAGCTAAGCACAGCACAGCTAATGTTTTGGAGAACTTTTGACAGAAGGGGGGTATTAAATCGAACTAATTGAAAGAAGTCTTATAAAATTGAGCTTCTTTTTTGGCTAATTTATATCAGATTTAAGACTTGAGTTCTACTTTCATTAGGCGAAATGCGTTCTTAGAAAAATAGTTATTTAAATTTTACCTTAAAATTACACCCTTCAAGTGTAAAAATTGTATATTTATACACCTATCCCCCGATTTACACGGTAGATACGTTCCTGAGAAAAACGTGTAAATCGAAAATTAAAAATTTTCAAGTCAAAACCGTGTAAATCGAAAAGCCATCATTTCCCTCCAAAATTTCCCACATTTTTTCCCTCTGAATTTTACTTTAATCACAGCCGTTAATTTATAATAATCTAAATTATGCATTCACTTGTAATTTACGAATATGGAAAATTAAATCTTTCTGAAACTGTGAAACTTTCACTCAAATACAATTTTCCGTAGATAAAACTTTAATTTTATGCGAAGAAATACACACAGTGAGCATGTGCAGCAAGTCAGCACATAAGCTCGGGATTCCCCGTGAAATTTGTACACAGCGCACGTGTTCAATCACAGTAGCATTTAGTAGAGTGCGATAAAAACAAAAAAAAACTTATTTGGAAAACCGTATAAAAGCGAGAACGTGTAAAACAAGTACCGTGTAAATCGGGGGATAGGTGTACTTAACTTCTTGTCATGTTTATTTCTTTTAAGGATTTTGAATAAAACTGTTCATAACCAAATCTTGAGTTTACCTGCCTCTTAGCACAGCTAATTATGTCACTCTCAAGAGTGTGTATACAAAATAGATAAGTATAACATATTTTACTCACAATTAAGATTTAGCATTAAAATAATTCTTACTTAAATAAAAATAGATACGTCATGCCATACCCCAGTAATTATCAACTTGGCAGTACTGTAATTCAAATTTAGCCTCATTACAATTTTAAACTTACTTAATTTTGAATCCTGTTCATACTTAGCCACAACCTCGTTTAAGTGTATGTTTTGCTTTTGGAATTCTGCTATAGTAGTGGCCATTTGCAGTAATTGATGTTCATATGCATTGTTAGTGTTGTTATCACTAGTATTAAATTCTTGTACAGGAATTTCGACTGCTTTCTCTATTTCTATTTTTGTAAGTGTTGAAGTGCTATATTCCGTCATATCACACCAGGAACTGTCATCATCTGTCTCACCGTTAATAGCAACTTCGTTTTGATTTAACAAGTTATTTTGTAATATACAACCAGTTTCATTTTTTAAAATTTCACATACAGGCAGTGCATTTACAACTGCTGTTTGCTGACATGTTTGGTAGAGCTTACAGGGTACTTGAGAAGAATGCATTTGTGTAAATAAATATGACAAACTCTGAGGGTGTTGTTGTTTCATAAATTCAAAATCTTTTTCAGGCACATCTTTCAACATGGTTGTAGGAAATCTTTTTTTATGGATAGAAGCTTGTAGATTATTTGTTTGCAAAGTTGTAATAGGAAAATCTAATTTGTTTCCTGAGTAAGCTTTCAAGTAGTTTTCATATTTGTTACTAAAGTTAATATTTGAATTATTTGTGTAACTTTGCACAGCTAAACCATTGTATGGTCGAATCATCTTATCCTAATAAAAATCAAGTATTTAATACGAATAGTTTACAATTAGCCTGTCATTACCTCATTCGCTTTATGAAAATATGACTGAAATGGAAGAAGAGGTCCAGTAGGTGGAAGTTGAGTAAAAGGTAATTCTAAAACACTTGATTGAATCTGTCTGCACAGTTCGGCTAAATAACAATTTCGCTGCTCTTTTTCTGATGGGCTCACATCATTGAGCCTCTCCAACCATGTGCGATAAGCATGTAAGTGTTTTTCATTCATGATACATGGTATATGTGGTTTAATAACACGAAGAATTCTTCGAAAGTCAGCATCAAGTTTATTTTCATCATAAGTGTCTGGATCTTTCAAATGTATTTCTCTAACAGCCATTGAAATAATTAGTTAGTTGAAAAAGTATATAAAAAGGTTCATTACTCAACCACACTGGATAAAAATCCAAATGCTATGTAAAAAATACAAATCTTGATTTAATATTTTGACAACCCATACTACAATGATTTAATTGTGTCACTTGCTAGCCTACTAGTTATGAATATTGTAAAAAGACCAAATACACCAATCCATCTACTTTGTAATTACTTTTAAGCAAGTTGTGATATTATTTTCTCAAGTTGCCAGTTGTCACATACAACTTTTCGAAATTTAATTGCACAAACTTTAACATTCCACTATTAAAATACAATCATCGTGTACATTTCACAATAACTGTGTTCCAAAACACAAAATTAAAATATAATTAATATTCATAATTTAAATTTAGTTCTACTCTAGTTTAGTTTGCATGTTTATATATAAATATTTTAATTTTTATGTCATTTGTCAGAAACTGTCAATTGTATAATTGTTCGAAATAGATTTTTAAAAATGTTTCCTGTTACACATGCCAGTAATTATACAATTTGGACTATTGTAGCTTTTAGTAATCTGTGATCAAGATTAAAAATTACTCGAATGTTCAGATAGAATAAAAAGAGTACATATTTTATTATTTTTTTAAACAGTACCTATAACCCATAAAAGAAAAACTGAAAAGTATTAAACCAGAGGGTCGTTAAGTCTAACTATATATATATATATATATATATATATATATATATATATATATATATAAGAGAAGTAAGTTTAATGAGTCTCGAATTAATACAAAGTAAAAAAGAATTAATGGCAAGTGACTCAAATTCGGCCATGAGGGCATCCTGTCAACGCATTTTGCCCTAATTGGGCTCATCAAGACAGGAGTAGCAAAGTTGTGATATTTAATACATACACATTATGGGGAGTACAGCATCACCTAGCTCACCATTTGTGTCTTCGAGTCGTTACACCATACATCACAGGTTTTAACAACAGTCGACATGCAAAGGAACCGGCCCAACTGCCTTTTTCCATAGCCAAAAGCTATAATTTAAAAAATAAGTAAGTTTAATGAGGCTTAAATTAATACAAAGTAAAAAAGAATTAATGGCAAGTGTCTCAAATTCAGCCATGAGTGCATCCTGTCGATGCGTTTTGCCCTAATTGGGGCTCATCAGGACAAGAGTAGCAAAGTTGTAATATTTAATACAGACACATTATGGGAAGTAGAGCATTACACACACACACACACACACACACACACACACACACGCACGCACGCACGCACGCACACACACGCACACGCACACACACATATATTATATATATTAGATAGGTGTACATAAGTCAAGCATTTATTTATTTGTAGGTACCCTGTGTAATTTGAATATTTACCTACCGCGTGAGGGTATCCAATTAACAATAAATAATAAATGGGAAGGACCTCTAACACTATAGTACCCTCACGTTTCGGGACATTGCCTCGCAAGCTGCTGCAGTCGGTGAGAAGGGGAGGTTCATTAAACAACAACACACTAAGACAAAATTCCAATTGTTTTATTAAATGGGCTACTAACTAACTTAACCTAATTACATATGCATACAAAATTATACAGTAATTAACATTATTTACAATAGGGCGCCACCATGGGAATTAAACGGCCCATGGACCGATCGCGGTAATAGCTCTCGTCGCACTTTGTTCGTGGCGATGAACCAAGATTGCAGGACAGAAAATACGTCACTTCACAGGGGCAAATGTTATAAAGTCTACGGCTAGCACAAACACAACTTAACTAAACAATTCTAAAGTCCTTATTTTATGAATATTAACAATAGTTCTGGATGCAAACACCCCAATACATATAATTAATTAACGCTACCGTAGTCTACTTAACTTGCATACTGAAACGACCTTCCTTTAATCATGGGGTCATCAATAACAGGAAAAACACGACCTTCACACGGGTCAAATAGTACAGTAACGGAATTCGTGGCTTAGTTATTACAAGCCTCGGACAACGTCGAAACACAATAAAATAAGAAACACTTCAAAAGATGCGGTCTTTAACAATAACCTAACGGGATTAAATTACTGGAACGGAGCTTTAACCCGAAGTTGTATGTTATGAAAGTCGACAGATATTGTATTTAAACAAATAAATGACTTATGATGCATAACACAGCCTTGAGTTCATAGTAATACCATATATAATAATTACTTACTCAGAGAAATAAACTAACTTTGAACATAACGGCACGCACTTGAATTCAGAGAAATAAAACACTTACTCAATCTTGCAAGTCCGCGAGCTTTAGACTCTAACGCATCTGGAAATAAACAACCCCGATTACCACCGGCTGGCATCCGTATATACATTTAAGTTAATTGAAAAATAACCCCTTTCTTGGCTCTCATACTCGGCTTAGGATACGCCGGTCGTAAATCTTTAAGATTAATTAAACTGCCAATTGTCCTAAGATAGCCACACAAGTAGATCTCGGAACTAATTTTAGTTGAGTACTCCGCTAATTGAAAAATTGCTTCCGACCACCCTGACATAAATAGGATCCTAAAACATGATTGACATCTAATCATAGATAGCAACTAATCTGACATGTTTAGTGCCTTTGAAGTAAAGTGCCTTTAGAAAAATTGATTAACTCTTGGATTAGATCTTTCTGGAAACTTCGCTGGGAAGCTACTTGGGTGATCTTGCAGCCGCTACAATTGCAGACCTATTTATGCTACAAGACCTTCATTCTAATAATTAGAATGCTAAAATTAAACTAGAAAATAACTATTTTTAGAAATAATAGAACTATAAAAGCGTATTAAAACAGTATGTTACACCTGTAAGTAGAAATCGATTTAGAATTTAAAACATGTCAATATAATTAAATAGAGATACGATTAGGTAAGACAATGTAGGTTTAATTTTTATGCTTCAATTTAGAACTAAGATAATAATTAATTACTAATAAGAACGATGGCAAGGACAGAAATCGTGTACAAATATTATTATAATAGTTTTTCATATTGGGTGTTGTGTAAAAATCAATAATTTCTTAAGGGTAGCATACGCTAAAACATTTGTGTAACTGTACAGGGTTGTATATTCGAAAACAAGCTACAACGGCTATGAATTTTAGGGAACAAATGTGCAGTAGATAAATAATTCCAATAAAGCTTTTAAACGTTGAGAATATAATTCTAGGTAAAAATCGTTAGGAAAACACAGGGCTAGAAGAGCAACGGATGATTACATGTAGAAAACAGATCGATAATATCAGGCGAGAGACGATATTTAGCATGTTATAGACACAGAGGGAAGATATCATATGGTTAAGTTGTTGTGACTTTCAAACGTCTGTAAGACGAAGATATTTTTAATGACAATAAGCGGGTCAAGAATGCCGCGTGTTCGCAAAAGATATTGATTTCCAAGGCGCACAGAAAACTAGGGAGAAACAACTCTGAACAATGTGGTGATAGAGGGACTATGCAAAGGTTAGAAAACATGGGGTAGACAAGAAAACCAGAAATGTAGAAATGACAGACAACTTAGGTAGGGTATGAAAACAAGGCTAGAGGATGTTATGATGAGAGAAGAAGCGTGATAATAGTATGTACTCGCATATGAGAGGCGTGATTTTAGTTGTTTGGGGGTGATAGATGTGTTAAGCATCCAGAGAAAACTAAGACGGTTGGCAAAGTTAACGACTTTTTCGGAGTAAAGCCGTGTTTGCGTTTCAAAATTCTAGGTTTTCGACGACGGTTGTATTATTGTGCACGTAAGTTTTAGGAATTGAGCAGCCGTTGAATAAAAGTTTTGATGAATGTTTGTGTAAACTACGGGCAATTTGAGAGGGGTTTTGGTTATATAAACGCGCTGGAGATGGTAGGCGCTCTCTTAATTTTCGATTCTGCTGAATACTTCATCCTAGCGACTAGTGAAGTCCGCGATATTTACAAGTGTTTACATGCACAAGTTGCTAGGATTTTAAAAACGGAGTGAATCGTATAAAATTATTTTGATAAATTGAAGCAGGATGTACAGTAAGTAGCAACTTATTTGTAAATTGGATGACTGTGCTTGTTGCACTTGCTTGAAAGAAGAGATTGTGTATGGATCTGTAGCGGCAGTCCTGAGGGATTTTGGAATATGGTATTTTGGAGGCCTAGCGAGTTCGAGGTATAATTGCTGTTACTATTGGAAGGCAACAATGTGGAGTGATCCACGTACGAGCAGTCCGTAGTGGAGAGCATTTTTAGAGGTGGTGATCTGGATGAAAATTTCTCTCCAGGTAATGAATTTTTTCTGAAACTGTTGTGGTGGTGCTTATTTGTTGTTTTAAACTATTAGTGATTTTGGGTTATACATTGTGTTGAATTTATAAACAGAAATTTAAGTGATTTACCTTTGTAAAGGAAAATTTAAAATCTGAGGATGTAAATACATGTATATGATATAATTATGAATATTTCGCACATGTAAAAGGTAAACGGGTCTTTTATTTAAAATTTTCAGTGCTAAAATTTTTGCATGCAAATACAAAAAGGTTTATACTGAACTCACCATAGACCAGTGGAAAATAAAGTAAGGTTCTGGGATTGACCCATCTACTTTAGTATGAGCATATGAATAGAAAGCAGCAGGAAATCTTTGTTGTATTAATTTGATGTGATTTGATATTGAGGAGCATGAAATAATTAATGTGGATCAGTTTTGTAAATATAGAGATTGTGTGTTTTTTGTTTTAATTTGTCAGAATAAAAAGGGTTATATTTTTGGTTAGAAGGATTTTTTTTATTATTATTCAATAGAAAGGTAGTTATGGATTATAGAGCAGATGAGAAGCCGTGGTGAGTATCCCTAGAGAAGCAGCGAGCAAAGCTAGCCATGTGGTGTCAATTTTAAAAGCATCTTCAGAGGGTACCCAACTAGAGCATATCATGATCCAAAGATTAGAAACAAAATTTATTTAGGCGGATGATTAGGGGAGTTCTCTATAGGTAACTTTGCAGCATTTAATTTGTCGACTCAAATAGGGGCACGAGCAAAAGGAAAGCACACAGTAATTTTATGACGCCCAACATCAAGTTAAAAACCAGTGTTTCTAAAACGTGTTGCGTAAATAGAACAACAAAGCACTCCTCCTGAAAACGTTATTTCTAAAAATTCATTTCCAAAAATTTCTTTCCGTGTAAAACAATTTAATGCAAAGAAAGCTTGTAGTTTAAATTGAGTAGTTAATTTTCTAGATCATTCATACGTATCGCATAAATTAAATTGTAAATATAAGCAAATGACAGATAATATGAATGAATATCTTAATTAGTGATAAAGCGTTTTACGACCTAATACATCAGATAAAATAACTCGCAATAACAAGCTCACCGATAAATATTTTACATTCATTCTTTGGACTTACTAAATCAAGACTGGTCGCCAATTTAGATAAGATAAACGTATCGATCTTTCTAGAGGCTAATGACGTAGGAACCTTTTTATTATATAAAGCGGGAAATGACTAGAACGGGAATCAGTGATCAACTATCGATTTGTCAATCAATGATCGATTATCAGTTTGTCGATCAATTACAACGTGTAATTAAATTATTTACATTGAAGTTCACATTAGATGTTTAAAAATATTTATCATAAACAATGTGTTTTAAAGTTATCAACGTTCAGAATATTTATTATTTAACTCAAACTGGAAGTAAATAATACAGTCAGTTAATGAAGTACATCCCTGGACAATGCATTTAAATAGAAAATATGACATGGAAAAGCATAGTATGGTTTTCAAATGCACTTTACTGATACATCACTTCTAGAAGAAGGGAACTACATGTATATGGAAAGTTAATTAACAATTTGGACAAGAAAGAATTTATGAGTCGAAGGATAATTAAATGGGGGAACCCAAGTGTAATATTGCTTAAATAGTTTGAAAAACATTTGCTTGCTCTATTAATTTTAAGTAAGTTAAAATGCATAAGAGTTGGCATATAGTTGTTTTTTTGTAAGTGGATAATTTCAGATTTTTTTGAGTCGAATTCCGATTTAATTTGACCATTATAAAAGGTAGTGGCTCAGCTACGCCTATTTATGTTACAAAAAGAAAAAAAAATTATTAAAATTATCCATAGATATTTCTAAAAATTTGTACATAGCAAGGCTTCATTTTCAGGTAGGTGCGGGTATTTGTAACAACACAAATTTTTAAGGGCGTTCTATGCAGGTAACCTAGAGAAATATATATAATTTTAATATTGATATTGGGAAGTAGTCGAACTTGTCAAATTAATAAAACACTCTTCTGATCATTCGAGCTTTCGATAAATTTATTATCTTCTTCAGAAATCTAAAAAATGCGTATGAAAATAATAATGTTTATCGCTACTTAATTATACTTATGTTTATATGAGTTTATAAAAACATCACTATGGACGTTGGATATCACTACATTAAATATGGAAAATACAAACATGTCAAAAGTGAAAGACGTTTATATAAAAAAAAACATTATTCTATTGTTTAAATTACTGCTACTATAGGTATAAGAGTTGAATAGACCAGAGTATTATAAATAAATTAAGGGGTGAAGAGATAAGATCTTAAATTTAATTAACATAAGTTAGTATTTTCTATTACAGATATGTAAAACTATAAAGAGAATACCCTGCTAAATTTTGAACACTGAAATATATTGTTATTCTTTTTTAGTAACGGACAATAGATATCAATAGATGCTACTTAAATCTTGAGGGTCGGCTTTTTGTTTAATGGATTTGTTTTTAACAAAATAGCAACCATTTCTAAAAATAACCATTTACGATACCGCTTTTCTCTGAAAATAATTTTGGTATTAACTTAATCCATGAAGTGTTCCTTTTCAATTACGTGAGAGGAAAGAATGCAAGATTTAATTCCTCTTTTATAGTCACTCTTATGCAAAGTACGTCTGGCCGAAAACCATCGGGAAGTTTGTTCAACATAAGAGCTCTGACAATTGAGACAGGGCATTTCATAGACCAAACCTGGTTCTTATAATGATGGAGTGCAATTTTTTATTTTAGAAAATGTTTTTTTTACTGAATACTGTTTTGTTGGGAATTCTTTTATTGGATAAATCTTTAAATATGTGAACTATCTTGTTTGTGAATGAAAGTTCAAGTTTTCCTGATGATATAGGTTTAAGATATCAACTGCTGATAAGAGTATTGTTTCCGGTTCTAGTTATTTGCATATCTAAAAACGAGATGCTGTTATTTGTCTCTTGCTCAATAGTGAACTGAATAAATGTTATAAGTTAAAATGTTGAAGTACTTTCTCACATTTTCCTTCAGAAATACTACATATCAAGTCATCAACATACTTCTTAAAAAATGCACATTGAAACTGTAATCAACACATACCCTGCTGGAATCTTATATTGATCGATAAAACTAGCAAAATTGAAAGAATCATTTACATAACAGAATTGACAGTACTATATGCATTGGCAAATATGTTGGTAACTATTTCTGCAATTTTTGGAATTAGGTGTTGAAATTGACGAAATTATTGGTCGAAATGTGTGTCGGCTTATGTATTTTGGGAAGCCCATAAAAGTTGGGAGCAACAGCATAATAAATTGTTAATTTTTTTGCTTCGTCTGAGGTAACATTATTGAATTTTTTTACGTCTGATATGATTTTGGTGGGATCATTATCTAAAGGAGTACGATATTCTTTGTTATTGACTATATCAATAGATAATCTTTTATATATTGTTTTTTAAATAAAACTGACATTGCCTTTGTCGGACAGTGCTAAAATTAAGTTTTTGCTTTTTGTAAAAATGTTAATAAATTTTGGAAAAGTTGTAGTAAGAAACGTATGTCAGTTCTGGATGAGGTTCGTTATAATATTGGTAGTGTGAGCTAAAAGAATTTTTTCTTTTTTTCATTTACTTCGGAAGCTATTGATTCTACATCATCAAGTAGTTTTGGAGTATTAAAATTTAAAACCTAACGATAAGAACTGTTTCACTTCATTTGGAACATTTATTTACATTTGATAGATTTTTAAACCAGGAGTCCCGTACTTTAATATTATCCTTATTTATGTCCTTGAGAGTTTGTAACCTTTTAAGGTTAGAAGTTTTGATTTTGTTAAAAATGTTATAATGAATTTCTGTTAGAAAATTCTAATATGTTATGGAAGAATATTGGAGACTGTTTTTATTTTTTTTTTATATAGATTTCTAAACTATTTAGAATGTCATGTGTTATTAAAATTTCAAAATTTTCACCTTATAGCTTCGTTAAATTTAGATACAGCATTTCTGATCTTTTATGAATTGAAAACTAACAAATGTTCACAACAGTTTAAGATTTACAGTATATGGAAAAGATACAAATTAATTGAATGACTTAGGAAGTTTTAAGATGTGTTTTGGAAAAGGTGGGGAATTTAGAAGATAGGGTGCTAAATATTCATAAAAATGTTCCACATAATTTTTGTGAATTCATGAGGTGCAGTCAAAGTAGTGTTTCAATAGAGTAATATTCAAAATTTTATGGCCACAATAAATTAAATGTTACGATATTTTTAAATAATGTCAGGACTTTAGTGCAGGAAGTTTAAATGAACAATTAAATTAAAGACGTTTCTCTCTGGCCAAGTTGTGAATGGGGAAAAAATAAAACGGAAACCAGGGATGGGTCGAAACGGAATTTAAGCGAATAGCTAAAGCACCAAAACTTCAGCCTAATTGATGGTTGAAGCTAAAGTGCTTCGGCCGAAGTATGTCTTCTTAGAAACCCAATCATCTTTTTATTTCTTATTCATGTGCATATTTAAGCAAAAAAAGTAAAACACAAAAACAAAAAACTTCAATTCATGATTGAAAATACAATTTAATTTAATCAAATGAAAGTCAATACTCAAAATTCAACTCTAAATTGTGGCATAAGAGGAGCAGTTTTTCTGCATTTTTTTGGTAGTAATTTACTTCTGGTTTCTTCGTAAATGTTTCCTATTTCTAAAAATAGTCTTTCACTTTACACTAGTTGCTGGTGCAGACAGGTATTTTCTTTCTGATAGTATTGGAAACACAATCTTTCTTTCATCTCACCATTTCAACGAGTCATCTGCTCTTTTTAGTAGTGAAATATTTAAATCTAAATAGATTTTAATTTCATCATCAATCTGCTGTTTCTTACGTAGGAAAGTCCCATTCAAATGCTTTTTTCGCTATTGAGTTTGCATTGACGAACCCACAGCAATTTCATAAAAGCAATCTCATATGTTTTTCTTTTTGTCAAGATTGCGTATAAGTAAAATTGTTCTGCTTTTGATAACAGAGTGTCTTCATCACCATTCTGATTTGTTTGATCTTTCTCAAAAAATGCTAATTTATATCTTGAATCCAATATAGTAGATATCACATAGTACTGTTTTTTGTGCATAGATTCAAAACTTTGTGTTACTTGTTTACATAGAACCTCCTTCATTGTCCTTCTCCAAAAAATTGTTTTCCTCGAGATAAAAACTTCAAGGCCATACTGGTGGGTATAACTCATGATGTTAATGCACTATTTAAACTCATTGCTCTTGTCGTTTTTTCAAAAGGCTCTAGTAAGTTTAGTAATGGTTCGACTAAAGCCCATTGATTTTTATTTAATGAATCGAAGTTATTATCAGCTCTATAAGTGGTAGTAGTAGTAGTTATTCCAAACATTTACATGTGTTGAGCATGAATCATAGTGTAACAAAAAAATACAGCAGATAAAATAATCTCTAAATTAGCTTAAGTGCATGGCAACATTAAGAATAACACAATTATATACTACCCGTAGTTAAGGTTTAAAACAAATCTTTATAGTTTAACAGCTTAAAACAACTTTACATATTTAAAGAGGAAACTGATTCAAATATCTTTATCTGTAATATATTCAAGTACTGAATAGTATGCTTTCTATAGTAATATCGTTTTTTAAAGCTAACTTAAAGACATCTGTTTGGGAAGTGGTTGTATAATTTGGGTCCCATATATAGTATGCTGCTTTCAAATTTCCTTATATAGGAATGCCCTCTTTTGTTCAAATATACTTCAAACCATATGAAATGTCGAGTTCCACCAGGTTTGTACATCCTGCACTAATTTTTTATTAGGGACATTTAATTCACAAGTTGAAAACTTATTGGCTGTGTACACAAATTTTTCCAATAAAATCAAAAACAGAGAAAATTTCGTGAACAATAATATAATAGTTAAAATATATAAATTACAGCAGAGCGCTTTCAGCGTTAGCCATTTTCGGTGCTATGTCGTTATTTTTAAAAAATGTATTCCATCAAAATAATTCAATAAATAGATAACATTTAAACTATTACACTAATATCACATAAAAAAAGACTAATTAACAAATTGATTTTTCCAATAAATATGGACTACATGTTGTCTGGCTTGAATGTTTTTTAAAGTTAAACATGTCGTGGGTGAATAATCTAAGTGACTTACTGACTTTCTAGAGGTTGTTATCAAATCAGTTATTAACCTTTACGTTTTTATACCTTTCATTATTACTAACTGCAGCATATGAATAAAACACGACACATTTCCAATTTCAGCATCATTACGCCCCTTAACAATATTGGCAGCATTTCTATTATTATATGGACATATGAAGAGTCTACAGTCCACATTTGAAGCATCTAAAGAATTGTATTTTTAAGTGCTTCACCCGTATGAGTCAGGAAAATGTTTGCAGTTAAGAACTATATGGTTAAACTGAAAACTTTTATTAAGCCAATGTCCTGAAGCTTATAAAACTTTCATTTATATCTGAACTGGTCCATATATCTAACGTGAACGATATGTACTTGGCATTTTCAACTGTGATCTTATTCTTTAGTTTCCAAAACACGATTATACATTCCTGGAATTATTGTGTGACTAAAAAAGTCTTTTAGGTAACACATAATTTGGGGAAAATGTGCTCGTAAGCCTTGTAAATCCTGTAATTTAGACAATGCTAAATGGCATATTGTCCAATGCAATCATTTCTGTCACGCCATAATGCAAAGAGCACATTTGTCTCATATTTCCCATTTTTTAGATTTTTCTATAATATCATGCAATGTTAGTCCTCGTTGTGACTGAATAACCAGTGGGTATTTTTACTACTTTTAGATGTACTTGTTTCAGTTAGTTTCTTTTCATCCTGGTATTTTTTATAGTAATCAGTATGGCAGCATTTATTAACATGATTTGTAAGAGAAGTAGATGAAGTTTTCTTTCCAATTCCACTGCGAGTTATTGTTGTTGGTTTGTGGTTTCAGATAATAATGCCAACTTTATCCTAAAAGGATATTTCACTTGTGTTTGCAAGCTTCAGTTGTGAAACATAAAAACAAATACCTATGGCTATTGAGTGACTATTTAATTTACTGGAGTTTTTAGTTCTTTAAAGGTTTAATGCTAAATAGTAATGAGATACAAAAATTTCAAACATAAACACAAAATAACACATTTGGTAACAATTTAAGCAACAATTAAATTCCAGCAATTAACGAGTTATTTTTCTGAGAAATTGTGCATATGAATGCTTGTACTCCCCGGGATACCTAACATAACTTTCTCTAAATACAATTGAATATTGATAAAAAATGTAATGAATATGAAATTTACAGCCTTCGAAGGTGAAATAAAAATTTCCTTAACTATTTGCTTTGACCACACTGAGCAGGCCGAAGCATCGATTATTTAAAATATAGCCGAAGCGGTAGAAAACCGAAGCGATATCGATGCTCATGCCCATCCCTAACAGAAACTGCTTCAGAGGAATGAGTTTTAATTATTAGTTGCTTCCACAGGAATTCAAATTTAGATAATGCCCTTTTTGACAAATATTCTTCCATTATTCAGCTGTAGCGTATACACAGTAGCATATTGTCTGTGTTTCAAAAATAAATTAAAGAGAAAACTAACCGCAACCGAATTCAACAATGCTCTTACACGTTTAATGGCACTACAGCCTTTTTCAGAAGAAATTAATTCGTTAAAGAAAGAAGGGTTGTGAATAATAATAGTAAACTTATTTACTTGTCATGCTTTTTGAACGACAAGGGAGTTATTCGTGTGGTAGTACAAATTGAGAATGCAGATTTACCAATCGAACATAAACATCAATCAGTTGTGCTTAATTCACACAGGTTTACAGAATTCTAATACAAGATGAACATGCGAGATTGCTACACGCTGGACCACAGGTAGTCTTAGCATCTCAGAACAAGATACTAGTTACTGTGTGGAAGAAATACAGTAAGAAAAGTCACTCAAAAATGTATTACTTGTTTAAACACATGCCAACAGAAGAATCGCCACTAATAGGAAATCTTCCAATGTATATTATTAATCAATTTAAGCTATTTGTGAATACCCGGGCAGATTATATGGACAACCATAACATTAAAGAAACTAATCGTAGGGGACGAGTAAATACTTATGAATGTTATATAACAGTGTTCGTTTGTTTTTCTACGACGGCAGTCGGGTTTAACCAGGAGATTGTTTTTGTTATCATTGAAGCGATTCTTCGTTGCACGCAGAGGAAGATGTTCCAACATTTATTCTGACAATGTAACTAATTTTGTTAAAGCAAACAAAATACTTACGAAGTTAGAATTGCTTTCTATTAAAAATCGTTGGAATAAGGTCTAAGACATACTGCCAACAATTATATAGTTTGGAATTTCATTCCTCCAAGAGCTCCCACATTTGGTAGATTATGGGAAGCTGCAGTAAAATCAATGAAATATCATTTGCGTCGAATCACTGGAAATGCTATCTTTACTTTTGAAGAGTATTGCACATTCTTAGTACAGGCAGAAGGGTGTCTGAATTCAAGTCTAATACTACCCATGTCAGATGATCCTATTGACCTTTCTGTCCTTACTCTTCATTTTTTTTGTTGATGAACCACTGTTCATCATTCCAGAACCGCAATATAGCAATATACCGATAATACGACTGAAACGTTGGAACCTCAATCACCAATTAAATCAACATTTATGGTAATGATGGTCAATTGAATACCTAAGTCACTTACAAAGTCGCATAAAGTGAAATCGCACAACAAAAAATTTAGAAAGTTTTATTGGAGGAAGAAAACATGCCTCCATCACAATGGAAAGCAGGAAGAGTGGTACAAGGGTTTCCTGGTTGTGATGTGGTGGTGCACGTTGTGTCTGTGAAATCTGTCGCTGTAGTAGTAAAACGTGTCGTAAATAAATTGTGAATTTTCTTCAGATAATGTTGATTAGGTTAAACAAATTTTTAATAAGTTGTAACGTACGAATGTCAATATTATATGTATCTCTTATTGTTTAGGTTGAAAGTACGTTCTTTCAAAGTGGGCGATATGTTTGGTCCGCTTTTAGTTTGTACTTACTTGCAGCTGTGCCGCACATAAATCTTGTGGAAAGAGGGGAAAAGAACTTCACGTTAAGGGACGAGTAACATACCTGTGGAGAAAGATGGTAGTACTTCAGTAACCGTCAAGGAATGTTGTAATTTGACAGTCGGGTATAATGTTTTGACATGCATACCGCGATATTGGCAATTTATTTCCCTAATTGTTACGGATCGTGCTGCACGTTTTTCATTAATTAATAACAAAAGGCAGCAAGCACATAAGTTTGTTAATTTGTTTGTCATATTGAAATTAATTAGATGTACCATTAAGCAAATTTCGTATTATTATTTACGTTAACAATACATTAACATTGAATTAAGTACACCTAAGGACACACCTTAACATGTTTAGTACATACATAATTTGGCAATTTCATTCACCAGAAAGTAAGGGCACACCTTGTAATTTTGTGTATCATACATGGGATTTATAACCCCCAAGTATGAACACTCTCTGACACTCTGATTTTTGAATAAAATAACAGAGAATCCTCAATATTTTCCACAAGTTAGTAACTTAATATTTAGCATATTTTTTTCATTTGTAACATATTTTATTCTATTTCCTCAGCCTTTAATTTTGAGTAAATAACTTAATCCCTACACTAGCTACTACTATGATTAAAATCCTTACTTCAACATACTTAATTCAACATTATTTTGACAAGGATCCTAGGTCATGGATCAAAACGTAAATAAAGATGATTTTAAAAACTATGAGTGGTTTAATTCCCAAAGACGATTAAGAAGAATGCTAAACAAGCCACAACAAACATACAGGGAGTATCAACATACAGAGCTCCTTACCGATTGATGGATAAATTTTACTTAAAAACAATTTTGCCTATAACAAACCACGGATTATAATACAGATGCATGACAAGAATTTGTAGTGGTTCCAATAACTTTTGCAAATATTTCCGTACATACAATAAATTATCAATCTATAAACAAAATATTATTTAAATTTACATTTACCAACCTGTAGGGTTGTAGTATCTGTTAAGTTTTTTTTTTGCATTTAATACACATATTACCTACTTGTACTAATATAAAACCTTCATTCTAACTTTGCCAATCATTGTTATACATATAAACTTATCATGAGTTTTCTTAACTATTTACAGGACAACGAGATTGAAACCATAGACAACTTATTAAAAATTTGAACCATTGAACGGAATACAAAAATAGAGGTTATACTATAGGTTAGATGGTTATAATTCGTAGTGTCTAATAAATAGCTAGTTCGTCGGAAACTGTCAATTACTCATTACCCCTGGTGCGCTATCCTCGACAAGTGATTTCGGTTGCGTATGCGTAAATGAACGTAATTGAAGGCGATTATAAACAGCGAGCGGTTTTTAGCATTCGTATTTACGTTTGTCTAACCTCAATTTGCTTGTGGTTAAATACATACACGTGGTTTGACATTATAAAGTGTGACATCTGTACCTGAAGGTTTATATTTTGCAAGAAATAAGAAACAGAAATGGCTGACAATTTGCACCATTTAATATTAATTAATCTTTTGGAGAATATCGAGCAAGCACCTAAACGTCGTCACAGAATTCGCAGAAATCCGTTGGAAGAATTGCCAGATACACAGTTTATAAAATTGTTTCGGCTTTCTAAAGATTTGGTACAATTCCTAATTGATCGCCTGACCAATTATATTCAACCAGCGCGTCGTGCCACAGATTTAGACATTTCTACTAAGGTAAATATTTGTATACTTTTCTAAGCACAAAATTACGTTCATTGCAGGTTCTAATATTTCTACGTTTTGCGGCCACCGGTAGTTATCAACTTAATGTCGGCTGCAATTATAATTTTTGTGTTTCCCAGTCTTCAGTATCAAGATGTGTAGAAGAGATAGTAAATGCAATAAATCAGGATGAGATATTTCAAGAATTTGTAAAATTTCCAACAAACTTAAGAGATCTCAATCATTTGAGAATGGAGTATGAATTTTTATTATGATTTATCAAACGTGTAGAGATTAAATATTTTATAGGTTCTAGCTTTATACAAATATCCTGGTGTAATTGGATGCATCGATTGCACTCATGTAGCCATTTTTCCCTCCTAAAGTTAACGTTAGCATGTACCCTGAACACTTATACGTTAACAGGAAAAACTATCATTTGATAAATGTTCAATTGGTTAATATCCACGTATGTAAAAAAAGAATTATATCACATTATTTTTTTTCTTAGGTATGTGATTATAAATTAAAAATTTTGAGCGTCAATGCTTTATTTCCTGGCAGCACAAATGATGCTTTTATTTAGAGTAGATCTAACGTCCAAGATTTTCTTAGACAATTACATCAAGATGGGAATATAAATTATTACTTGTTAGGTAATATGAGTAGGTTTCCTACGTATGATTTATATAAATAAGTTTTTATTTAAGGCGATTCCGGATATTCATTGAGAACATAGATATTGTTGCAAGCTACTATTAGGCAACCCGTCAAACACAGAAGCGCTGTAGGCTCTGCATAGTCTCCAGGATTCGAGAATTCTTCTTGCAATCAAACACACAAAACGCCGCCAGCACTGTTTATTCTCAATGGACCGGGAAGCTTCTCGTAATTACTAGAGGATGAGTCATATCTTTAACTCAGAGTGTATATAAGACCGCTAATAAATGCAAGGGTCAGAGTTGCTGCCCAGACGCTGATTAGGTAGCAGCTCACGTATTTTGACCACCGCCTTCGGGCGACCAAAGGTGGGCAGCGGAACGGTGACGTCCTGAGGGAGTTCTCCAGCTATGCGGGGTGCCGAGAAATGGGTACATAAGTGAAGTCGTCGAGGATGCACATCCGTCAGTCCTGTTTAGACGAGCTACCTGACGATGGAGCGGCCTGTGGCGAGTAGCCAGTCCTGTCAGGCGAAAACCACAGGCCAGTGGACCCAGGATCCGGAAAACTGTGTAGTTGGAGGACAACTAAGGGGAAGATCCGGGAAACTGCCCGCTGCAGAAAATCAAGAGGATTCCAGAAGCTGGCTTTTGGAATCCAAACCAACAAATATATAAATAAGAAGATCTATCAAGATAAACAGTCAACATCATCAAGCCAAAAAACTCTTGAGTTATAAGGCATTTTTAACGACGCTGAGAGCGTCGCGTCAAGCTTCTGTAGGGCAAGGGTCAGTCTATACTAGAATGTCTAATATAAATTATATCGTTGTAAAGTAATAGTAGTTGAGCTTTTGAAAGTTCAAGAGTATACATAAATGTTATATGCTGTGCCTAATGTTCATGCAGCTTGTAGTATACATAAATAGACAAAGTGTATAATAAATAAATAGTTGTGTTAGTGTTGTTAATAGACCAATCCTAAAGAAGTTAGTTTAAGAAGATATTAGTGCTTGTAAATTCATTAGTGTAATAGTGCTTCATTGTTAAGTAGACTGAAAACATCTATAAATAAAACATATACTGTTAATTAGACTTGTGAACAGTGAGTAATAAAGACTCTTGTTATTACTTGTTTTAAAGTAGAGAAACGCGGTAGTAGTAGCCCGCTTTAATATAATTATTTGCACAAAAGTATTAGAAACCTAATAGAACGGTGCAATGGGTTACTAAAAATGCAATTTAGGTGTTTATTGAGGCATCGGGTATTACATTATTCACCTGAAAAAGCCAGCAAATTAATAAACACTTGTGTGGTATTACACAACCTTTGTGTTGAACATAATGTACCGGAACCAGACAAAATGAAGAATTGAACGATGCGGACTTTGGCATATTTGAACCCATACTTGATGCAATTGATGATGAAAATCAGTTTCATCAGGTAAATCCTGGATTAGTAGCAGGTAGAAGGTTGCGGAACACTATCATAAGAAATTTAAATCCATAATATGAATTTAATGTAAAAAAAATAGCAACTTCAGATTGTATATAATTAACTGTTATTAAATAATTATTATTAGGTTTAGATTAATTTCTTCTGTACAAACAAATTGCAAATATTAACTAAATTAACTAAATAAAGCACTCGTGTAAAAGTCAGTGTTTATTAATTTTATAGTTTTAGGTGAAGAAAAATTAGGCTGAATTATGAAATGCTATCCGCAATAGCCTCTAGAGCGTCTGCAAAGCGCTCTCTCGATGCAGCACTTTTGTCTTTGGCTGTTGCAATTTTTCTAGAATCTCAATTTTTCGTGAATAATAATCTTTTCAGAGTTGCATTTTGAAGTCGATGGTTTGTTGCAACTGTTGAATTGCTTGCAGTGTGTGTGTTAATGTATTTTTGTTTCGAGGAATTTCCCAGTTTGGCTTAGAAGTCGAAGGGGTACTTTTTAACTGTAGGATTTCATTTTCTTTTTTGTCATTTTCTACTGCGTCACTTGGTTCTGCTACTACACTGGTCTCATTGGTCTTTGCAAGTGCAGACTCCTTTGCTTCGTTGTGCCCTTCAATGCTGACGAGTTTTACAATTTCAATGATGTCGTCATCTAAGTATGTCACGGGGACTTCCTCTACGGACCACCACCGGTTTTCATGGCATAACGTTTATTTTTGCTAATTTTAATTTTTGTGCGTGACTAGATCTTGCCATGTCTACAATTAAAAAGATGTATTATAGTTAAAAGTGTGACTTAATTACCTTTCTCCACTTCTTCCAATCTTTGCTGGGACCAGGGGGTCAATTCTTGACCGTTCGCTAACGCCAAGGTTACACGCTTACTAGCGAACGCAACCAAATATTATTCTTGGTCAGTCGTTGACAAGCGAACTCGCTATTTTCTATTCGCTACACAGCGAGCGGGCTTTATAAGCTGTTACAGATGGTAACTTATAAAATTAATGTTGTGTAATGTAATCGTTGTCATTGTTTGACGTTTGAAAAATATGGACAATTTGTTTAACGCAAACGTAATGTTAATAGAACATCTAGAATTGGCAGAAAGAAATGTAGATACCTATAGAATTCCGCGAAATCCTATAAATCCATTCTTAAGTATAAATGATGATGCATTCCTTAAGACGTTTTGGCTACCAAAAGAGTTAGTTACTTACTTATCTGATGTTTTGGAGACGTATATGACCCGCTAATTAATTCCGGCTTCTTTGATAAATAGTCTACCACCATTTTCCTTTGACTTTTTTAAATTTTTTGGCCACGGGTCTTCTTCCTCTGCATTATTGTTTCAAAATTCAAGAAGAATAAAAATGTGAACTTAATGTCAACTCGCTATTAACGTCAAATGTTGTATGCGAAACGTACAAAATTATAAAAAATATTCCTCATCTGCGGTGTTGCAATATTTCTTAATCGCTTACTTTAAGGTGTTGCGAATGCTTCAACGAATACCCGTCAAGAATATGTTCCTAATAAAATCGTCGCTAAACAGCATTCGCTAAGTAGCGAATACGTATCTTAACGAAGGATGTCAAGAATTGGCCTGCAGGCATGCTGTTTAATAATTGAGATAGCTCCTTCCATTTGAATTAAGCATCTTTATGGGAAAATTTATTCGAAAATTTACCGCTTTGCAAATCTTTATGGTCTTTCATAAATTCCACAATTAACTTTCTCTGACTTTCTGTAACCTGTGTTGGTTTGACTTGTTCCATAATGCAATAGAAAATTAAATGAAAAAAAAAACAACTAAGGACATAAATTTAGTAATATAATTTGACACTTGACAACAACTTGTAATATTTACAGTTATTGTCTATGTTGCCAAATGTATCATTCGTCTAATTTGTGCGTATGCTGTTTCAATCTGCGCATAGTTGTTGAGAATACTGATGTTCGCGTTAAGAGCGTTCGTTTCTCCAACGTATACGCAAAATGCGAGCGGTGTCGAGGATAGGACACTGGCTATTATAGCGAATTTGTTAGTTGCACGTTGTCTGAGTAAAAACCATTGGTTAACATTTATACGCAGGGGAATAGATTAAATCAAGGACGTTATATAAACGGACTCAGTAATACAATGCATAAATACTGGTCAACATAGTTCGGACTTGCTTTTACTACTACTTGGTTTTCCGTTTATCTGGACTTAACCAAGGAAATATTACTTAAAAATGAAAGACAGAAATATTGGTTTATGTCGGTATGCCCATTAATCACATTTATGACATAAATAGGATTTTAGATTGCTTGAACTATAATTTTGAAATCAATAATGTTTACTTAGACCAACATATTCATAAAAGTCATAATCTAATCTCACGTTATTTTGTTCTAAATGCGTAGTGTCCGATAATAAAACACATACGCCCTTAGTGAGACCGAACAAATGAGGTTATATAATGACACACTATATGTTCAACAATGATAGAGCAAATGCGTATGGTAAATAAACCACTTACATTTACTGTTGATTGGTTCATTGATATAACGTCCTTGAATTAAGCAGTTTGTATTCGTTATTAATATATACCAAAAAAAGTACTATAATTCATATTGTAATGGATAGCTTTTAATTTTGAATCTAAAAGATATTACGTTTGTATTAATTGACAGTGTAACGCCTAAAGTAAACATTAATTAAATATTGTGTGTAAACTCATTTTAATTTTGCTAGCATGCACTACTATAATCCGTTTTTATTCCTCAACCCGCAACTTAGTTACTAATTTGATATTAGGTTTGTTAATGTATGTCATTTTGATTAAGTTAAGGTTAAATTTCCAGATATGACATAACAGAATCAGAAATACTATAACATTTAAATTAAAAATATAATAATTATTTTTATTTTGACAAATAAGTCACATTTTCAAAAGCAAAGTACTCTTTGCAATAACTAAATTTCAATCTGAACTTCTTCAAGATGCAGGTCGATTTGGAGCTAAAAACCAATGCACAAAAAGAAAAATTAATCTTAAATGGACATACCAATAATAAAGCACCTTGTATAATTCTGGTTTAATATACAGTAGGGTTCAGTAAGTATGGAGTTGCAATAAATTGGTGGTTCTGTTCTAATCATAACACTAAAAACTAGAGAAACATAGTTTTACCTCTGTTAAATACAAATTAGAACGGAACTTAGAGTCACACATTATTTTAAACCACAAAGGATAAACCATGTCATTTTAAAAAACAAGTTTTAGAATAAAGAAGTACAAAAACAGTGAATTTATGAATATATACATATGTACATCTTAAATATAGAGGAGCTTTTTTTAAATTTTAGTTAGATTAATTAGAATCAACCTTGCATACAAATACCCTAGCCACATTCCAATACAATGTAAAAGCCCAGATGCTGAATGAGAAAATTCGCGGATATCAGATTTCAGATATAATTTAATCATTTCAACAATGTGTTATAATGTATTCATTTATATTACTCGACAGAAGGGAACACAAAACACTAACCTAAATAATTCACATGATACCACAAGTATCTCCGGAATTCGTTCCATTAACCCAACCGGAAAACTGTTCTACGACGAAAAATCCCGAACTGAACAAAAATAGAAAGGGAATTAAATGACAATAATTACATCCAACGCAAATTAGAATTTATTATTTGCAGTCCAATAATAGAAACAGTTCAAAATGTAGCTAGTCGAACACGTAATATAGCGGTAGACCCGTGCTGTAGGCGTCAATATGACAGAAAGTTAAATTTTAAAAATTAACACTCGGAAAGTATAGTTGCTAGAAGTTAATTTAGAACCAAAAATGTAGTAGTATTAGGTAATAGTAGAAAATTTAACAAAACGGCTACAAGAAGAATAAATATAAATGTTCTTGCAGACGCAACGAACGCGGAGTACGACTAATGTTTAAACTTACACCTGCACAGGCAAGGCATTTTCAATTCACATGTTTGTGAAATTATAGTACCTATGACTGTTTAAAGGAGTTAGGACTTGGATAGTTGACCATTAATTTGAAATTTTGTGTGGTGTTGGGTCAAGGGAGCTGTTGTTTAAAGACAAAAGTTGGAAAACTGGTGTTTCTGAATATTTTAAATTTTGTAGTAGGTGAATTAAACCGTACGTTGTTATAGGCTTTTATATTTATATTTTTTTATGTATATGTGAAGTTTTATATAAACATGGTTGGTATTTTATGAAATAGGAAATTAATGGAGTATGAAATTGATTATTCTATTGATCAATGATTTTCTGACGAAACGAGTTTTGATTAAATTTAAGTGTAATGCTATCATTTGAAAATATTAAAAAAATATGTAAGTATTGATTTTAAATTATTTGGAACCAACAATCAACTGATTACGAAAATGTGGGAATTTAACTATATTCTATGTTTGTTATTAACGATATTTCCAGATATTGGGAATTATAAATGTCAAGCAATTTAATATTGGAAATATGAAAATTAGGAATGACGATAGCGTTGTTGATGATTTAGGTTTCATTTCGTTTTGGGATTTTTTTAGCAATACTTGCTAGAGGGGGTTAAGAAACTAAAGTTTTTAGTATGTTTGTACGTATAAAAAATTGTTTTATGTTAATAAAGTTTAAAGTCTATTCTGAATTTTATTTGAATTTATTTAAAAACCACGTAAGGAAATATTTGTTAGGGATATCTAGCTACCCCTGTGACGGAATCTCTTTTTGGAAGAAGCATTCTATTTGAGAAATTTCTTTAATTAAGACTGAATCAGTAGGTTTTTTAACGTATTTTCGAGAAAGGTAAATATAATGTGATACAAATTTAGGAAACGGAAGTAAGGGCGGTTTGTGCGGAATAACCATCTTCCGTGTAAGGATTATATCATAAGGGATTGCCGTAAGAAATAGTTTGGCGCTCTATAAGTTTTTTCCTTAGCAACACACTCTTCTTACCGCTGCGGTAGCCGTTGCACTTTTATATCGTTACGGGTCCCCGCACTTTCAGGGTAAATCAAAATCTATTAACGAAGCTCTCATTTTATCCGTAACAACTTAACTAGAAGGCGTCCTAAAATAAATCTGGCAAAGATATATTATATGGCCAAATACTAATGGTTATACAAAATTATATGGATTAGATAGAAATCTTCATAAGTTTGTTATTTGCAGCAATTAATTTTTGTTAGTGACGTCTTTTTATGATTATGTAAAAGATTTTTTAAGATTAAAATAATGCCTCAGATCTTAAATTCAAGTATGGAGAACACAACAAATTTCAAAAGACTAAAATGTTCAATTCAGATTTTGTAATAATTAACAACTGTTTATTGGCATTGCAATTTTTGTTTCATATAATGAAATGCATTTGTAGGCTTTATTTTTTTATATAATTGAAATTTTAATGAATTAGTTATATGGTGTAGGTTAGATATAGATAGCCTTACTGTTCCGTTATTATACTTCAATTATATTGAAATAGAACTTTAAAATTAAATAGGCGTCTAATTGAACTGTGACGAAACTGTATTGAAGTAGAACTACTAGTTAATTACATCCGTGATCAACAGGGGTCGCTTAGTTAATGCAACTAAAAATGGCGTGTGATGTTGAAGTGCAACTATCTGTTGACAAATAAATGTTACTTTAGTTTTAAAAATGTCTAATGCATCCGGAGTACGTCGAGTAAATGGTACTCAAAAAATACGATTAACTAGTAAGTTGAATTTTTTCAATAAGTATCACTTCATAATTACGAAATTTTAAGTACTTTTAAATTCTATTATTTTGACCTGTCATAAACAATATGACCTCAGTGGGGTGCTTTCTTAATTGTGTTATTAATTAATTTTGCACTTAATATTAATTCCAATGAATTGTTGCAGTTCTTTGTGCACGGAACTTGGTTAGAAAAGACTTATTTCGTAAGTAAGCTTTAAGTTTACTAATCAACATAGCTGATTCACATATGTTATATAGGCTTTCCTGATCCATTTGCAAAAATTTCTGTGGATGGCAGTGGGCAATGCCATTCCACTGAAACTGTCAAGAATACTGTAGATCCAAGGTGGAACTCGCATTACGATTTATATATTGGAAAAGCTGATACTATAACGATATCAGTTTGGAACCACAGAAAAATACATAAGAAACAAGGAGGTGGATTTTTAGGCTGTGTACGAATTGCTAATTTGCTTATTCAAAGACTAAAAGATACAGGATGTAAGTAAATAATTATTTGGTTTTTAAATGAACATTTCTGAAGTTTATTACTTTGTAATTGCAAGGATATCTAGATGAAAAAATAGTTTATTACATACTAAGGGACGTAAGTAGGATTTACGGTGACGAGACGGTTTGCAGCCCGAGCAAAGCTAGGGCTGCAAAATGTTGAGACACCATAAATCCCTTATGTCACACAGTATGTATATATTTTTTCCCTACCTACAAATTCTAGATCATTAAAAATGCCCTTAAATTAAGTTTAAAATTCAAATAAAAATAGAGAATTATTTAACGTAGGCTTAGACCTGTAACCATTTGGATGATATCACTTACGTCCCAATGGAAGTAAGTAAAAATTTACTTCCCGCTTCACAGCCATCCTAGTAAATGCAACTTACAGAAGGTCATCTTAGTGATGTAAGGGTCACTTATGGCAGGAAAAGCAATATTACTTTATTGGTATGTTGTTTTAACTAAATGCCATAAGCCACATTGGACACGGTTTACATTACGTGACCTCAGCTAGAGACTTCTACTTTGCGGTAAATACTTTCAAATACGTTTAAAATAACAAATCAACAGAAAAAAATGCATGTTTTTGCGATTTATGCGTAAAAAATGAGATTTCTGTACCTAATTTTGAGGTTATGTAATCCGATTACGTGTTATGTTAATTTTGCTTTAAATATGTTTAGGGTAGTAATTGTGATATAATAAAAGGGCGAAACACATTTGGGTAGTTATTTCTGATAATCTGCTTTGAATACAACTCACACAAGGTTGGAATATTTGACAAAAAATTTTGCTTAACCTTTTCTAAGAATATGTAACTTAGTTATTTTGACTGTTTTATCTTTATCACAAATACACACCACTAAACTATTAAATACTTACGTTTTCGGTTACTATTATTACTCATTACCATTTTTATTATAAGAATTAAATTTTATTTTTATTTTGTGCAGGTTTAAAGCATATTGCATAATTATTGTCCCATTCTGAGATGTTAGTGCATAAGAATAACAAGGATGTGCAATGATTAGGCAAAACGTTGTTGAATATTACTTCACTAATATTATTTGTTGCTGAGGGTATCATTAAGGTTGTTGATGTAGTAGTTATACTAACATTATTCGATGCTGACTGTCGACGAAACAATATGAACATAGTTAAAGTGCGGCAGGGTTAGGTTTCTGTAATAATTAGAAGAGATTATGTTATTGTTTTAATAGTTGCATTAATATTATTCGGAGCTTCAAGTAGAGCAGAATTTATTTAAGAAGAGCGCGTACGTCATTTGACATATGCGCAACCCTTGAAAGTCAGTGGCGTAGCGGATTTAATAATTTTTATCAAACTCCTTAAAGTAAATATTCTAAAATCAAGTTTTATTTTGTTGGTAGTTTAAATTTGCATGGCGAATACGCGAATAAGCAAAGCATAAAACACAAAGAAACAGAAAGAAAACTATGAAAGCGTAAGAAATAAATATAGAATATCAAAGTCACAAATATCAATTGACATTTAGTAGCAAATTATCTATGTTACTGATATGTTGCACGAACACGATTATTTATAAATAATGAACTAATCTGACACCGTTTTAGCCGTGTGCGCATGATGACGTCCAGGCTTTTCTTTAATAAATTGTACTATTCGAGATAATCGAACGGGTGAATGAGTGGAAATAGTGTTAGGTATAAATAATGCTGAGGCGAAAAATGAGGTTTCAGCTTAGATTAGAAGTCGAAATGTTTTACTACTAAGACGAAATAATCGAACGGGTGTAAGAACGGAAATAGTGTTGAGGTATAAATAGTGCTGAGGCAAAAATAGTGCTGATGTTTCAACTTAGATTAGTAGTCGAAACGTTTTATTAGTCATACATTAGTGCATGAGCGAACATATAGTGTTGAGGCATAAATAGTGCTGAGGCGAAAACAGTGCTGTGGTTTCAACTTAGGTTAGTAGTCGAAATGTTTTACTACTGAGACAAAATGATCGAACGGGTGCATGAGCGGAAATAGTGTTAGGGTATAAATAATGCTGAGGCGAAAACAGTGTTGAGGTTTTAACTTAGGTTAGTAGTTGAAATGTTTTACTACTAAGCCAAAATGATCTAACGGGTGCATGAGCGGAAATAGTGCTGAGGCGTAAACAGTGTTGAGGTTTTAACTTAGGGTAGTAGTTGAAATGTTTTACTACTGAGACAAAATGATCGAACGGGTGCATGGCCGAAAATAGTGTTAAAGTATAAATAATGCTGTGGCGAAAACAGTGTTGAGGTTTTAACTTAGGTTAGTAGTTGAAATGTTTTACTACTAAGACAAAATAATCGGACGGGTATATGAGCGGAAATAGTGTTGAGGTGATAACAGTGCTGGGGCGAAAATAGTGTTGGGTTTCAACTTAGGTTAGTAGTTGAAATGTTTTACTACTAAAACAAAATAATAGGACGGGTGCATGCAGAAATAGTGTTGAGGTATAAATAGTGCTGAAGCGAAAATAGTGTTGGGGTTTCAACTTAGGTTAGTAGTTGAAATGTTTTACTACTAAAACAAAATAATAGGACGGGTGCATGCGCAGAAATAGTGTTGAGGTATAAATAGTGCTGAAGCGAAAATAGTGTTGAGGTTTCAACTTAAGTTAGTAGTTGAAATGTTTTACTACTAAAACAAAATAATAGGACGGTGCATGCGCAGAAATAGTGTTGAGGTATAAATAGTGCTGAAGCGAAAATAGTGTTGAGGTTTCAACTTAGGTTAGTAGTTGAAATGTTTTACTACTAAAACAAAATAATAGGACGGGTGCATGCGCAGAAATAGTGTTGAGATATAAATAGTGTTGAAGCGAAAATAGTGTTGAGGTTTCAATTTAGGTTAGTAGTTGAAATGTTTACTACTAAAACAAAATAATAGGACGGGTGCATGCGCAGAAATAGTGTTGAGGTATAAATAGTGCTGAAGCGAAAATAGTGTTGAGGTTTCAACTTAGGTTAGTAGTTGAAATGTTTTACTACTAAAACAAAATAATAGGACGGGTGCATGCGCAGAAATAGTGTTGAGGTATAAATAGTGCTGAAGCGAAAATAGTGTTGAGGTTTCAACTTAGGTTAGTAGTTGAAATGTTTTACTACTAAAACAAAATAATAGGACGGGTGCATGCAGAAATAGTGTTGAGGATATAAATAGTGTTGAAGCGAAAATAGTGTTGAGGTTTCAACTTAGGTTAGTAGTTGAAATGTTTTACTACTAAAACAAAATAATAGGACGGGTGCATGCGCAGAAATAGTGTTGAGGTATAAATAGTGCTGAAGCGAAAATAGTGTTGAGGTTTCAACTTAGGTTAGTAGTTGAAATGTTTTACTACTAAAACAAAATAATAGGACGGGTGCATGCGCAGAAATAGTGTTGAGGTATAAATAGTGCTGAAGCGAAAATAGTGTTGAGGTTTCAACTTAGGTTAGTAGTTGAAATGTTTTACTACTAAAACAAAATAATAGGACGGGTGCATGCGCAGAAATAGTGTTGAGGTATAAATAGTGCTGAAGCGAAAATAGTGTTGAGGTTTCAACTTAGGTTAGTAGTTGAAATGTTTTACTACTAAAACAAAATAATAGGACGGGTGCATGCGCAGAAATAGTGTTGAGGTATAAATAGTGCTGAAGCGAAAATAGTGTTGAGGTTTCAACTTAGGTTAGTAGTTGAAATGTTTTACTACTAAAACAAAATAATAGGACGGGTGCATGCGCAGAAATAGTGTTGAGGTATAAATAGTGCTGAAGCGAAAATAGTGTTGAGGTTTCAACTTAGGTTAGTAGTTGAAATGTTTTACTACTAAAACAAAATAATAGGACGGGTGCATGCGCAGAAATAGTGTTGAGGTATAAATAGTGCTGAAGCGAAAATAGTGTTGAGGTTTCAACTTAGGTTAGTAGTTGAAATGTTTTACTACTAAAACAAAATAATAGGACGGTGCATGCGCAGAAATAGTGTTGAGGTATAAATAGTGCTGAAGCGAAAATAGTGTTGAGGTTTCAACTTAGGTTAGTAGTTGAAATGTTTTACTACTAAAACAAAATAATAGGACGGGTGCATGCGCAGAAATAGTGTTGAGGTATAAATAGTGCTGAAGCGAAAATAGTGTTGAGGTTTCAACTTAGGTTAGTAGTTGAAATGTTTTACTACTAAAACAAAATAATAGGACGGGTGCATGCGCAGAAATAGTGTTGAGGTATAAATAGTGTTGAAGCGAAAATAGTGTTGAGGTTTCAACTTAGGTTAGTAGTTGAAATGTTTTACTACTAAAACAAAATAATAGGACGGGTGCATGCAGAAATAGTGTTGAGGTATAAATAGTGTGAAGCGAAAATAGTGTTGAGGTTTCAACTTAGGTTAGTAGTTGAAATGTTTTACTACTAAAACAAAATAATAGGAGGGTGCATGCGAAATAGTGTTGAGGTATAAATAGTGTGAAGCGAAAATAGTGTTGAGGTTTCAACTTAGGTTAGTAGTTGAAATGTTTTACTACTAAAACAAAATAATAGGACGGGTGCATGCAGAAATAGTGTTGAGTATAAATAGTGCTGAAGCAAAATAGTGTTGAGGTTTCAACTTAGGTTAGTAGTTGAAATGTTTTACTACTAAAACAAAATAATAGGAGTGCATGCGCAGAAATAGTGTTGAGGTATAAATAGTGTGAAGCGAAAATAGTGTTGAGGTTTCAACTTAGGTTAGTAGTTGAAATGTTTTACTACTAAAACAAAATAATAGGACGTGCATGCGCAGAAATAGTGTTGAGGTATAAATAGTGCTGAAGCGAAAATAGTGTTGAGGTTTCAACTTAGGTTAGTAGTTGAAATGTTTTACTACTAAAACAAAATAATAGGACGGGTGCATGCGCAGAAATAGTGTTGAGGTATAAATAGTGCTGAAGCGAAAATAGTGTTGAGGTTTCAACTTAGGTTAGTAGTTGAAATGTTTTACTACTAAAACAAAATAATAGGACGGGTGCATGCGCAGAAATAGTGTTGAGGTATAAATAGTGCTGAAGCGAAAATAGTGTTGAGGTTTCAACTTAGGTTAGTAGTTGAAATGTTTTACTACTAAAACAAAATAATAGGACGGGTGCATGCGCAGAAATAGTGTTGAGGTATAAATAGTGCTGAAGCGAAAATAGTGTTGAGGTTTCAACTTAGGTTAGTAGTTGAAATGTTTTACTACTAAAACAAAATAATAGGACGGGTGCATGCGCAGAAATAGTGTTGAGGTATAAATAGTGCTGAAGCGAAAATAGTGTTGAGGTTTCAACTTAGGTTAGTAGTTGAAATGTTTTACTACTAAAACAAAATAATAGGACGGGTGCATGCAGAAATAGTGTTGAGGTATAAATAGTGCTGAAGCGAAAATAATGTTGAGGTTTCAACTTAGGTTAGTAGTTGAAATGTTTTACTACTAAAACAAAATAATAGGACGGGTGCATGCGCAGAAATAGTGTTGAGATATAAATAGTGCTGAAGCAAAAATAGTGTTGAGGTTTCAACTTAGGTTAGTAGTTGAAATGTTTTACTACTAAAACAAAATAATAGGACGGGTGCATGCGCAGAAATAGTGTTGAGGTATAAATAGTGCTGAAGCGAAAATAGTGTTGAGGTTTCAACTTAGGTTAGTAGTTGAAATGTTTTACTACTAAAACAAAATAATAGGACGGGTGCATCGCAGAAATAGTGTTGAGGTATAAATAGTGTTGAAGCGAAAATAGTGTTGAGGTTTCAACTTAGGTTAGTAGTTGAAATGTTTTACTACTAAAACAAAATAATAGGAGGGGTGCATGCGCAGAAATAGTGTTGAGGTATAAATAGTGCTGAAGCGAAAATATGTTGAGGTTTCAACTTAGGTTAGTAGTTGAAATGTTTTACTACTAAAACAAAATAATAGGACGGGTGCATGCAGAAATAGTGTTGAGTATAAATAGTGTTGAAGCAAAATAGTGTTGAGGTTTCAACTTAGGTTAGTAGTTGAAATGTTTTACTACTAAAACAAAATAATAGGACGGGTGCATGCAGAAATAGTGTTGAGTATAAATAGTGTTGAAGCAAAATAGTGTTGAGGTTTCAACTTAGGTTAGTAGTTGAAATGTTTTATACTAAAACAAAATAATAGGACGGGTGCATGCGAGAAATAGTGTTGAGGTATAAATAGTGCTAAAGCGAAAATAGTGTTGAGGTTTCAACTTAGGTTAGTAGTTGAAATGTTTTACTATAAAACAAAATAATAGGACGGTGCATGCAGAAATAGTGTTGAGTATAAATAGTGTGAAGCGAAAATAGTGTTGAGGTTTCAACTTAGGTTAGTAGTTGAAATGTTTTACTACTAAAACAAAATAATAGGACGGTGCATCGAGAAATAGTGTTGAGATATAAATAGTGTTGAAGCAAAATAGTGTTGAGGTTTCAACTTAGGTTAGTAGTTGAAATGTTTTATCTAAAACAAAATAATAGGAGGTGCATGCTAGAAATAGTTTAGAAAATAGGTGAAGCAAAATAGTGTTGAGGTTTAATTAGGTTAGAGTTGAAATGTTTTCACTAAAACAAAATAATAGGAGGTCATCAGAAATAGTGTTGAGGTATAAATAGTGTTGAAGGAAAATAGTGTTGAGGTTCAATTAGGTTAGTTTAAATGTTTTATATAAAAAAATAATGACGGTACAAAATATGTGAGTATAAATAGTGTTAGGAAAATAGTGTTGAGGTTCAATTAGGTTAGTTTAAATGTTTTATATAAAAAAATAATGACGTACAAAATAGTGTTGAGAAAATAGTGTTGAAGGAAAATAGTGTTGAGGTTCAATTAGGTTGAGTTAAATGTTTTATATAAAACAAAATAATAGACGGTATAAAATAGGTTGAGGAAAATAGTGTGAAGAAAATAGTGTTGAGGTTCAATTAGGTTGAGTTAAATGTTTTATATAAAAAAATAATGACGGTACAAAATAGGTTGAGGAAAATAGTGTTGAGTTATGTTAATTTAAAAAAAGGAATAATAAAATGTTATGTTAATTTAAAAAAAAGGAATGAAAAAATGTTATGTTAATGTTTTACTACTAAAACAAAATAATAGGACGGGTGCATGCAGAAATAGTGTTGAGGTATAAATAGTGCTGAAGCGAAAATAGTGTTGAGGTTTCAACTTAGGTTAGTAGTTGAAATGTTTTACTACTAAAACAAAATAATAGGACGGGTGCATGCGCAGAAATAGTGTTGAGGTATAAATAGTGTTGAAGCGAAAATAGTGTTGAGGTTTCAACTTAGGTTAGTAGTTGAAATGTTTTACTACTAAAACAAAATAATAGGACGGTGCATGCGCAGAAATAGTGTTGAGATATAAATAGTGTTGAAGCAAAATAGTGTTGAGGTTTCAACTTAGGTTAGTAGTTGAAATGTTTTACTACTAAAACAAAATAATAGGACGGTGCATGCGCAGAAATAGTGTTGAGGTATAAATAGTGCTAAGCGAAAATAGTGTTGAGGTTTCAACTTAGGTTAGTAGTTGAAATGTTTTACTACTAAAACAAAATAATAGACGGGTGCATGGCAGAAATAGTGTTGAGATATAAATAGTGCTGAAGCGAAAATAGTGTTGAGGTTTCAACTTAGGTTAGTAGTTGAAATGTTTTACTACTAAAACAAAATAATAGGACGGTGCATGCGAGAAATAGTGTTGAGATATAAATAGTGTGAAGCAAAATAGTGTTGAGGTTTCAACTTAGGTTAGTAGTTGAAATGTTTTACTACTAAAACAAAATAATAGGACGGTGCATGCAAATAGTGTTGAGGTATAAATAGTGTTGAAGCGAAAATAGTGTTGAGGTTTCAACTTAGGTTAGTAGTTGAAATGTTTTACTACTAAAACAAAATAATAGACGGGTGCATGCGCAGAAATAGTGTTGAGGTATAAATAGTGCTGAAGCGAAAATAGTGTTGAGGTTTCAACTTAGGTTAGTAGTTGAAATGTTTTACTACTAAAACAAAATAATAGGACGGGTGCATGCAGAAATAGTGTTGAGATATAAATAGTGTTGAAGCGAAAATAGTGTTGAGGTTTCAACTTAGGTTAGTAGTTGAAATGTTTTACTACTAAAACAAAATAATAGGACGGTGCATGCGCAGAAATAGTGTTGAGTATAAATAGTGTTGAAGCGAAAATAGTGTTGAGGTTTCAACTTAGGTTAGTAGTTGAAATGTTTTACTACTAAAACAAAATAATAGGACGGTGCATGCGCAGAAATAGTGTTGAGGTATAAATAGTGTGAAGCAAAAATAGTGTTGAGGTTTCAACTTAGGTTAGTAGTTGAAATGTTTTACTACTAAAACAAAATAATAGGACGGGTGCATGCGAGAAATAGTGTTGAGATATAAATAGTGTTGAAGCGAAAATAGTGTTGAGGTTTCAACTTAGGTTAGTAGTTGAAATGTTTTACTACTAAAACAAAATAATAGAACGGGTGCATGCGCAGAAATAGTGTTGAGGTATAAATAGTGCTGAAGCGAAAATAGTGTTGAGGTTTCAACTTAGGTTAGTAGTTGAAATGTTTTACTACTAAAACAAAATAATAGGACGGGTGCATGCGCAGAAATAGTGTTGAGATATAAATAGTGTTGAAGCGAAAATAGTGTTGAGGTTTCAACTTAGGTTAGTAGTTGAAATGTTTTACTACTAAAACAAAATAATAGGACGGGTGCATGCGCAGAAATAGTGTTGAGGATATAAATAGTGCTTGAAGCGAAAATAGTGTTGAGGTTTCAACTTAGGTTAGTAGTTGAAATGTTTTACTACTAAAACAAAATAATAGGAACGGGTGCATGCGCAGAAATAGTGTTGAGGTATAAATAGTGCTGAAGCGAAAATAGTGTTGAGGTTTCAACTTAGGTTAGTAGTTGAAATGTTTTACTACTAAAACAAAATAATAGGACGGGTGCATGCGCAGAAATAGTGTTGAGTATAAATAGTGTGAAGCAAAATAGTGTTGAGGTTTCAACTTAGGTTAGTAGTTGAAATGTTTTACTACTAAAACAAAATAATAGGCGGTGCATGCGCAGAATAGTGTTGAGGTATAAATAGTGCTGAAGCGAAAATATGTTGAGGTTTCAACTTAGGTTAGTAGTTGAAATGTTTTACTACTAAACAAAATAATAGACGGGTGCATGCGCAGAAATAGTGTTGAGGTATAAATAGTGTGAAGCGAAAATAGTGTTGAGGTTTCAACTTAGGTTAGTAGTTGAAATGTTTTACTACTAAAACAAAATAATAGGACGGTGCATGCAGAAATAGTGTTGAGATATAAATAGTGTTGAAGCAAAAATAGTGTTGAGGTTTCAACTTAGGTTAGTAGTTGAAATGTTTTACTCTAAAACAAAATAATAGGGTGCATGCGCAGAAATAGTGTTGAGTATAAATAGTGTAAGCGAAAATAGTGTTGAGGTTTCAACTTAGGTTAGTAGTTGAAATGTTTTACTACTAAAACAAAATAATAGGAGGTGCATGCGAAATAGTGTTGAGTATAAATAGTGTGAAGCAAAATAGTGTTGAGGTTTCAACTTAGGTTAGTAGTTGAAATGTTTTACTACTAAAACAAAATAATAGGACGGGTGCATGCAGAAATAGTGTTGAGTATAAATAGTGTTGAAGCGAAAATAGTGTTGAGGTTTCAACTTAGGTTAGTAGTTGAAATGTTTTACTAAAACAAAATAATAGACGGGTGCATGCGCAGAAATAGTGTTGGGTATAAATAGTGCTGAAGCAAAATAGTGTTGAGGTTTCAACTTAGGTTAGTAGTTGAAATGTTTTACTACTAAAACAAAATAATAGGACGGTGCATGGCAGAAATATGTTGAGTATAAATAGTGTGAAGCAAAATAGTGTTGAGGTTTCAACTTAGGTTAGTAGTTGAAATGTTTTACTACTAAAACAAAATAATAGACGGGTGCATGCAAAATAGTGTTGAGTATAAATAGTGTGAAGGAAAATAGTGTTGAGGTTTCAACTTAGGTTAGTAGTTGAAATGTTTACTACTAAAACAAAATAATAGGACGGGTGCATGCGAAATAGTGTTAGTATAAATAGTGTTGAAGGAAAATAGTGTTGAGGTTTCAACTTAGGTTAGTAGTGAAATGTTTTACTCTAAACAAAATAATAGGACGGGTGCATGGAGGGAAATATGTGAAGAAAATAGTGTTGAAGGCGGAAATAGGTTGAGGTTTCAACTTAGGTTAGTAGTTGAATGTTTTACTACAACAAATAAGAAGGTGCATCAGGTAGTGTTGAGATAATAGGCAAGGAAAATAGTGTTGAGGTTCTTATTAGTAGTAATGTTTACTACTAAAAAATAATTGGACGTGTGAAAATATGTTGGTTAAATATGTAAGCAAAATTTATGTGAGGTTCAACTTAGGTAGAGTAAAGTTACTCTAAACATAAAGCCCGTGCAGCGCGAAATTGTGTTGAGTTATAAATAGTGTTGAAGCGAAAGGTAGTTCATTGAAATAGTGTTGAGGTATAAATAGTGCTAAAGCGAAAATAGTGTTGAGGTTTCAACTTAGGTTAGTAGTTGAAATGTTTTACTAAAACAAAATAATAGGACGGGTGCATGCGCAGATATAGTGTTGAGGTATAAATAGTGCTGAAGCGAAAATAGTGTTGAGGTTTCAACTTAGGTTAGTAGTTGAAATGTTTTACTACTAAAACAAAATAATAGGACGGGTGCATGCGCAGAAATAGTGTTGAGATATAAATAGTGTTGAAGCAAAAATAGTGTTGAGGTTTCAACTTAGGTTAGTAGTTGAAATGTTTTACTTCTAAAACAAAATAATAGGACTTGTGCATGCGCAGAAATAGTGTTGAGGTATAAATAGTGCTAAAGCGAAAATAGTGTTGAGGTTTCAACTTAGGTTAGTAGTTGAAATGTTTTACTACTAAAACAAAATAATAGGACGGGTGCATGCGCAGAAATAGTGTTGAGATATAAATAGTGTTGAAGCAAAATAGTGTTGAGGTTTCAACTTTTAGTAGTTGAAATGTTTTACTACTAAAAAAATAATAGGACGGGTGCATGGCAGAAATAGTGTTGAGTATAAATAGTGTTGAAGCGAAAATAGTGTTGAGGTTTCAACTTAGGTTAGTAGTTGAAATGTTTTACTACTAAAACAAAATAATAGGACGGGTGCATGCGCAGAAATAGTGTTGAGGTATAAATAGTGCTGAAGCAAAAATAGTGTTGAGGTTTCAACTTAGGTTAGTAGTTGAAATGTTTTACTACTAAAACAAAATAATAGGACGGTGCATGCAGAAATAGTGTTGAGGTATAAATAGTGTTGAAGCGAAAATAGTGTTGAGGTTTCAACTTAGGTTAGTAGTTGAAATGTTTTACTACTAAAACAAAATAATAGGACGGGTGCATGTGCAGAAATAGTGTTGAGTATAAATAGTGCTTGAAGTGAAAATAGTGTTGAGGTTTCAACTTAGGTTAGTAGTTGAAATGTTTTACTACTAAAACAAAATAATAGGACGGGTGCATGCGCAGAAATAGTGTTAAGGTATAAATAGTGTTGAAGCGAAAATAGTGTTGAGGTTTCAACTTAGGTTAGTAGTTGAAATGTTTTACTGCTAAGACAAAATAATTGGGCGGGTTTAGGAGCTAAAATAGTATTGAGGTTGCAACTTAGGTTAGTAGTTGAAATATTTTACTACTAAGGCAAAATAATCGAACTAGTGTAGGGCGGAAATAGTGTTCAGGTATATATAGTGCTGGTACGAAATAGCGTTGAGGTTTCAACTTAGGTTAGTAGTTGATATGTTTTACTACGAAGGCAAGATAACCGAATGTGTGCATAAACGAGTGTAGTGTTGAGGCATATATAGAGCCAAGGTGAAAATAGTGTTGAGGTGTCTACTTACTTTAGTAGTCATAGTGTTTTACTACTAAGTTGAAATGATGAATTTGGTACATGTGTGAAAATACTGTTGTGATTTAAATATAGGTCACTAGGCAGAACATTTTACTACAAGGCAAAATCCAAGATGGGTTCAACACTAACTGCATGGTACCGCAGCATAATCCAGCATTACATCTACGATTATGCTGTATAAAGCCCTCTCGTTGCAAGTCTTTGACGATAACGGCTTTGTCGTTTCGAGAATACTCATATATAACTATGCCAATGAGAACTTGCACACGCAGCGACGAAGGTAACGTTCGGCGATTGTTTTTTTTTTTGTAAAAGAGTTCGGAATAGTTAATACAATAAGTGAATATCGAACGAAAACATAAAAACAAGCAATTGCAAAAGATACATCATTATACCAGAACAATTGCAACACAATTAGGAAGCAGTGCCAATTCATACGTTTGACATTTAATTACTGTGATGTTTGTTATATTCGTCTGGTTGTTGACGTTACATTAGTAACACTATTGTTGAATAAAAAGTACGTATTTATTTTAAAGAAGAAACCATACATGTATAAAATCTGCAAAAACTCTGTTTTTAATTAGCATTTCATTTTATGGTCTGCTGTATTAGTTTTCAACTTTAGGCGTGGTCTGTGATTCCATTCCCGCAAAACTTCAATCGTATTATCAATAGCGAAATAAAATCGACAATTTCAGAACGAAAGATTTAACTGAATGCAGCCATTATTTTTTCACAAATTATGCTACGCCAATGATCTGTTCGAAAACTGACAATCTGTGTTTAAGGGTTATAGTTATTATATGTTTATGAATCAATTTTTGAGAGCCTTCGTTGTTGTGACGCGCATTGATATTTAAATTACAATTTCATACTGCAAGGAATATGTTATTGTTCTGTCTCAAATAGTGTCAAAAGCTCTTCCAACCCTCAAAACTTATACAAGGCGAGGTTATTCTTATAATAGTATCAAGCGTGCTTTGTATATTCATTCGCGATCTGCGGTCGAGTGACATTTCAGTAAGAAGTAGTTAAGTTTTTGGAATTTAATTAAACCAAATTTACTGAAAAACCCGCAAATTTTTCATTAGTATTTGAAAATGTACGTGTTTTTGTATGGTTTCTAATAATTTTTAATTATTTTTGACAGGTCACGTAATGTAAACCGGCACCGCCACATTTTGATATATCGATGACAATTTGTTACAAGATAAATTTGAAAATAATACTTTTTGGTGTTCTTTATTTAAAAGTTTTTCTTCAAAAGGTGAGAACTATTGGATCGATGTTATTACACGGAATACGTTGAGTGGCATATGTGCAAAAGTTATTGTTGGCGGTTTTCTATATATTGACAACATGTCTGTTGTGCATGGGTCTTTGAAATTTTATCCTATTAAATTTTAATTATTTTTATCTTAAATAGTATGTAATTATAACCCAAACATCTAGATTATATCCTGTGTCGTGAAATGCTGAGGTATATAAAGTTAGAAGGGATATGATGCATTTGCATTACCTTATCGAAGTGTATAAATTATTTTTTTCTCTACTAGCCTATATTTCTATGATAATCTACATTATTTAAGATTGTGCAGCCAGTTTTTATTATTCAAGGTTAATATTTTTTATTATTTACCTGCTCAGTAATGAGTTTTGACAGATCTTAATATTTAAATAACATATTTTGGTGGTTATACAGATCTTTGGATTTTTTTAGTAGCAAAAGGTTATCAGCTCGTTTCACCACCTCTTACAAAATTAGTGGAGTGATACAACTATAGTGCTTTTAACGAACAGATTAAGTAAATAATATAATAGGAAGGTGTTACGTTCCAATTTTGGTTTACAATTGATCCCTTGTTAATTCATTATCCGTTCGTATAAATTCCATTTTTACTGTTAAATCCTTCAACATAATTAATGATAAACACGCTTTCGAATAAATTCCTTAACTCAAATCCCTTTTTCTTTTACAACGAAAATTTATTCTATAAATTAAATAGTCTATGCTGTGTTTTAGATATCCCGTAATCTCTTAAATTCTTCAATAACATCCTGTTTACAATAATAAATACGCTTTCTACAAATTGTCATTTTGAACTCATTTATTTCGAAACGACAAGTTTAGGCTACAAATAAATAGTTATGTCCTGTTTTTAGGTACCCGCTATCTTGGTATGCCTTACGACCGCTATATAATGGTTTTTCTATTGTTCCAATGTAACGACTTCTTGAAATAAGTCACGCACTATCTGCTAAAAACCGGGTTTTCCAGTTTTACCGCGCTTCGATAAGCTAGGATTTGCAGTTTGAATTCGTGTTGTTTGAACCATTGTTGAATTTGATTCTACAGCTTGTATGTCAAAGTGTTTTCTACATTTTATTCGTCACCATATTTCAAAAGCGATGCACGTGTTTCTGTTCGACAACTAGGTGTCTTGCGTGCATTCGCTTTTTTTTAGCTGGAGGCCAATTGGGTTCTTTCTTTATGTAGAACAACTGCTTTTGTCTGTAGACCAGCTGCTTTTTGTATTTGGATCGCTGCTATAATTACGATGGCAGCGTGAACGTACCCTGACGACCGTGGTGTTTCTATGCTCACTCACCTCCGATGGATTGCGAGCTAAATATCAGGACACCTACAGGGTATATAACTTGTTTTCTTTTGTGTGCGTCATTGGCATATTCCGTATTCACGTTTGGTGTAGTCACGTGACAAGAAACGTCACATTATAGAACTATTGTTTGTTGCTGCGATTTGATATCATCGCTCTACAGGTGCGATGTACTATTTTTAAAGATGCGTGTCAAAAGAACGCACATGTTTATTCGCTTTATTAATTTATTATTTTACAAAAATTATTAGGTAAACATTTAAAAATACTTGACAACAGTTCTCACAGTTTTTATTTGCTACTGATTAATTTTATTTTGTGTAAATACGAGATGCGTACTTTGTATCTGAATTTCTAAATTGTTCGTACAATATAATTGTTTGCTGCGAAATAATAACACCTAATTTATTTTCTTTTTGCTTGTTTGTACAGAAATCTTTATGTATTTTTATGTGTTAATAGATAATCGTGGGCGATGTACTTTATTTTTTTTCTTTTTTGGTATGTAGGCGAATCCCCCCACTCTCTGCAGTTGGTAGTTAGTCTGGTATCTACTTTTCTTCCGACTACTTCTAGGACGTAGCAAAGGACTTTAGTTTAGTACAAACTGAGCACATGCTTGATTCATAGCGAATAAATTAACACAATGCAATAACTACAAATACATGTGAGAAACTAGTTGACATTATTTGCATTAGCAGTATAAAATTAATTGAATGGTTGTGTGAACCCGGCTAACCAATACCAAATTTCTATTTAAACTTGGTGGAGGATCACTTTACTGAATCTATTTGTTAAACACTGTTACGTTCATTTTCGGCAATAATTGGTTATTTTATTTACAATAATTTTCAACTCAAATCCTTTGCTAATTAATTATCCATTTATCTAAATTTCATGTCCATAGTTAAATAAAAGTGTCGATTCCTAATTAAAAAGAAATACGCTGGCTAATAATTTTCAACTAAAATCCACTTTGCTTCTAAAACGAAACTTTATTCAATAAATTAAATATCCTGTATATTTTACTTGGTAAATACTTCTGCTAATTAAGAATAAATTTACTTCCCAGAATTCCCTGACGAAAAGTTTACACTATACTCATAGTCGATAACATGTTCCAAGTATCCGATAATTGCTTCTTATGTGTTTTCCGTCGGAAAAATTTGTCGAATTAAAGCTGTGTATTATCCCAATATAAACTGTGTTTTTCCAGGTTAATTCTGAATAGAAATATTACTTTGAACTCTGATCACTGGCGGAACGAAATTGATTTTATTTGTTTACCAATCTACACAACGGAGAAACGTGTAGAAATGTTTGGTTGTTTTCCTTTTTCGTTATGAAAATTTCGCGCAGTAATACGGCATGGTTAGTATTTAGGGTTTTTAGAAAATTGTATTTTTCGTCGAAATTAAATTGATTGTTACTGGTAATTGCTCTTAATTGGCCTTAAAGCCACGATGAATGGTCGTCCCTTGCTGTAATGGGAGGCCAAGTGCATTCATTCTGGGTGTAGGCCCACCTACTCATTGCCGTGAAGCAGCTAGTGACTCAACTCCGACATCAGCAACTTCGAGGGTGAGTGTTTTCTTTCTCCATTATTTACGATTGCGGCCATATCGGTTGTGATTTTCGGTTTATGCTCATGCATTCCTAAATTTAATCTGTTTAGGCGACAATTAGTGAATTAGTTTGAGATTTATTGATACTATATGAATGCATTACTATTTGCTTTAAATAACTAAGAGTTTACAACTTATTCAAGTGAAAATGATTTGAAGGCTTGCTGGCACATTTGAAAATGTTGTTGCCATTAGATGTATATACTTAGTTTCATTTACCATGCTGATTTCGAGCTGTTGGGTTTAGCGGAGTAATTTGCTTAATTTCTTTTTTTATTAAAACTCAATCTAGGGAGTAACCTAAAACCGGCAGCTGACCATTTATAAAAAAATGTTCTTTTGGTTGATATTTTTTTTAGATTTAGTGTGTAATTATTTATTGCGTGTACATATTGTGTTTAATTATAGGTTTTTTGTCGATATTTTGTGTTTTGAGTATAAATGAGTGTGTGTAATTTTCTTTCTTTATTTCAGGCCTCTCTAAATTTTTGTTGTAGGTATAATACCTCGCCAACTCGCCGGTTGAGTTCGTCCATTTCTTTTTTTTTTGTTTTTTTTAGGCTACGTCAATGCACGTAGCAACGCACTATATTTTTAAGCCATGTTAAGGGTAAAATGAGCTGTATGTTAAATTTTTATTTGCCCTAAATGGGCAGGCACCTCGTAACAATATAAGGATGCATCGTCTAACTGCAGTCATGCAGGTGTGAATCCCAATAGAAGGAATTATAAAAGAAAACAAAAAAATGAAAATAATAAAGAAATAAAAATAATAAATATGACTGCAATGAAAACAACTACAGTTAATCACTTACCCTGAAAGGCTTTTCTACTTGTCATAATTAAGGGGCATCAAACCGTCTGTCACAACAATCCTTCTGATATCCTTACACTGAAAATGGTTATTCTACATAGGTATACTTTGGTTCGTTTCTTTACATTTTACTTTACCGTTCTCAAAAATACCTTAAAACGCTTATTAAATTTTCTCATCACATCAATTAAAATTGAAAAAATGATAAAATGTGTCTGTTACCTAGTTTTTAAATAAATTCGGGTACGGTACAGTTTTGAGAACCTCTTAAATTTGATTTAAAAAATATGAAAATGGCTCAGGAAAGCATGCATTTTAAAATATAACAGGAAAATTTGTGGAAAAATCCGACATTCGGGGAAAAAATTTAAAAAATAATTTTTTAATAGCAGATGGATTTGGCTCTTACCTTTAAAATATATGATTAAAAGAGGTAGCAACCAATGAACAGACACCAAGTCACTCCTTTGTATTAGAGATGTGTCAGATACAATTAATTCGAACATTTTATGTCAGTCCGTACTAAGTATCGATTTATTGGGTTAGTGCGAACTATATGATTCTAGCACCGTGTATTTCAACTACACAAGTAAAGTGCGCAGATGAACATGAATTATTTAATGAGTAATACTAATTGATGTGAAAGATTATGAATGGATTTTTACTGCAATAAAAAGAGATATTTAATATTTTTTTAATATACAAATCTAAATATTCATTGACTATAAAATGTGTCAAAATAAATCATTTAAATTTTGGAAATCGATTGAATTGACGTTTCCTTTCAATAGTTTTTTATAGTTTTGCCACAGAAATATACGTTATAAACAAATCAATTTAACAGTTTTTTCAAATGTGTAATATATAAAAAGTCAATCAATAATTGAATCCTTTCTAGAATTGGTCGATTGTCAAGACTGCTTAGGATGCACGACATCTGCCGGTTGATTGTCAATATTAACATTCGTTTAAACGTATGGATTTATAAAGACATCCTACAGATGACAATTGTTTTTAGTCGATTTATAACTGTCAGTGCATTTTTAGCAATCCGACTTACTTTTGTATTGCTTAGAGTTCATTTTAGTTTTTAAAGACACAAACGTTTAACTTGTTACGAGCATGCGATGAATTTGAACAATATATTTGAGAGTCCAATAAGTAAATGTATAAATTCAAAAAGTCCTCGATTAGGTACAGTAAAGTGATGTACTTATATGTATCTTTATCAAGTGGAATTTGATAATATGCATTGCATTGAAATATATTTTATACATCATAAAATTTATCCAAAAATGGAAGATATACACAATGAGATATGCATTTTTTTCTGTTACTTTTAGTTTTTGAAAATCTACTACAAAATGATAACTATAGTCATTCTTTTTAACTAACAAAATTTGATTACTCCATGCAGAAGTACCTTTTTGAACTACTTCTAATTTCAACAATTTCTCTAACTCTTGATCGATAATGTTTTTGCATATGGGGTGACCCTGGATAATATTTTTGTTTAATGGGATCAATATTAAAAGTAAATTTATGTTCTACTAAGTTGATTCGTCCTAACCCTAGAAAATTATGAAACTAATTTGTTTCACCGTTGTCTAATTTGGATCTTTGTTCCGGTGTTAAATGTAAAGTGGATTTGAGAATAAGTTCTTTTTGTTCTATACCATCTAATTTTGAAAAAGTAAATTCTCCTTTAAATATATTGAGAACAATTCCCACATCTTTCCAAAAATTTTGCCTAATACTACTGAATGTTGAACATCAGGTATAACATAACTAAAACTTCTAAAATACTAATGAAATAGTTTCCTAAATATCCAAAATCTGTCCATTTGCTAATTGACATTGTTCTTCAGTTTTAGGTGTTAATTTAAGTCCTAATTTTGATAATATTTCCCAGGCATTATGTTCCACAATGGTCTTAATTGCTCCCTAGCTTAATAGTGCCAAAAATTCAAATACTAATATATTTACTTTTATGTGAGGATTTTAGGCTTGTTCTGATTGTTATATTTCATAATTGAGCATTACAGTATTCTTTTGAAAGGTTTCACTTTTTTTTTTAATTAAATTTTACATGTTTACAGTCGAGTTATAAAAAGTACGAGACTTGACACAACCAGGTAAAGCCTCTCCGGTTAGTTTGAATGGTTCTGATTATTTCTTTGACGTTGACATCGATTAAATATCACGTCTTCCAATCCACAATATAATTTCTTCATTGCTTTCTTACACTGAACTTGGTAATGTCCAAATTGGTCACACTAATAACAAACTTGTCGATTGGTCGGATTTGAAGTACTTGGATATTTATTCATCTTTTGAATTTTAGAAATTTCACGTCTATTTACATGTCTAGTGTGTGCAGTTTGAGGTTTCTGATTTGATAAATCTGTTTCTAAAGTGTTTGATTTTCTAGTTGTTGGAGAAGAAAGATTTTTTATTGATACTTTGTTGTTCTAATTTTTTTCATAACTTAATTAACTCTTGCATGCTGTTTATTTTTACTAAACTTAAAGAGGATTGGTAAAATGGTAACATGTTTTTCAATGAAATTTTAAGTTGATTTTTCATGCATAATAGTTCAGTTAAACAAGAAAACATATTTGTCGTAATTGCAGCATGTCGTTTTATTGTTTTATTGTGTCCATGATTGCGTGCCTTAATTTCAGTTAACAATTGTTTATCATAATCTGATGGAAGAAATTCATTTTTTAAAGCAATTTTTAAGTTTCCCCAATTAGTTACTAAATTTCATTAGCATGGTAGCAAATTAATACTTTATTAGAAAAAAAGATCACATGTGTCTGAAAATAATTGAGTACCTGACATATTTCATACTATTTTTAATTCTTCTACCCTTTCCAAAAATGCATTTACAGACGTATCTTGTTGAAAAATCATTCCCCTTTTTGCAACGATTGTAACTTTTGTCGCACGTAAAATGAGCATTACATTAATAAATTTTGATTTGGCATGAAGGGATTGGGGGCCCTGTAATAAGATAAGGGTGCATTGACTAACTGCAGTTGTGTGTAAGTTCCTAGGGGAATAAATTATAAAAGAAAATAGAAAAATTTGAAATACATAAACATGGCTGATATACAAACAAATTATGTTACGCTAATCACTTACCCTGAAGGCTTTTTTTGTCATAATTAAGGGGCACAAAACTGTCTAATTACAAGATTCCTTTTAATATTATCGTTACACAGAAAACGGTTATTCCGCATTCTTGCTTGAATTTCCTAAATTTATCATGCTATACGTTTCCTTTTTTTGAAATATCTTAAAAACACTTACTGAATTTCTAGTCACATTAAATAAAATTGAAAAATAAAATGCCTCTTCCAAATATGATTACATTGATGGGGTAGCTGGATATCTTTACAAATGTGCCTGTTTATCTAGTTTTTAAATAAATTTAAATAAAATTTAACCTATACTTAAGCTAAATAACCTTCTTTGGGAATAAAACCACTCAAAGTTTTTAAAATCATCTTTATTTACGTTTCGATACATGAACTTGGTCATGGATCGAAACTAAAATAAAGATGATTTTAAAAACTATACTTAAGCTCTATTAACATTAAATAATTTCAATATAAATACAAATATTCTTTTCCTAAACGAAAAACCTAAATTTCCTAACCTCACTATGGCCAGGTATTGATAAAAGAGTTTTTAAAAAGACATGAAATCTAATCCATCAGTAATTTTATCATTGCTTCAAATTTTTTCGTTTCCCATAATAAGTTGTTACGCATTTATAAATCCCTAGTTTCTGGAAATGTCATTTATAACAAATATAGTAAACAGTTAAATATCAGCTTTTTCATTCTACCACTTAGTCCATTCAAAATACTAGATTTTTATGCTTTAACTAACACTAAATTTTAGCAACAAAATTAAAATCCATGTATGCTAATTTCATTGATAGTTATTCCTACAAAACAATTACTTTTACCTTGATTAATTTCCTATCACATAAATACAAATTATTGAATTTTTCAGTTCACAAATACAAAATTAATAAATCTAATAGAATCTCACATATTACTCACCGTTTTATTCCAATTCCTTAAATTTGAGAATGTCCAGAGATCTTCAATGTTTCAGTTTTAACTAACACAACTCACCGAACTCGACGCCATCCACTTATTTTAGCTATCTTCGCATGTAGCCCTTTTATTATGACACACACGAGTTTGCAAAATCCCACGCATGGTTAACCTACTTGCCAAATCTGCAAGCGAAATGCTACAATAGCTCATGCATTATTTAAATTTTCCCTTTGGTAAGAAGGCCATGTTACATACTTGAAGCTGGTTTCGTTCAACGTTATATTTAACTTAACTTCATATTAACCTCCAACCACCTGGTCACTTTAGCCTTGTACGTCCTTGTTTGTCTACATTTTTGATGTTTTCTTATTACCGGACCACGAATAATTAATTCATTTTTTTGTTGGATCTAATTATTGTCATGTAATGCCCTCTTCTTTCTTATGTTTGGTCCAGTCTTTTGGTCGTAGTACAGTCTTCCTATTGGATTTATAGAAAGAATTGTGGAAAAGTACTAGTGGTATCAGGTGATTTACTTAAGTTAACAACTGTGTTTCCTTCTTTTCAGCAATATAAATTGAATACATTGTATTGCATTGCAATGATTAAATTATATCTTCAATCTGATATCCCTAAATTTCCTCTACTTTGTATCTGGGTTTTTACATTGTATTGCAACTATGTATTGAAACTATGCAACATTGATTATAATTTATCATACTAAATTTTGTAAAAAGCTCTCTCATATTTTGAATAATTAAAATATGGAACATGCATATTAACGATTCCACTGTTCTTTACTTCATAATTCTAAAGCTTTTGTAAAGTGACATGATTCCGCTATGAAAATTTACTGCAATAAATATTAGGTTTACTTTTTTTGTGCTGTAAAATAATTTATGTACCTAAGTTCTGTTCTAATATGTATTTAACAGAGATAAAACGATACTTTTGTGGTTTTTAAATTTATTTAGTAACACTGTTATTCATAAAATCTGAATTATACAGGGTGCTTCAATATTAAATTATCAATTTTAGATTAATTTTTTAACATAACGCCCAAAGCATTATAGCTATTGCAAATTATTACTCCAAATCACAAAAGTATAAGAAGGAAATTTATATAAAGTCAATACCAATACCTACTTAATTTTGAAATTTATAGAAATGTCAATTTCTGAACCCACTTGTGTTTTACTTTCAATTAAGAATAGGTTTGTGTGACTATTTCAGTATAAAACCTTGAATAACATTCAAAAGTCAGAGTATATTGATTTTAAAGCATCTTTATGGGAAAAAATATATACCTAAAAATTACATTCTAATTGTTCCAAAGGCGAAACGTTAGGTGACTAGTGTGAAAAAATCATATTTAAACTATGCTTGTGAAAACTATTATAGCTCCTCATATCTTATAACCCTTGGTACTGGCGTGCCTTGAGTTATAATATAGTGTTTGGGCCATAATGGCTGTCGTCATAACTGTTGGTAATAATATACTATTTTTCAGTGTTACCTACATATGTTTATAATTTTACAATTTCTTGCTTTGAGAATAAACCATGCATTCTTCTTTAATAGATAATTATTCAGGAATAACAAATAGACCCATATTAACTAGTATTAATATTGTATAATTCTGTTCAGTTTAAGTTCAGCGTTAGTTATTAAAAACTTTGAATTGACGTTGTATGAACTACTTTAATACTGAATGTACACAATCGCTTTAAATTAAACATTTCATCATCATTAAAACTGATTTTCAAGTTCAAATCAAGCAAATTACAATTTGTTGAACGTCTTAGTAGATTGATTTGTTACTAATACTAAATAAAAATTGGTATCACTAAAAATGAATCTTATACAAAGCCTGAAATGTGGAAAGCGGCTTAATAGCTGCAGACTATGTTATTGTCCGATAAATATAGAAATTATACATGAAAATGTATAATAACTTTAAAAATTGATTTATGCATAAGAAACATCTAAAATTCCTACTATTTTAAAGTTATTGTGCCACCTCACCAATGGTGGTTGTGCCCGACTCTCGGGTATAGAGTGCTAACCGTTATCTGCTTAATATTGTTGGCTACAGAACAGATCTCCAGCTTTGCAATTTATTCCAGCAGCCTAGTGCTTATCGAAGGGAAATTAATAATAAAATATAAGTAAAATTTTCCACTATTCAACTTATTCTGTGCTGCTCATAACAATACATCCATGTCCTGTTATGCCTTTTGAATCCGCGAGGTTTTTCTTTCAATGCTAAGAATAGGGGATTTTTTTTTATCTTACAAGGAAACTTTTTTTTTTCATCATTATTTTAATTAGGTTACTAGATGTAAAGTTTACGGTTTTTGGGTTCATGCAAGTCGAAGTTAAGTACCCTTAATTTATCGATGTATTTGTTTCAACACACAATTTCTCTCTGTTGAAATGTGTGGTTATTGCGCTTAACCAATGAGAATCGTTTTTATGGTGGAGACAAGGACGAGTTCATGGGAAAGGCGCTTTTTTAACATAGTTTAACTGTCAGCTACTATACGATATCAACATATCAAACGCAAGTACATGTTAGTGCAGCAAAGTGTATCTTATGTTAATTACCTTATTATCGTGTTTCAAAACTGTGAAGGTTTCAAGATTTTACTGCATGAATCTGGACAAACATAAGAAATGTACTTCCATGCAGCCTAGTCTGATAGACATTTAGACGTCAGTAGTGATTTTTGGCTGAAAGCAATAAGCAGAGACATGCCTTGACTACAGCTATTAATTAAGGCGAGCCTTTTACTAATTTTTTAATTGTTTTCTTGGTATGTAAATTTGTATCCATTTGATAGCAATAATTTTTGATCACATTTGGGGCGTAATAAATTATGCACCAGATCAACATAATAATTTATGCCCAAGTTGGTAACATAATAGTCTAGACTTAAAATTTAGTTCATTAGTGTGGTATTGCTGAGAATTTGAGATATATAAGGACAGAGACAGTGTATACTGATAGGATGAATGAATCACTACTCTAGAACTGCACAAACACTACAAGCACAGGTTAGTATATTTCTTCATTCATTTATATAGGAATGGTATCTGCTATGAATATTTACTGCATAAATATCTTTTGTTTTATGTAAACCAGTTGAAGTCTTTGTTGAATATCACTTGTATTAAGTGTAGCAATTGCCAACTGAAGTTGCGATTTATTTATTGTTCTGTTAAACAGAATAAGTATATCTTGAAGCCTTTTTAAAAGACTCCTATTTTTTATATAATATTATGGTCTATTCACACACTATATTGGTATTGACACTTGCTTGTTCAATAACTAACATTACGAGCCACACTTCTTGTGATCTTTAAAATCTGCTTTAATGTACCCTTCTTATCGTCGAATGAATGAGGCGAGATGTAAACGAGGTCAATTGTGTTCAGATATCAGAGTAGTAAAGATGGCATTCCTAATCTTGAAGCATGACTTGCGAATTGCATTAAAATTTTGTTGGGAATAGGATGTATATCTTATATAAAGTCTAAGTTTCCATTCTATCCAATGGTTTGTATAAAATAAATATAAGAATTTATTTAATATCTCTACAGCGCAATTAAGTACTAACATATTTAGAAGTAAGCGAATTATGGATTTATATTATTAAAAGTTTACATAATTTAAGAATTAACTTGCACCCTACCTTTTTACAGGTAGATATGGGTTTACAGCAGAGTCTAAACAAACTCTGGCGGGGCTAGCGTCGACCTTTGGTGGCTGCGGTAGATTGCAAAAGAGTGTATCTCAGGGGTTTTTACTCTTAGATATTTTGAGAACTAAGTTAAATTTACCAGCACAAGTTATAAGGATGTAAATTAAAATATGACAAAAGAAAATATCGTAATACAACTTGTATATTGAAGTTTAGTTAATAACATGAGAAAAACAAAATATATTCTCTTATTTTCTTACAACTAAATGTAGTCCATATATCTACTCTTTCATAATTTTAAAACATGTCTTAAACTCTACCAGATAAGATATTAGAAAACCTAAAATTATTGTTGTACTTAGACACAATTTCAAATTAACTTTCTAAGTAAAAGGAATCATAAATACGCTTTGTTGTATTTAACATAGTAAAGAGAATTTATATTAAACATTTAAGTTGAATGTAACCTCATATCCACAAAAAGTTTCATGAAAGCTTTTATGTTTACATTTGTAAGGTTATACTAGGAAAGTAAATGTAATATTAAATTAGTTAATATAATATGTAATTAAAATATACGACTTTATATTTTAAATGCATTATTTTTCTAGATATTTGAGATTAAAACAGAGACACATGCACATTGTTCTGTCACAAAAGTGAGTAAGAAAAATCTCATACCTGTATTTATATATATTTTGAAAGAAACATATACTTAAGTATCGAGCTCCTGCTTGTCCAGATAAATAGAGGTTTTAATTTTTTCAGACAGCTTTATTAAGACGACTACCATCCATATTTAATTTCATTGTTAATCTCAAACTTCAAGTTTGTAAGAGCCAAACTTTCTGTTCAACAACCATATATTTTATTAACGGATATGTAGTTTATTTTTAGAAGGTAACTAAACGGCAACACAATTCTTGTACGATAATAGATAATATTTTGTAGATAGTAGATTTTTAAAGCATAGGAATAGCCTATAATAGATAATTAGATACTCCACCAGAGAACCCTAGAAAATAATCATGTTACAAGAACAGAGTATTGTAATATGCCACGAGGAAACACAATTTATCTGTGAACAACTTACCATTCATAAAAATTTTGAACGGGTAATTCGGGTAGACTTTCTCCGTACACATTTTACTAAGAATCTAAAACGATATTTTTGTATTTAGACAAGAATAAATGAAAAGACACCCTCTACATACCAGGTATGACATCTTGGCCTTAGGAAAAACTTCTTTATCGGGAAACGACAAATTCACAAGCAGGCCATCAGATATCAAGAGAGTGAAAATTTATTCTGGTTTAGAAGATAAACACAAATTTTGAGAGAGGGACAAACAAGAAAAACCATCTTAAATGACAGATTCATGTATACACCAGTTATGTATTTAGGGACATAATTCAGAAGTTTACCAATTAGAAAATTACATATGATCGTAATTATTTATATTATGTATACGAAGGGAGGAATATTAAATTAAAATTAAAGATCAGCATATTTAGTGTATTATTTTCAAATACTAAAGGGAACTGTAACATAAATCAAAACTAACTTGTGATTGTGAACGGTACTAACATAAAATTAAAGTGAGGAATACATTTATATGCCAGGTGTGGGACGCTCAATGTAACATGGCAAGGCAACGGCAAATTGACATGTTACAAACTAAACAATGGTTTCATTTATTTAAACATCATGCAGTTTGTTGTAATGGCAGTTATTATTTAGTGTTGATTAACCATCAGTTTTCTATGTTGAAAATTATAGGTAGGTGTTGGATGCATCTTGTCTCATTACTTGGTATGATTGTATACGAAACTATTAATTACAGGATTTTAAGATATTATGTTTTATTCCGATGAAGCTCACCCCCCAAGGCCTTAATGTTTGTGGAACACGTGCATTTCAACTTGTTTCTGGTTTGTTAAAAAAGGTTTCTTCAATTGACGGACAAGTCCAAATGAAAACATCTGCATTATGTTTGATAATCACTAAAAGTCTTTTTTTGTTGGACATTTGTTTTCAAGGATCTCATAAACATTCTTATAACACATTTACTTTAAATGTTCTAGAACTAGAACTATCCTGAAAACTATATTAAATGTAATAAGCTTTTAGTACTTGTTTTTAAAGAGTAACTTGTTACGTTGAAAAGAGGAGAAACATTTAAAAAAAAAACAGAATATTTAATCTAGATAAACCGGGCTAGCTACAAAAGCAGTGAGTGGGGTGATTCAGGGTGTGCAAAATTTTTTTACTTAAGAAGAAGCAGGCGGCATCCAGGTATAAATTTTATTTACAAGCATAATTTGCACAAGAGAAGCATGTGGTATAAGCAAATAAAATAATGAAAATCAAAATCAGCTTGTGACGGAAATATTAATTCATATAAGACAAATTATCCTGAAGGATTTTTTCCAGTATTACAAACAATAAAAAAAACATATTACAATCGAAATTACGATGTTAAATCTTGGTTCTCATAACCATGTAACTGTTTATGAGTAAATTGAAAATAAATTACTTCCGTGATTTTCATGATCACCAGCAGATGACTATCAGAATGCACTCCGCCTCCAGTATGCGTGGCAGTAGTGTGTCTGAAATAGGTCGCATAAGAAAAAAATTCATAAGCGGTAGCGATTAAACTTAATTGCTACTATCATCAACAACAAAAACCCGAAGGAAACTTTCAGCTGCGTTGAGACTTGTTTCTTTTCTGACAACAGTAGACTAGGACATAGAAACGGGTAGAACGACAGCTGCAATCAGATTTACTTTCTTGCCAACGGCAGATACACAAACGGGAGCAGCAAGAACGGTGTTATCCCTGTAGAGGGTGTGTATTTCAGCACCGAGAGCAGGATTGAAAATGAATGAAATTCCGGACCACGAAAAGATAAGCAATCTTCATATTTTATTAACATGTGTTACCAAAACACTTTCAAATGTCGTTGTTAGATAACCAAACTGGCAAATTTGACTACAATTGTGCGTATTAAGTACTTTTGTAGGAATCTTATGTTATCCAAACTCTTATTCCTGTTTAAAAATAGAACGAATGCATTCTTTGGCAATCACCAATTGTAGATAATTCAATATATTTGCTATATAATATTTTTAAGAGCCATGTTTTTGATAAATAAACTGTGGTTCCGTTACAAGAGCAATGGTTATATTCACAAGATGTTGTACAAATTAAAACATACGGGATGTTGAATAACCATTTATTTCCAGCATTTTAGAATCTGCTTTAAAGGAATAGAATGATAGGTTTAATTAGCAGGTACAGTCAGGCGTTCTTATGACAGGTAGTTACGGAATATTGAAACGAAAACATGGGAGTATTTATAAGGAACCTTAAAATAAACAAAAACTTTTCGGCAGGGTGCAATTGAACGTAACAAAGTATATGTAACTTGGCAACTTTTGTTCCTATGTGTTGCAAATTTGATTCTTAAATGTAAACTGAATATTTTGCTATGGTCGTTAAACGCAACTTTTATATTAGGTATAAATTTACACAGGATAGTATCTCTATAAATAATATTTGAAGTAAGAACTTTAAAAAAACTCACATGTGACTTTGTAAGGAAGACAGATCTGACTTTCATATTTGAATCACTGTAAATTTCGTTAATAATTAAAGACCTAAGATTTGGTTATGGTTTAAAAATGATTTTTAAATATTTTGTCCCGTATCATAAAATGTAAATATAGTTCTCGTTTGTTACATTAAATGTTTGTTAACACCCTGGCCTTATAGAATTTACTCGTAATTGTTTGTTTAAGCATAGAGTGAAACTAGATTTGAAACGGTTCAGTAATGTTTACCAGATTTTTTTTTTAAAAACATCAAACAAGGAGATTTCTTTATGCCTACTTTATAGACATGTTTATTGTTTCTTTGCAATAATGAAATCTATTAATCAGTTAATATATGCATTTTTAGTGAGTACACATCTTTTATCGTGGTTCTAGATGTACATGAGTGGTTATGGTAAAATCTTAAAATCTTCAGTTTTCGTAAATATTATTATTTTATTATTAGTTTGAGATGCAATCTGTTGTCTCCTGTTGTATTTTACTAACCTGTTTTTATTTCCGGCATACCCTGTTCTTAGCCAATCTTTTGTTATTAGGTATACTTATTCTATTATTCCTAGACTATCACTACGATCATAACAGCTAGTGTTTAAACGGGTGTAGTGGTACCTAATTTAAATTTTTTCACATCCTAGTTTTACAGTGCACCCCCCTTGCTTATCTAATGTTGGAGTAAAGTCCCGAGCCCCCCTTGCCTATCGCTCTAATACTGGAGTAAAGTCCAGAGCCAGCAAAAGACTTTTATCAACCTAGCCTCGTTTAAATTTTTTCAATCTAACACATCTTTGACTACTGAGATAAAGATAATAGCTTTGGAATGTTTTTCAAATAGTCCATTAATGCAGGTAAATTAGTGAGTATTTCCTGAAGTGTTCTATTTTAGTATTATTATTGTTATCAATTCTATTGAAATAATTGGATAATGGTCAAAATATGTACATCTCTTATCTTTTAAATGTGAATGTAACAAAAAGAATTTGCATTTATTTATTTACTATGTGTCATAATTTCAGTTGTACTGATTACTTTAGGATTTGTGATTTTTTCTATTTAAATAATTGAAATTATAAAAACCTACTACCTTTTATTTAAAAAAATTACAAGAAGTCTAAAGGAGCTGTAATTTAAGATAAAAAGTATGTATAGTTAAATTCAAAAAATAAGATTTAATCTTTGTGGATAGTCTTTGATTAACAAATAATTTGGAGGTTTACCATATAGTTCAATATTAATATTCATATAGACATTTCTCAATACCAACTTGTATCCAAAGGTCAAACCTTGCTACATTTGTTAAATTGTTATCTTGTGTTAAACGAAATTCCTGATATAATAACAGTGTTGTTTTTAAATTTGACGTTTTAAAGTTTAAAATTATTAACGATAAAATATATTAGTTCTTTAAATACGTTGTGTTATCATATTTTAATAATAGTTTCATTTCAATCATCGTTAACTTCTTATAAAAGTTTGAATCATTCAAATTACTTAGTAAATTGTAACATATAATTTTAATCAACCTTCTGAATTATAGAGTTACATCCATGAAGTATATTATAGAAAGGTTACACATTTTTAATTATCACCTTGGCTTCTTGGTGTAATTTTTGCATATGGTAAACGTAGCTTATGCAAATCTAGTTTTGCTTTCACTACTTTAAGTAATGCTTAGCAATCATACTCTTATAAATTATTGCATTTAATAAAATTTAATGTTCAAAATAAAAGTATTTATTAACTTTGAACTATTTTTTTTAGTGAAATACTTATAATTTGTTACCTGCAATACGAGCGGATCAGTAAGCAAAGAATGAAATGCTCACCGCATTATGGGGTAACAAAAGAAGGAAAAGAAAGAGCAAGTGAACGAATACCATGCTAAATACAATCAGAGATTGTGAGGGTTCTAAAGAATGAAACGATATTACACACCAACCATTTTAACTTTCTCTTTAAACATCAGTACCTGCAAGATTAATAAAACACAAAACGTACATAAAATATAACTCTAAGAAATAATTTCTAGGAATTTGAACTTGAACATCCGTATCATCCACTCCTTCTTAAATACTAATTATATCACAATCAAATCGATGGGTGTTTTAGAAACATAAGAACTATGAAAGAATACACCTCTTTAAATATTGTCACATAATTTAGGAGAACAAACTAAGTGAATTTAACCACCATAATTAATAATAATCTTTCTTGGCACAGCAAGCAATTAATACTGATCATACGCACACCGCGATAGAAATTTACGTAATCTAAATAGTTACTTGCTATATTGACGCAGACTGAATTCTTTCTAACTAGAGCCACTGAAACATATAGGTACATAAAAAACACACATAGGTATTAGTACTTTTGAAGATAAAACTACAAATTATTAAATAAATCTTATAGTTTAATGTGATGATGCTAATATTGTTAGAATTCAGGCAAACTACATACATTTAAAGATAAAACCCTAAATTGTTAAATAAATATTATAATCTAAAATGTTGCGCTTAACCTTTCTAGAATGTAAGCAAATTAAATACCAGTCAGGAGTAAAGCAAACATCTGTCAGTTATTGTCATACAGTATTCATTCACGCAGGCTGTGAAGGGTATGGGAAGTTTAGTTCTAAGAACCAAAGAATATTCAGTACAAATCCGAGCTGAAAATATTAACAGTTTTATTAAAGGAATCTCACCTCTCAATTATCTACCCATCACGTAGAAAGAGAAAGCATAATTTTTTTATGATAGAAATTTGCAATTGCCTGATTTAGCAGAGAAGAACCAACGTGACGAAGCACCAAATATCTAACAAACTTGTACGGCCAATGTAGTTGTAAAATTGTTTTCTGAAGAAATAATTAGGGAAATCTCGTATAAAATAGAAATAAATTTGAGCAGGTGTTGTATCTTTTGAAGATAATATAGATGCTTTATCTAATTACTATTAAACTAGCAACATTCGGGTAGTTAGTAAAGATTACATGTCTAGATAAGGGACTAGAAAGAATATAGACAAACGAGTTTATGAATTTAATAAAGGTCGATCACAGTGGAACGTAAAAAATTAATAAATTGACCTCTGAACCACAGGAAATATAAGTATAGAATCTAACTTATGTTAAAATAATAAATATAATAAAATATATCTAAAATATTTTAACAAAAAAATTTTTAAAACAATTTTAATAATAAAAGATGATAATAACATTACTATAACAGATAGATTACTGCTGTGTGACGCCACAATTGCAATTCATAAGGTTCACAAATTGCACTATTGATGTTATTATGCTTGTTAAGGGACTTTTCAATTATGTAGTATGGTACTTACAAAATATTATATTTTATTATTAAAACTTGTAAATGCTCAAATATTTAAAAAAAATTTATGAAAGAAACAACATATACTAAAATTTATATTATTACCGTGTTAGTCTGAATATAACGTGACTCCAAATTCAATACAACACCAAAATTTTTATAAAGATGTGTAGAAAAATCCGAATTTAGCGCGATCTATTCATTTTTCATAAAAGAATTCAAAGAAAATAAATTCGATCAGAAAAGCATTTATTTAGTAATAAATAATAACACGGTTACATTTATGTTAATCAAATTAAGTAATGCAAACCAAAATTAATATTAGATAAGCACAAGATACCTATGCTGTATCATTGGAGGATACTAAAAGTACACTATTTTTTTAATGTAGGGAACGTTTTGTTACGGGTGTTTCAAGCGTTAAATTATTAAATTTGGAATTGCTCAAAAAGAACGGGAATCCCGTGCCAAAATAAAGATGCACAGGTAAACTACGCAGATGCAGGGTGGGCCTCTTGTAACAATTTTATTAATAACAATAATAATTTGCATTCAACTTCAAAAGTAATACGTTAAGCCTGCATCGTCCTTTAATAATCTACTTATATTAAAATATCTGTGTTGTATACAGCTATTTACAAGCACATCTGTGTTTGATTATTCCCCTCCGGACGGCTCGACCGCCCGAGCTAGTTAGTAGATAGTCGGCCACAAGTGATAGAAATATCAACATGTACCCTCGACTGCAGGCCGGTAATCTGCGAATCCATTTCAATTAGTGAGGATATCTTCGAATAACGCGCGACAAGTAGGATGCAACTTTAAAGACACACAAGGACACAGTAAAGTATACACATGTAAGATGCTACCTTTAGAAGGCGACGTAATTCAACTTCGAGATTACGACTGCTGCAGAATGTAAGGCAACAGGATATGATTTGACACGTGGAACGAAGTCATTATAGAAGTTGGTTTGGATGAATTTGTTTCAAATTACAAACGCTGTTATCGTTGCTTGAAAAAACGGGGATCCCGTCTTTCTTTGTTATAATGCGACAAATGCAGTTTTGGTTCGTAGATAGCTATAAGTTCTTTTTATGTGTTTCAAAACTAGGAACACGTTAACTTGCTTTGATGCGTAATACATGTACGTTGTAAAAGTTTCAACTAATTGCTGAGCTGGATTTACCAGTTCACGAAAGTTCACTGATTTAATGTTTTAAAAACAACACGCTTTGCTCAATATGAATCGTCGGTAACGTCAACAGGTGTTACTGACGTCATATTTTTCTGCTTTGTACTGCTGACAGATGTTATTTTAAAAGCAAATGCTTTGAACAGCTTTAGTACAATATATGTAAACATGTCTATTTTTGTGATCAGCTTTATCTACATTAAAATTTGTATACGTAATTTTGAAAGCTCAAATGCTAACATTGTTAGAAGCTATTAATTTGTTATCTGCCTGAACAGATCTGCACAGGTTAGAACCCTATTTGTACAACAAGTTCATGTCTTACTGTAGAGTATTTGATTGAAAATAATTAAGACAAACATGAAAGTTGAAAGTTTTAGATTGATACAGTTAATGATTAAATTTTTGTTACAAGTCACATTATTTTAAAAGAGATTTTTTTAGTAAACAATTGGTTCAAGATTAAAGTTTTTTTATTTTGATCAAGTATGACCAAATCTAATAACATAAAGCTAAAACCCCTATGAGTAAGAAATTGATGCCAATTTTATATTGGAAATACCTTTTTACTACTTCTTTATGTATTTTTGCTGGACACAAATGGTGTTCCACTTTTTTATTTATTTAACTATTACAATTTCTTACAGGAGCTGCGTCTTATTTTATTAAGACAGGTTTTTGTCAGCGAAGGCGATCCTTTTTCTTTGGGTCTCCGCGTCCGCCCTTAGAAATATGCTATGCAATTATCATAATTACATCAGGACTTGGTGGCGCCTATTTGGTTTAGATTAAGTTTGATCTGCAAACAGATTTCGACTTACCCCCCCACTTCTCATAGCTCTACCCAAGGAATAGACCCCTAGTTATGTCGGAAGACTTTGTTCACTGGCGCCCATTTAGAAAATTTGTAACACTGACGCCGCACATATAAAAAATATGCTTCAATGGCACCGGCAACGGTTAGGGCCCAGTTAAATTCGTTTCACTGCCACCCAACGTGGGGCGTGCAGTAGATAAAAAGAAAAAATTGTTTCTCTGGCGCCAATGCGTGAGGCTAGCCAGCAATAAAGTATAAATAAAAAGAAAGTACGTTACACTCTTTAGCAATAAATGGCAGAAAATGGAATATTGATCAATATATCTACCTAGGTGCGATTTCAAGCCACGTTATTACTAGCACTCCTGTTAGTTTTTCAATCCATTAGGTTTATGGGTGCCAACTACGTCTACTCTAGTAAAATTAACTCTGAATTACAAGTACTCAGGAGGTTTTGATTACGGGATATTCTCTTGGTGAAATGGATTTCCTTTACCTGTATGTTTGAACAAATAAAACACAAACCTCAACTTAACCTTGCTTAAATTTATTCTAAAATAACTTTAGTTCAGCATTCCTGTGAACATTTAGACATATGACTTTTAAATTTACTTACATTAATATTCAAGTTAGTGATCTAGAGATATTCTTGTAACAAAATACATACACAAAACAAAAATGGTAAAATTTCTTTTCAGTTCATTCACAATCAGATGTAGTTAAACTTGCCATGTCCAGGCCTTATATTTCTAATAATGTACAACTATACATTTGACAATACTTTATAAATGATATCAAACATAAATACCATTCAAATTACAACATGTAAATGTAAAAGTTAACCTAGTTTCACCTTCAAGTGACTACAATGTTCATTGAAACCAAGAGTAATTATCTCATACTTCATGGCATTTAATTCCAAACTAAATTGCTGGGAAAGCAAACCGTCCCAGTCTATTTCAGTGTTATGGGTTATGTTGAAAATTCATAATCAATGGATTGTTTTACGACAAATCAAACTTTTTTCTGTTTACTCCCACCTCTATTGGCGTTGGTGACTTGTAAGTAATTAACTAATTTTGATCTGGCAGCTATCTAGCTATATTATTATCACCATTTTTTTTTCTGCTACAGAGGGGTATTTCATTAACGTACCTAACACATGAAAGATGCATGCCGACAATGGCTTTTACAATGTGCGTAATTTTTATTTAGGGAACTAGTTCAATACATTGTAATTATATTGTATAAAAAAGATTAAATCACCCGAAACTTGATATTCTTGCATTTTTACTAAATAGCGTCAGGTTTTTACAGTGTATTATAAAATAGGATTAATGTGTGTTTGTGGTATTCTTTGTATTTGTAACTATGCGATATTGAACTAACATTTTAAAAGCTTATATTTGGGATATGTATTGATGTGATAATGAGGTCACGAGAGGTCATTGAATGCCAAATTCTATAGAGAAAACGCCCAAAAAGAAGGAAATGGAGAAAAGTAAAATTTCCCTATATTAAATTTTTTCACCCGGTATAAACTTAGATTTCCAATTTTAAAATCAATTTATTTTGGTCATGGGTGTAAATGATTACTCTTGAGTGATATTTTAAAAACAAGTTTTCATTTTAAAGCACAAAAGCAAAGTATTTATTTTCATCTGTGTATACATAATTATGTAATTACTAAAAATAACTTCGATTTGCAAAGTTAAAATCCTTACTTTACTCAAATAAAAATCAATACCACAATCAGCGTTGTTTATTGAAAACGTAATATGCTGCATTCACTGAAAGGTAAATTGCATAAAGGAATCATTCATACCACTTTATGAGTTTTAAATAAAGCGTATCTTTTTTCAAAGAAGTTAGTTTTGAATTAATTCCAGAATTTTCGAATATTTAATAAAAGAATATATCATTTACTATAAATGTTCTAAAAGCCATTAAATAAGCCAATTATTTTCAATCAATGAATAAACGCTTCAATTCAAAGAACATGCTACTATAGGAAAAAGCCTAAAACCGAGATAGCAAGTTTAATGGCTCTACGTATTACAGAAAGAAAGAAATGGCAATGGCTACGCTTTGATGCATCAACAAAGAATGAAATACGTTTTACAATAGATATAAATTATAACGACCGCGATAACCATACCTAATTAGCTTATTAAAACGCGAAATTCACATAATTATTACATCACCCAGATGTCATGCTTCGAAATAAAACTAAAATGGAATGGAAAAAATGACGTATTTAGAATTTTTGCATATAAAGTGGAAGTGATCGAGGATCGAGACCATTCTTTCTTAAGTCAAACAACATGTAAGTTTTGAGCAAAGTTTCATTCTTTAATTTATTTTACAACATGAAACATATGTTTTGAATAATTTGTAATCTATTTTATCTGCATTACATAAATAACACAGAAGTTATCACACATAATTATTTGATTAAGTATAATGAAGATTTGTCACAATAATATAAATAATCCTGATACAACAGCAAATGCTAATTTTAATCTATTAAAAATAAATGCACTTTACAAAATGATATTTCAACTTCAAGATTGGTTGTAAATGGAGATTTAAGGTGGAACTATGATGTATTTAATGCCATTAATTACAATGGAAATGAGATTTTTATAAGCGCTATTTGACCATATCAACTACAAGTATAATTTTGTTTTTTGTAACCTAATAGGATATTTGAGTAAATTAAGCTAAAATAAGATTTTAATTTTATAAAAATTATTCGTCAATCGGATAATTTCAAGCAATTTTGAGGTCATAACTCGAAGCATTTTGACCGTTTTCAAAATTTTTTGTCCAGTGTTGTTGGCCAATTACACTGACAGCCAAGGTAGTAAAAGGATAAGTAAATTATTCTGAGAATTTTAAAGATAATTTTTGTAACTCACATAGGAGATGTTTGGGTTCTGTTAACAAGGATTATGTGAAGATTATTTTAATAAATTAGTAGCTATATATATATATATATATATATATATATATATATATATATATATATATGTTCAGGAAGTAGTCGTCACTTTGTTAGTACTTAAAATAATTAAGGGGTTTCGACCTTATTAAAACTATTACGTTTGTTTTAAATGTTTTATTAAAACTATCCAAGCTTTCGTTGTCTATTGGACAACTTCATCAGGAAACTAAAAGTGCAAGTTGATACAATGAGAAATCATCAGTAGATTACTTACATCTTTGTATAAATCACAATTCTAAAAATCACAGTACATATTAAAACGATGGTTTATATCACCAATAATAAAGTGTAATTTACATAACTTCTACATTACAACAGTCTTTTTGGCGATTACCTCGTGCTGGTCAAGATGGAAAAGGATATAATTTTAATCGTCACTTGTTAATAACATTTGCTTGAAACAAACCGGCACTGACAGATTAAATAAAACAGATGGTTAACTGTCAATAAACACAGGTCGTTCCGTATTATAAGTATTGGATGTTATCGTTGATCGTTCTAGCGATGGTTTTGTAAATGTAGTAAATGCGCATAAATGTTACTCAGTTTTGAGTATCTTGTTTTTATTAATTTCTGCTTGTTGTTTGTAAATGTGGTACATTTCTAATATAATTCTTTTGTTGTAATGTTGAGATTTGGCGAGGATTTTAGGATTATTCCAATCTATGGAGTGATCTTCATTATTTATAATGTGTTCAGAAAGCGCTAGCGGTTTTATTAGTCCGAATGTCGCTTTTATGGCCTGCCACCCGTTGTTTCAGTAGAGTACTTGTGTGTCCCACATATTTTTGGCTGCAGCTACAACTCAGTTGGTAAACCAAGTTTGATTGGTATAATGGAGGTGTTTTTACTTTTCAATTTACTGTATAGTATAGATCGAATTGTTTTATTAAATTTATATGTTACATGAAAACCTTCTTCTTGAAAAACTTTCCCAATTTTTTTTGATAGTCCTGTAAGATGTGGAAGGGCTATGGTCTTCTTATCAATCGGATTTTGTGATGGTTGATCCATCCTCTGTTGTATAAAATTATCTTGTAATAAATTGTGAATGACATTGCCTGGGTAACCATTCTTTATCATTATATCTTTAAGATGTTTGATGTTTTTTCTGTGGTAATCCGGATGAGAAATTTTCAGTATCCTATTTTTCATTTGTTTGATTAAGTTAAGTTTCATTTTACCATAATGTTCAGAGTCATAGTGAATGTATCTATTTGAGGCTGATGGTTTTTGATACCAATCTAATTTTATAATGTTATTGTGTCTCACTACTAAAGTATCTAAAAAAGGAACACTGTTGTTGTTTTCCTCTTCTATGGTAAATTGTATATGTTGATGATAGCTGTTCATAATTTGTAGTACTTCTTGACTTCCACCTTCTATAGGAACTGCTAATATTAAGTCGTCACATACTTTTAATAAAGGGCAATTGAAAACTTAATTTTGGACAACAAATATCTAAAGGTCATCCATAACATATTGCGCCAAAATCGGACTTAGTTTTGAACCCAAGTGTTTGGGATGTGCGATGGGTTCAAAACTAGAAGTCGATTTCTGCAATATATGGATGACCATAGATGTTGTCCAAAAAGTGTTTATGTACTTAGTAGTGAGACACAATCAGTTCTAAAGTGTAAGATTGGTATCAAAACCATCACCTAAAACTGTACATTCAGCTTGACTGGTGAACATTAATGGTGAATGAAACAACAATCAAACAAATGAAAAATGGATACTGAAAATTTCTATCGGATTACCAGAAAACATCAAACATCTTAAAGATATAATGATAGAATGGTTCCAGGCAATGTCGTTCATTTACAAGATAATTTTATACAACGGAGGATGGATCGACCATCACAAAATCGATTGATAAGAACCATAGTCCTTCCACATCTTGGACTATCTAAAAATTGGGAAAGTTCAAGAAGAAGGTTTTCATGTTTAAATTTAATAAAACAATTCGATCTTCTATACAGTAAATTGAAAAGTAAAACACCTCCTTACCAATCAAACTGGTTTACCAACTGAGTTAGCTGCAGCCAATGGGACAAGTACTCTACTGAACGCGGTGGCAGGCATGCGACTTCGACAACCGTTGTCTTGACACTTATAAATAATGAAGATCACTCCATAGATTGAATAATCTAAAATCTCGCCAAATCTCAACATTACAACAAAGAATTATGAAATGTACCACATTACAAACAACAAGCGATAATAAAAACAAGATACTCAAAACTGGTATTTATGCGTGTCCATTTACAAAACCATCGTTGAACGCATCCGTAACATCCAATCATCGGACGATCTGTGTTTATTGACAGTTAACCATCTGTTTTAATCTGCAGTGCCGGTTTGCAGCAAGTATAAGTGATTAAAATTATATTTTTTACAGTACGAGTAAAAACTTTGTTAAGCAATGTTAAAAGTGGTAACTATTAACATCAATATATATATTATTATATATATATAATATAATATATTATCGTTATAGATAATACACCACTGTTATCGAAAAATGAAATCAGGGTTTTCAACTATCCAAGTAAGTCTGTAATTCCTAGACAGCGATAGCAACAATTAATAATGAACATTATAAGTAATTATGTTTGATAACCCTTCAATGAAAGGGTAAATCAAAGCAGTAATTGCATTATATTTTATAACTATCAAATTTCTTTATGCTTGCAATTTTGAATAGTTAAATACCCTTTCGATTTTCGTAAAGTGTGTTATCTTCATCATCCTGTCGATACGTTTTGCACTAATTGGGGCTCCTCAGGACAGGAGTAGCAAAGTTGTAATATTTAATACAGACACATTATGGGAAGTACAGCATCTGCCATAATGTGTCTGTATTAAATATTACATCTTTTCTACGTCCTGTGCCAATGAGTCCCAATTAGGGCAAAATGCATCAATAGGATGCCCTCGTGGCTGAATTGCCATTAATTATTTTTAACTTTGTATTAATTTGCATTTAATGCGCGGGGGTCTTATAATTTTATATATGGACTTACCTCCGCGTTGTTTTATTGTTCTAAGGTGTAGTTCGTATTCTTCAACTAAGTGGACTGTATGCGAACTATAGTGCGTGTTATGTTTGCACTTTCACTGTGTTTTTAGGGGTTTATGTCACCTTCGGCGGCATTAATGACTAACTCACATACCGAACGAACAACCGTTTCGCTCCGATATTGATGAGAGAGTGTTTCTGTCACCATCCCTTTTTTCAACTTGATTTCCACATACACAAAGGAGGGTTTATGACAGGATATAACGGGACAAGGATGACGGCTTTACTATTTGATTTACAACTACAAATTTAAAAATAATTTAAAATTAACCACGCAAACGTTCGACAAAGAGACCGAACAATTTGACACTATATATACATACATACATACATACATACATACATACATAATATATATATATATATATATATATATGTATGTATGTATGTATGTATGTATATGTATCATCATCATTAGGTCTTCAGTCCTAGAACTGGTTAGACGCGTACCATCGTTGTTCCCTATTCTGAACTAACCTACAGATTTCCCTGAAATATGCACAGTTTGCATCTATAACTGTCTGATCTAGGTCTACATCTACCTCTTTTTTCCTATCTCTGCTTGTAATATATCACATACTATTCTCCAAAAATGCCTTAGAACGTATTCCGCCCTACTATTTCTCTTTTTCCCCAGATATCCTTGTTTCCATACTATTTCTGTAACTTATTTGTTATTATCTTTGTCTGTCCATGCTATCGTCCTCATACATCTGGAGCATTTCAAAAGACTGCTACCGTTTTGTGTCTGCATTTCAGCCAACATTTTTAACATGTTTCTATTTATACAATTGAGAGGATGGTTATTAAAGAAGTGTGCGATTGCATTATTGAAAGGCTTAAGTAGTCGTTTTTTATATTTATTTTGAGGGGGAAAATTCATTATGATTTAAGTTACCTCTTTGGTAGATTTTAACATGGTTCTGAGGCGACTCTATGGCGGGTTTACACTTGTCAGATACCACTGTTGTTCTATGAAGATTGTATATGGATCTGAGGCGACCCTATGGCGGGTTTACACTTGTCAGATACCAATGTTGTTCTATGAAGATTGTATATGGATCTGAGGCGACCCTATGGCGGGTTTACACTTGTCAGATACCAATGTTGTTCTATGAAGATTGTATATGGATCTGAGGCGACCCTATGGCGGGTTTACACTTGTCAGATATCAATGTTGTTCTATGAAGATTGTATATGGATCTGAGGCGACCCTATGGCGAGTTTACACTTGTCAGATACCAATACTGTTCAACGGAGATTGTATATGGTTTTGAGGTAACCTTATTGTGGATTTATACTTGTCAGATACCAGTGCTGTTTTACAAGGATTGTTAATATGCTTATTTTTATGTAATTAGTTATTTTATGTATAAATGTATTTCATGTTAATATTACAAGGAAAATCCAGGAAAAACTTGCAATGCTACCTAGATATTGTGGGCATTTGATTTTCATTTGTTATTTCTTTTAGTAATGGAATCCATTGTTTACTGAAAGTCCCGGATTCGTTTGCAACGCAGTTATTTTTATGTAGGGTTATATAGGCAGCTTCTTTGATTTTGCGATTTGGTGGTTTTCTTCTTTTTCTTCTTTTCTTCTTTTCAGGGAGTATGTGTATTCAGCTCGTTCCCTTTCTATTGTTTTCTAATTTTATACCCTATTTTACCGAGATTCAGTGAAGGAGGTTAAGCAACCTGTGGCTACCAAGATCCCCCAACACTTAGACATGTATATGTATATTAGTATTTAAATACAACATAATTTTAAAGTTTAAATTAGAAGGAAAATGAAATCTATAATATAAATAAGATTTTTTTTCAGATGAAGTGTCCAAATTGATGATTAACATTACTCAAACAATCAGTTTAAAAAAATTAGAAATATAGAGTAGAAAATCAGTTTTATGGTTTATTGTCATTGTAATAACCCACTATTTTTCATTACTTGGTATAATTGCATAATACAAGTGTTTGCACTCACTTTATAATAACTTGATGAAACTTATTACATAAATATCATAAAATTTTTTTTATAAAAATCGAATTATAGATTCTATTTTGTTTTAGATCAACGTTTAGATTTATGTAAAGCTTCACAAGAAGATAATGATCCAGTGAAAGGTCAAATTGTAATATCACTTTTATCACGGGATGGTCCATGTGGAGGCACTCCATTAGCCATTGTGGGACCATTAGGAGACCTGCGTGGACCATCAAATCAAGAAAATTCACCTTTACGCTGTGATAGCTTACCGCCAGGTTGGGAAGAACGTCGTACAGCAAGTGGTCGTTCATATTATGTGAATCATGTGACTAGGACAACACAGTGGTTAAAACCTCAAGCCGCCGGTAAAAGTAGGACTCCTGTAAGTAATGGAAATACGCGAAGCGTTAATAACAATAATCATAGTAACTCTTCAAATACAACTAATAATAATAGAGAACAAACAGGTTTAAATAATAATTCGGATGAAGTGCAATTATCAGAGGTGCCTAATACAAAACCAAGCTCCAGTAAATCACCTGTTGTTACTTTACAAATTGACGGTTCAAATGGGACACGTTCTACACAGGCAGCTCGTAAAAGTCCCCAGTTACAACAAAATGAAAATAGTTCTATAGTACCATCTAGAACATATGTTACATCATCTAATACCGTTATTCCTGCTCCTAATAATATAAGTTGCAATGTGCCTAATTTAACTAATAATAATAATAATAATAGTGATAATAATGTACAAAATAATAGTGGTAATAATAATAGTAATAGTGCAAGTGATGTCACTCCGGTACAAAATGGTAGAACTGCACAAAGGGATAGGGGACAAAGAAGCTCGGAAGAACGAAGATTAGAAAGTGTGGGTAGGAAACGATCGGCTCGAAATAGGAATTCACTAAATGCTGCACAATTAGCTGCTGTTGGGCAATCAAATTCCGAAACTTCTAAGCTAGATTTGCCTGTTGGTTATGGTAAGTAACATGTTTTAGAATTACAGGATTTTATGTGTGCAAAATGTCTTTAATGATATGTTTGGAAACACCTCATATTTGCTAAACTTATCTCAACTCAAAACTTTTATTTTCTAACTCAAACATAAATTAATTTGTGAATACACAGCAGTGCCATGTTGTGTACTTACCAAATAGTACAATACCAAAGCTATTGTTTCAGTATTCTGTGATGGTTATGTTATCGGTTTGTATCTATGCATGCATGCATTCAATTCATTGATTTTAAGTTGTTCATATTTTAAGTAAAACTACTTTAAACATCGTGTAGTTTAACTTTGGCCAATGTATATTAGAAAGCAACATTACATGTGGTAACTGTAAAAGAACATTATTTTGGTGAAATTACTTAGGACTCGTGCACTATATTCAACAGACCCTATTAGCATTAACTTTTAATTTGTGGAGGACAAAGAGCGGTCTAGTCATTATTGATTTTTATCATATATATCTATAAAATTGCAATGTAGTTTCGAATCAGCTTTTGTATCTTCACCCTTAGTAGTGTTGGTGTTTGCCACCTGATGGCGATTTTATTATACTCTTGCCATCATACAAAGTTTTCTTTGAGCTTATATCAGTAATAGTTTTGATTACTACATAAAAGCGTCAGAAATTACTCCATTCTGTTGAGGCCCAAAAAACCAAAACTAGTAAATGAACATTTCTTACCCTTGTGAAGCAAAAAAGTTATTGCTTTGTTAACGGCTATGTAAATATTAGCTCGATTCGTATAGGTAAATTCGCTTTTATTATTTTCATAAAGACTTATTTACAGATACATCTTGACACTTTGTTATAGACAAATTTAATTTGCATACTATATATATATAAAGTAAAAAGGAATTATTGGCAAGTGACTCAAATTCAGCCACGAGGGCATCCTGTCGACGCGTTTCGCTCTAATTGGGGCTCATCAGGACAGGTGTAGCAAAGTTGTAAAATTTAACACAGACACCTTATGGGAAGTACAGCATCACCTAGCTCACAATTTGTGTCTTCGTGTCGTTTCACCTGACATCGCAGTTTTAACAACAGTCGACACGGAGGAGATCCGGCTCAACTGCCTTTTCCATAGCCAAAGTTATATTTAAGAAAAGTCGGTTTAATGAGTCTTAAATTAAACAAAGTAAAAGGAATTCCTTTTACTTTGTTTAATTTAAGACTCATTAAACCGACTTTCTCTATATATATATATATATATATATATATATATATATATATATATATATATAAATCGTTAATGGACTGGTTAGCTTAATTATTTTGGTAACAACTATATAAACAACGAAGATCAATGTTTAAATAATAAACAAGATATAGAAGACACACACAGATTTTATTTTACTCTATACAATTTAAATCACTTTAAATCTAATGCGCTTCATTAAGAGCTTTCTTTTATAATAATCACATAAACATTAAATCTAAATCATCTACTTCAACCATATTAATCTTCCAACATATTAGTTTTAAGCTCAATTTGTTACTAGATCTACATCCTATTTACTACTAAATGAATTTTATTAATAATTTTTGATCAACGTAATCATATGTTAATTTTAAATTTTGACAATTTTGCTATTTTTCAAATTTGACAAATATTGGTTTTATACAGTAAGGAACTTAACTATTATATTATGTTAGTTTTATATTACAACTCTTCTAATTGTAGATGCTTTTGACAAAGGCAAAAGTTTTGCAACGTTAAGCAGAAGAAATTAAATTTTGAATTTTGCATAAACTAGTATTATTTGGACTTCATACCCAGGATACTACCATCTTGTTACCAAAATATATATATATATATATATATATATATATATATATATATATATATATATATATAGTGGATACTGAGAACATATCCCAGACTTTGTTGGAGCTCAGGGTCCAACTATGCCTCCCGATGTTGAGTTAATTTGTAGTTGCTGGGCTACAGTTCCCCACTCGTTAATGGAAAGCTCTGACCTGCGATACTTGGACTTTATAATGCGTTTCTTTATTCACCTTCAAGCCGGCTAGAATTGGAAACTTTCTCAAAATTTGCTTTTCTGATTTTATTTCAGACTGCTTCTCAATTGGTAACCTGTGCTTCTTGCACCCTTTATTTATATTTCTTCAATTAAAAACACAATTTACAGAATAACTTTTCTTTATTTAGCAGTTCATTATGTCAGTATTTTTAATAATTTTTTTATATGGATGAAATAAACCGTATTTCCAATTCAACCTGACAAATCTACAATTTTAAAGTACGTATTGGTAAACATTTTGTTAGTACAACAATTAAATTTTTTTTTTAAGAAAACCAACATAAATATACCGATTCTAAACCAGCAGGAAACAACCTTAACATTAAAACTAGCTTCTAATACATAATAATTTTGAATAGTTTACATAAATTCAAAATAAAAAGCAATCTTAATTCTAGGTTTGAACACTACACAATGACTTTGGCCTTTCGCAAATTATATACAAGATTATATTGAATATTGCTACACACATGTGTACACCCATTCATCCTTTGGCGCTTTCCACCAATAGCAAAGGTGTTTATAAGTGATATCCTCCAGGTACCACCTACCAATAGACTTAACATTGAGGATTCCAAGCATCCTTTTAAATGCATACCTTAAATTAAACCCGTGCTGATTGAAATGATGTATCTGAGATGTTTATGTAATGTGGCTTGTCCTAAATCACTGGCGTGGCCGTGGACAGTGGTCACTAACTAGTAGCCGGTATGATACTACAGTGGTCTAGCCGTTGCTAGACCTACTGGCTTCGTTGTGCAAGTCTAGGTCTGCCAACGTGCTCTGTGATAAGAGGAAACTAAGGAGGTGAAGGAAGGTATAAGTGTAGTGGGCACGGTGAACCTTATACGGGGGTTATGGGTGTCGACAATGGGCATGACACCGGGCGATGCTGAATGCCGGCTATGGACATGGCAGTGGTAATAGCCTGCTTTGGGCACAGCAGAAAAGGAGAGTAGATGTCGACTATGCGCACAGCAGCTATGGGTTCGGGGCAATGGCTATGGGCACAGTGCGGTAGGTACTAACTATTTAATGTTGGCTATGTACATAGTAGTAAAAGAGTCGTTAACCTTTCAGAGCGAATCGGCAAGGCAGACTGGTATCTCTCGCAAATGCGCACTGATTTATTCCGCTGCTTGGCCGAGTCGATTTGTGTTTTTATTAATCAAAATAGCGGTATAACATGTAGTAGGCATACAATTAACATAACTACTTAAAGTTTCACATTAACATTGGTAATTGTCATTACAACACTCCTCCCTAATTGTTTGCCTACCGTAGGCTGGCCTGGTTTTCTTGCACGGTCTGTTGCTTGACCTTGTTTTGGGTTATTCCCAATATTTCTTTTAGCTTACGACGTCGTTTGCTTTTTTCTGGTTTTTCCAAGTTAATCTGTGTTGCTTTATCGTATCTTAGCTTTGCTTATTTTCTATTTCTTTTCATGCGAGTCAACTGCTTTTTTTCTTCTTTCGCACGGTTTCCTGTATCATTTGACTTTGTTTCGTTTGCCAATGTATTGAACCTGCATCTTTCTTTTCTCTCTTTTATGTTCTTCGCTCGTTGGGGTCATCAATGTAACATGTTGTGACCATCTGTGTGCGTGTTTTCTTCATTGGGGTCATCAATGTAATGTAGTGACCGTCCAGGTGTGCATTCTTTGTCGTTGGGGTCACCAATGTAATGACCCTTTGGTTGCGTGCTCTACTTCGTCGAGGTCACCAATGTAATGACGTGTTGGTTGTGTGCTTTATCACGTTGGGGTCACCAATGTAATGTGGTTTGTCCTAAGTCACCGGCGTGGCAGTGTACAGTGGTCACTAACAAGTATCCGGTATGATACTAGTGATCTAACCGTTGTTAGACCTACCAGATCCGTTGTGCAAGTCTAGGTCTACGGGCGTGCTCTGTGACAAGAAGAAACTAAGGTAGGTGAAGGAAGGTATAAGTGCGTCGACACTGGGCATGGCGAATTTTATACCAGGGCTATGGGTATCAACAATGAGTATGACACTGGGCGATGCTGAATGCCGGTATGGGCACGGCAGTGGTAATAGCTGACTTTGGCCACAGTGAGAAAAGAGAGTAGACGTCGGCTATGGGCACGACGTCTAATACATATATACATATATATATATATATATATATATAATGCTAAAGTATAGGGTAGTTTAGGAGTAGCTTAAGGCACAGGGGTCGTAGAATAAATAAAAACAACTTCCAGTTTAATAAAAACACATAATTCCAGATATTATAAGAGTAAATCGGTCACTATGAATATTGTTAATTGAGAGCACACTATATATAAAATACATAGAATTAAATGCATAAGAACATAGAAATATCCAAGAGTAGTTTACAAGTTAAGATAAGATTTGAAAACGCAACAAAACGCATCAAAATTAAATCAACGAGAGATCTGTATGAATTGGCATTACAAATATTTAACAATTGCATTAAAAATATCACCGTACACGCAATCTAAATGATGCATTATTAGAAAATCGTACGTGACAGGAATAGTTCACATTTGTTCAAAAATCCAATATTATATAGAAATAAACAAGCACCAGATTATTCAGTTTAGATAGTAATAAATAACAAACACTGAATACGTGACTTAATAAAAGGAAATTGTTGGAATTTCTCAAATAATACCATGATATGTGAGAGTATTACGTGACGAACCAGGCATGCATTTGAATATTTGAACTAAATAATTGGTGAAAATCCCGAATTTACAAGATAAAGGTAAAAGTGTTGTCCCAGCACGTGAATGAACCAATGAAGAGCAGGTGGAGGCAAGGCTTTAAATACGATAAGGATGAAGCGACGAGTTACTATACATTCAAACGGGTCTACAACTATATTCGAAAGTACTAATTATTTTACGAAACCAGTGAAACAAAAATTGAAGTGAAATCATTTTGAAAAGTGTAAGAATTTGTGCAACGAATAAGCGATCTATTATAGACGTAAGTAATAACGACTTAATTAAAAATCCATTTCTAACATTAATAAAACAGGGCTTTTAATACTGGCATTTTAATACTGATATTTAAATGGGATTTTAATACTGATATTTCATACTGATATTTAAATTGTTTTAATACCTACATTTAAATGGGATTTTGATATGTACATCGAAATTGTTCTCATACTGATATTTAAAATTGGATTCTAATACCTACATGTAATTTGGATCTGAATTGTAATTTTGGTTTTGATCTCGATTTCTAAATTTGACTTTCAATGAAACAACTCATGGTATTGCAGATCACAGGCTGGGAAGGAACTACTTAACCATTCCAGGTTAGCAATCTTGATTCAAATTATTATTGAAAACTGTTTTTAAATCAATATTTATCATCTTGTATCCGTAAGAGTCAACAAAACATAGTAGGTTCATTGATCAATTTATGACAAAGGTAATAGGCATTTTGGAACGTTTAAAGGTCCCTAAAAATAAGTAAAAATATAGTTTTGCTGGCTTCAAATATCATAAATCTGGTATATGTAAATACTCTGAAAAGGGGAAAATTTTGAGAGTTGTAAATATTTAATCATTATATTGTGTATTGTAGAATTGCTTTATTTAATTAAATAAGCTAGTCGGGGCAAAAACCATAACATAACATTCCACATCATAGGTGCTTGATTATTAGGGGTAAATTTCACAACAAAATTTATGACGCCCATCGTAGGGACTCGTTGATCCTAATAAAAATATCACAGCATTTTATGGTACGCTCAATCGTGAGGTGAATAACGCAGCATTTTATGATATGCCCAATCGTGAGGTCTGATATAAAGGGGATATCACAGCAATATATTCTTATTATATGTAGAATTGTTAAGGGAAAATACTAGACCAAAATTGAAAACAATCAGTTAAACATTCTTTTTATTTGCAATGTCTAGCTTTCGAAATATAATTATATTTCTTCATCAGGACACTAAAAAGGTTAAGTGATAACAACTAAAAACAGACTAAAAGTAGTTCTTGCACAAATGTGAGAAGATATTTTGTTAGCATATTCCAAAATTGCAACATAATTTCAATTGCATTAAATCTAACAATTATAACACGTTTCACAAGTTAACAATTATTAAACAATGACAAATTTTTTAATTTTGTTTCTCTGAATCAGTATGCACAATGGATAAATACAAACTAAATGAATAATGAGTGTGACAATATTGTTTTAATGTTGATATATTTCATATCATGTGAGTGTGGTAGTAAAACAAGTGAAACTTATATGATGAATAGTATAGTATGTTCTAGTTCTGTGATTAGATTATTTATTTTAATCGCTGTTTAATTGTATCATAGCTAAGGTACGTTAGAATTAAAAATTTATTATTTCAACTGTTATAAATATTAGAAATTGTTAACTAAATAAAAACTAAAATATTGGTTATTTAATAACATTTTATTGCCCTGCTTATCTATTATTAAAATAAATAGGTTGAATACAATTTTATATGATGGACCATTTTATACTTTACAAATGTGTATAAACTATTTTCCAAAAATCTTCATACAGGGTTATTCACGTTATACACCACGAAGCATTATGGCTAAATTGCTTGATTTGAAAGAAGTTTGCATTTTGGGATGGATAGGGGTCTAGTGGAGCTACATTTTAAAATTATTTTTGTAATATACAGGGTGTCCATGAAACAAAACGTATCAAAGTTGTATTTTTTAAAATGTAGCAACAATTTTTTAACAATTAAATTTTCAACATCACTTTTGGTTTTTTAAATCAAATTTGACTTGGGGTTTAGTAATTGATCAAGTTTTGTCTAGCACATATAAAACATTGATTAATGTACACAGGGTATATGAAAATCATTAGTAAATAATTGCAAGCTTTGAACGGTAGCAACTTCTTTAATTTAAATAGAACAACCTGTATTTTATGCCAACGGCAGATGTAAAATTTAATTCCCTATCGAATACTATTATACTTTCTTATAGCTAACTGTTTTCATTGAAAACGCACATTTTTGGAATGCAAACTAATTTTAACAAATGTATTTATCAAAAAATCCATAGTAACATATGGAATTTTGTTATTATGGAAAGTCTGAATAATTATAATAGTTGTCAGTTATTCATTTACAACAGTAATTTTTTTATAAATCGTCCTATAGTGATAGTTAGTGGTATATATTCTTTTGATCATTCAAAATGAAGGTCTTTTGAAAAGAAGAACGGATGGACATGATTTTTATTCTTTGAGAATTCAGCAAGTGTTTACTGGCATCACGAATTTATGCTTAAAGATTCCCCTACAGAAATCATTCAGATAAGCATATTTTTATAAGACTGTTAGCCCAATTCAAACAAACAGAGAATCTTCAATATGAAAAACCCAACAATATAAAACAGAAAACGACGACACCAAATTCGCGGTTATTGCCTCTGTACTAGAAAATACTCATATAGGTCAAAACCAAATATCAAAAAACCACAATATTAGCCAAACAAGCGTCTCAAGAATTCTTAATAAACATTCTTTCCATGATTATAAAATCCAACTTCGCCAAAAAGTTTCCGAAAAGGATTTTGAGAAACGAATTGAGTTTTGTATGTGGCCATTAGACAAAATGGCAGAAAATGGAAACCTTTTTAATTTTGTTTTATTTAGTGACGGATGTACGTTTCACAGTAATGGATCCGTTAATAGACAGAATTTTCATTATTATTCTGATTCCAACCCGCATCAATTTAGAAAAATTAATAATTAACACAGATGGTCACTGAACGTGTGGGGTGAATAATGGGCCCATATGTAATTGGTTCTTATTTTTTTGAAGAACACTTAAATGGAATATTATTTTTAGATTTTTTTGTAAACCAGCTTCCAATCTTATTACAAGACATTCCGTTATACATAAGAGCAAGGATGTGGTTTAAAATGGATGGAGCTCCTGCACATTTCCAGCGTGATGTTCCAAAATCGATGCTTTGGAAGAAATGGTTTTCAGAATTAGCCTCCAATATCACCTGAATTGATTTCACGGATTTCTTTTTATGGGGATATGTAAAAGGAATCATTTACAATATGCCTGCATCACCAGATGGTACGAAGGAGCAGATCAGAGAAACTTTTGGAAACATAAGCCCAGAAATGTTGAAAATGTTGCTGAAAGTTTTAAAAAGAAGATACGTTTGTTTTTAGAGTTATACTGTTGTCATTTTGAACACTTGTTATACACCATTATTGTTTGTTGTACATCTTTTTACAATTCTTTTAAATTCATCCTTATTTGTTTAAACTATTACTTATTATTTAAAAAAATTGTCAATCTTATTTTTTTTGCTATCGATATTCCATAGGTGACTATATCATGAAATTTTTAATATCTAATAGATTTGTAAAAATCAATTTGCATTCTGAAAATGTGCGTTTTCAATGGAAACGTGAACAGTTAGCAGGCCCCACAAATAGTCGCTTTTTTAGCGACTAGTATACTAAAACATTGTAAACTCACTAAAACTCGCTAATTATATGTTTTGCTCGCTAAAGTCGCTTTTTTCAACTGTTTTTCCACTCTCGCCAGAAATACAACGTAATTTTTTATTCCACAAAAAATAAATTATCATTTTCACCAGAAAAAGAAAATAAAAGATCTTTTTATAAGAATGACAAATAATTTAACGGGAAATTAAATAACTGTAACGTAGTTGTATAGTATAACTATACATAACAAATGTTGCCGCTGGCGCCAACAAGACGATGCATAAGTGAAGAAACGGCGTTATTGCCATATATTCTCCCTTCTTTGCTAATGATATAAGAAACTTTAATATAGCACGTTTAATGAACAGAAGGTTAACAATTCAAAATATATTATGTGGTTATATGATCCCGAGCGACCAATACGAATTTTTTATTTAAACTTCGCGTTCATTTATGAGGGGAGTGGTATCTCAGTATCTGTTCGTTAAACGCACATGCACTATAAAGATATGACTGCTGTGGTATGTATTATTTTAGTTGGTCAAATCTCATTTATAAAGGTTTGTTTAATTATGGTAAATTGAATCTGCAGTAAAAATGTTTATTGTGTGAGTTTCATTTATTTTATAAACATTGTGTTGCATAGGCACAGTGGGTTTAAAATGGGAAAATGTAAGTTTCCTTCTTTGCAAATGATATAAGAAACTTTAATATAGCACGTTTAATGAACAGAAGGCAATTCAAAATATTTTATGTGGTTATATGATCCCGATCGACCAATACGAATTTTTTATTTAAACTTCGCGTTCATTTATGAGGGGAGTGGTATCTCAGTATCTGTTCGTTAAACGCACATGCACTATAAAGATATGACTGCTGTGATATGTATTATTTTAGTTGGTCAAATCTCATTTATAAAGGTTTGTTTAATTATGGTAAATTAAATCTGCAGTAAAAATGTTTATTGTGTGAGTTTCATTTATTTTATAAACATTGTGTTGCATAGGCACAGTGGGTTTAAAATGGGAAAATGTAAGTTTGTAAACGAGTGGGTAAATAAAAAGGATATTAATGGTCACACCATTTCTAAGTGGGCTAAGAGATATGATGACACGAAAGCATTTTACCTAGTGTGCAATAAAACATTTAGTATTTCATATGGATTTATTAAATTAAATCAACATGCCAAGGGATATTAGCATTTGCAGTTGGTGAACCCAAAGTTGAACCCCATGCAGTTGCAAATCCAGTTACTGAAGGTAGAAGTAGACAACATTGAAGAACACTCTGCAGGTTTGTTGACTTAACGTAGTTCTTTTAATCTTAGGAGATCATTTTTAATTTGGGATTGATCGGATCACAGGGTGAATTAAAAACTCCAAAAGCATCATCATTTCAACTTATTTTGACAAGAACAAGAGCAACTAAGCTAGAATTGCAATTGTGTCTTCAAATAGTTGGTGCAAACTGGAGTGTTGAGTCGTGTAAAGGTTTAGCTTCGTTTTTGAAAAGTATTATACCTTATGATAGTGTCATACCTGCCAATTTTTTGTTATCGTCTTCAAAAATAAGGTACATCATTAAACACGCACTAGGCTCATACTGCAAAAAACATATACTTAAAGATGTAGGTAATAGTTTTTACACAATTCAACATGACGAAACTACCAACTCTGAGAGTTTAAAGCAATTGCACATAAGTGTTAGATATTTTTCACATAAGTTATTGAAAGTGGTTAATGTATGCTTAGAAACTTATTTTTTGGGCCATGGTTATGGAGAGACATTATCGGATCATATATTACAGGCCATTAATGATAACGGGTTGTTGCTAACAAACTGTCTAATGCTTGGTAGCGATGGTCCTAATGTCAATAAAAAGGTGTGGTGGATAATATATGAAAACATTAAAGAAATAAGAAGCAAGTCTTTAATAGATTTAGAATCTTGTAATTTACATATTGTGCATAATTCGTTCTTGAGCAGACTAAAATGTTTCGGATTAGAAACCTCGGATTTCATAATATCGTTGTATTACCTATTTCATGGTTGGCCTACAAGAGTGAAAGATTATGAAGCTATTCTAAAGTCGCTGTGTGTTCCTAAACATCGATTTATTAAACATGTACCAACTAGATGGCGTACTTTACAGTCTGCAATTGAAAGAGTTCTTGCGCAGTGGCTCAGTATTTTAAATTACTGTCTAGTATACATACCAAAAAATGGTTCAAAAGACTTGAACAACAATAAACATTATAAAATAGTAAAAAGTTTTATATCTAACCCCACATCAAAAGCACGGCTATTATTTGTGAATAGTGTGACCAAAAAATTTACAAAGTTTACATTATTTTTCAAAAAGACGAACCTTTGGTTCATGTTCTGTATGAAAAACTTCAATCTCTTGTTTTTTATTTATTGTCCAGGGTATGTATGGATGATGTGCTTGCTAATTATAAAAAAATGAATCTCAAGGGAATGTTTGAAAATGGAAACATTTTGATTTTGGACAAGATAAATCCTGGTCAACAATATTTAAGCTTACTGAATAGTAAAGAACGCGAAAAATTAGAAGTTTAATAAAGTAAAGAATTTTGATATTGCTTCACTTAAACATATCTATGAAAAATGCCACATCATAAAACAACTTTCAAGTATTTATCTTTTTTGAATATTACAGACCCTTTGTCCAAAAAAGTTAGTCTGGAAAACAGAAATATTTTTCTAAATGCCTGAAAATTTTGCCTTTTGTTGTAAATTATGATACAGTTATTTTGCAACACAAAAATTTCTAAGCAGACATTATAAATAAAGAAGTAAATTTTGATAGAACAAGAATTGATACAACTTGGACTACACTACTAGAACATGTTGATTCAAATGGGACAAAAACATACGAGGAACTGTAGAAAGTAGTAAAAGCTTATTCTAACATTAGCACATGGAAATGCAGAGGTTGAAAGAAGTTTTTCTCTGTCAAAAAGAATATTAACAGAAGCTAAAACTGCAATGGCCGTTTCAACTCTATCCCTTATGCATATCAAAGACAATTTGAGATTATGATAATAAAGCTCAACTTATGTTGATTACAAAAGAATTGATTAACATGAGTAGCGTAGCGTACAACGTGTACAACAACTATTTCGAACAAAAAAGGCAGAGAAAAGAGAAGAAGAAGAAAACCGGGCCAAATCTGAACAAGAAGCTAAATTACTTAAAGAACAACAAGGGAAGGTCCAAGGAAATAAAACTATGATTGCTGTTATGGCTAAAGAGTTACGTGATATGAGTGCTCAAAAGAAAGAAACTCACAAATTATCGACACAGTTAGTCAGAGATGCGACAGTCAAATTAAAATATGCAATAAAGCAAAAGAATTTTGCTGAATTGTCTGTTGTACAAATATTACTAGATAGTGCAACTAAAATTACATCTAAAGAGGAACAAGTGTATACAAAAATTATTAACTTACAAATTAACATTTTAAAACGTCCAGGAGAGTTGAATACAATGGATAACTATGTAACAAAAAAACTTAAAAGTGATTCAATGATGGTTCAAAAGTTTACAATTAAAAGTATTTGTTGCTATTCCAGTACTCCAATACTCTTTTTTTAACTCTGTAGTTTTATGTAATTTTTTTAAACAAGAAATGTTTTTTTTACTTTATTTGCTTATTTACTACAGCTCAGCAATCGTTATATCATTAATAACCACACTTCTGAGTGAAATGGTCAATCTTTGGTCACTTTTTTCAAATTGGGAATAGCGATCAAAGTCACTCTTATAAAAAGAAATTTTGCTGCGAGCCCTGAGTTTGCTATAGGAAAGTATAATAGTATTCGATAGAGAATTAAATTCTACATCTACCATTGGCATAAATGGATGTTCTATTTAAATTAAACAAGTTGTTACCATTCAAAGCTTGCGATTATTTACTTATGATTTTCGTACACCCTGTATGCATTAGTCAATGTTTCACATGTGATAGACAAAACTTGATCAATTACCAAACCTCAAGTCAAATTTGATTTAAAAATACCAAAGGTGATGTTGAAAATTTAATTGTTAAAATTGTTGCTACATTTTCAAAAAATACAAAATATTTCAAAAAAAAGTTTTAGGCTTCGAAAACCTAACAAAACTCGCTTTTATTTTTGTAGTTGAAACTGAAAATAAAATAATATACAGAGTGTTCCATTTAAAAAAATACAACTTTGATACGTTTTGTGTTTCTTGGACACCTCCTATATTACGAAAATAATTTAAAAACGTAGCTCCACTAGGCACCAAAATGCAACCCCAAGATGCAAACTTCTTTCAAATCAAGCAATTTAGCCATAATCTCCATGACGTATAACATGAATAACCCTGTATATTTGACATATTGCATTGATTCTCATTAAATTTAAAGCAAGATTACATATTATTTATAGCAATTATTGTTCTATTCAGAACCATAATATCATGATACATCCTTTGTTCTTTAAATAGTTTGTAGCTATTAATTTAATAATTGACTAGGTTTTCTATAAAAATTCAAAGAATTTTAATTACTGCTTTATGTCAAATTTGCATAACTGTTTTTGAAAAGTTTTAAGGAATATATCTCTGCTTACACCGTTAATACATGAATTTCTGACAATTATTTAATATTAAGCTTTAACATTTGAGTACGAAAGTAGCCCAATATTTGGTAGTCAAAACATTCAATTTGAATATTCAATTGCTATTATATAAATATTTGAATATTCTATCAGGCAGTCAAAATTTAAGTATTTGAAATAAAATGTCTTCTTTTTAATAAACTCGATTGTTATACCGAAGACTGCGTTAAGAATTTAGCATATTATGCTATCCTAGGTATCATCTTGTGTGACTTACCTTAAGCAAACAATATGAACTTTAATATCAGTAGAAAATATAAATATTTAATTATGCTGATTTCACTAACAAAATATTTGTCAAGAGAAGTAATTGAATTTGTAGGTTAACTCAAAATGATGCTCGACAGTTACGCTGGAACTAAAATACGTTGTTTGTATTGTTAAATGTTTAAAGTAGATTTAATTTAGCAGTTGAGTAATGAAAAATTTCAATAAGTTTTTGTAAATTAAATTTAATAATGCTTGGGTCAATTCATAAGTGAACGAACCAAATGTCTAAAGAATTTTTTTATTTCATGTTGTTTTTTACAAATTTTTAAAGTTGTGTAAAAACATTAATAAATTTGGTTAAAAACGGTTTTATGTTTATAGGGATATCTCAACTTAGGAAAGCTAGTCCAGTGAAACAAACGCCATTGTTTTCAGAATATTACAAGCTTTAATTTGATATATTATAAGAGCATGTTTGAAACATTTAACATTTTTCAGTTACAAACTCAAAATTTAAATAAGATCCAAAAACTATACGAATAGAAATTCTCAACAAATTCTTAGTTATTTCTTAAGTGATTGTTTACAAACCTACCAAAAATTCAAGTTAGGATCTCAATGGGATCCTAGTAACAAAAAATAATCTTCATCAGAGATGCACTAACTAAAATGAGTTAGTTTATTACTTTGCTAAAATTGTTGCTATTAATTAACTTACTATTCCGTCAGATGTGTTCAGACAAAAGTGTATGGCACAATTTTTACTGTGAAAACTAAAGTTTTGTATACACACTTCTTGTAACCGTGACTATTTGTTTGTTTGGTAAGGTGTAGGTCTGCCCAGTTACAGTTGTTGGATCAACTTTAGTTAGAATTTGATTTTTGTGCACTCTCAAAATGTCTGGGCTTCTTAGAAATACAAACGGTAGAGCAGGACTCGATGGATGCAAAAAAGTTACCTCTACCTCTTCATTTTTGCAGTCTTTTGACAAGACATTTGCAAGCTTCCAACGTGGATCATATACGTTATATAATTACTGATTTCTTCCATTGTTAATGTTGTACCACCTTCAACTACTTCATGAACAGAACTTTATTACTTAAAAAATAAAGGCATCTTACTATTAAAAAATGTATATTGTTTGCTAGTTTGAAAAATTGAATATTGTATAAAGTGCACAACTTTCATTAAGCATCGAAATTTCTGAGAAGGCATAATTAAAGTTTTCCCCATATAGCTCAATGTTCAAAAACCTAATAGTGTTAATGAACTATTTATGTAATAATAAACGTGTATTTGATTTTTAAGTTCATTTCTGCCATTATTAACTTGTGTATTCTCAAATTGCTTTTCTTTTACACACTGTGTTTACTGGAATCTATTTTGTCATTTTTTTTCAAATTGTATAACCTGATTTTAGAATTTTGAAATGCATCGAAAAAAAAGTATGACAAGATTACATGGACCATTTCCAAAAGTCGCTGAATTTAATAGTCAAGGTTGTGAATAATAATATTTGAACCATTTCATTGTTATGGAAAAAATGAGCTTGAAGTTAATAAATTTGGATTTGCCCTGAAGGGTCGGAGACTCTTTAACAATATAAGCGTGCGTCGGCTAAGTGCAGTGGGGCAGGAGTGGGTTTCTATGGAAAAAATTATAAAAGAGGATAATAAAATTTGAAGTAAAAATAATAAAGACAAAATTAATAATTAAAAGGGCTGAAATACAAAAAACTACATTACATCTAACACTTATCCTGAAAGGCTTTTTCTCTGTCAAATTTGAGGTTTTCTACATCACAAATCGTGGGCTAATGTCCTGAAATGCACGACAACCTAATATTGCTGAGACCTACACGTAAAGGCTTAAGTTAAAAACGATAAACGAAAACTCTCCTATGCAAGATTTAAAAATTCCCTAAAATTAAATAGTAAAATAAAATGTGAAACTTTATATAATCAAAAAAGGTGCAATATTATATCCTCTTTCTCGAAAGTACCTTAAAAACATTTATTAATTCTGTCATATTTAAAGAAATTTCCTTAAATAAAATGCTTCCAAATAAAACTCCATCACTGGGGTACCTGAACATTCTTTACAATTGTCTGTTTACCTAGTTTTTAAAAATTAAATATAAATTCACCTTAAACTTAAGTTCTATTAACATATAATAATTTCTCGTAAAAGTATATAATATGCTTCTTAAAAGAACCTAAGTTCTTAACCTCACTTTGACCAGGAATTGCTAAATTTAAAAAATACTAAAAAGATCTTAAATCTAATCCATCCACAAAGTTTTCAACACGTGCCATTTTTTTGTTATCAATATTTGCTTACATGATATTTATAAATCGCAATTGTTGGAAATGTCTTTAATAGTTACATAGAGAAATAAAAACATCGCTTTTTCATTATATCATTTTGTTGTCCATTTCAGAATACTAATTTTGTATGCTTTTACTAACGCTAAATTCTACCGACAAAAGTTTTATTTAAAACTATTATACACTACCTCCATCGCTACTCTAGTCGAACAAAACAGTTACTTTTACTTTAATGCCTTATTATATAAATGCGTACAATAGACCAATAGTCCACAAATGAATAATTAATAATTCTAAACATAAAAGCTTATTGTACTCACAGTTAAATTCCAATCTTCAAAACTTTCAGGTTGTTCCTATAAACAACAGCTACCTTGACCCAACACATTCCAAAATTCCAACTTAATGGTGGGATGAATTATCCAAGTCCCAACCCTTTTAACCAGTCACAAACGACAATTTCATCAGCAGCCGCATTAAAAATACCTTGCCTGCACAAGAGTAAGTTCACAAATTTATCTTATGCCAAATTTAATGTCCTCTGCAGGAATATTCGTCTTTATTTTTCTTGAAGCTGTGTTATGTTCAATTTTCTACTAGTGACTCGCCTTGCACGATTTTTGCATTCTCAGTTAACTTCTCTTAATTTCACTTTTTGGTGACCAAAAATTGCCATATATTTTGATTATTTAATTGTACTATTCTCCTGTGACTTATTATGTATATATATATATATATATATATATATATATATATATATATAAGGTGAATTTTAGTGTGGCAACGGTCCATAACTCCGTTATTATAAAAGCTACGCAAACCAAATTTGGAGAATATTAGGCGTTCCTAAAGTGCACAATTTAAAAATATTTGGAAGCATACAGAGTGTTTCATATTTCCAGGGCATATAAAACTTATATTTTTTAAATGGAACACCCTATATATTATTGCGTATTTGAAAAGCCCATAAAAGGAGCTTTAATTTGATACCAAAGTTTATCTGTCTATTCCTTTTAGTTTTTGAGATATTCAACTGTTTTTAGAAAAAATGACCCTGATTAGATACATTGCCACTGCACTAATACACAACTTATGTTAATTTTCAAGATGCAGAAAATTTTACTATATACCATAGTATATTTGTAAATATCACTATTTTGAAAGTTCTTCACAGTATACAGGGAGTGTCAGGTTTCGCAAAATGTAATTTTTAAAACTTTTTTTGAATGGTACCCTACCAATTTTATTGCTACAATGGATGGTTCATTAAGTGTTCTTTCATTTTTGTTAAGCATGCCCTATACCTAAATCCATTACTTTATGAGATATTTTTGATTTTCTACAAATTTTAAAAATGTTTTTAATTTACATAACTAAAAATAACTTACTATTGGAGGATATTATAAAACAATTAATACATTTTGATTAACAAGTAACTACAACTACAATAATATATTGTAATTTTAAAACGGTTCAAAATGTCCGCCTAGAACGTCTCTGCATGCTTCTAATCGATTTTCAAGTGACTGGGCTACATTTGTTAACATTTCTATGTTAATACTGTTGAAAGCTTCTCTAATTCTATTTTTCATATCATCTGGTGTTGTTAGAGTTGCATGGTACACACGGTTTTTTATATAGCCCCACGTAAAAAAATCAATTTTAGATAATTCAGGTGATTGAGGTGGCCATGCAAATGACCCCCCTCTACCTATCCACCTTGCAGGAAAGTGATTATTAAGGTGGTTGTGAATTCGTGCAGTGTAATGTACAGGAGCACCATCGTGTAAAAACCACATTCTTTGCCTGAAATTAAGTGGAACCTCTTCAAGTAATAATGGCAAATGATTCTCAAGAAAATCCAAATATACCACACCATTCACATGACCGTCAAAAAATGTGGACCAATTACATGTTCCCCCACAATACCATCCCAAACGTTTATTGACCACCTAATTTGACTGTGCGTTTTTATAAAAACAGGATTACTGGTTGAATAGTAATAGAAATTATGCCTATTTTCAGTTCCATTTTTGTGGAAAGTAGCTTCATCTCCAAAAAGTACATAATCGAAAAATAATCTGTCATCACGGATTTGTTGCTGAGCCCATTCACAAAAAGCCAATCTGAGAAGATAATCATTGTCATTCAATTGTTGAAGCATCTGAATATGGTAAGGATGCATTTTATGTTTATGAAGGATTGTTACGGCAGATGTTTGACTAATGTAGTGGTGACGTGAGAGTTTACGTGTGCTGATGTGAGGATTTTTAGTAACTGCTAAAAGTCACTTGCCAATAATTCTTTTTTACTTTGTATTAATTTAAGTCTCATTAATCCTACTTTTCTTTTATATATATATATATATTGTTATGGATTCAAAGGGTTAAATTTGGGGTAAGCAATGCAATTTCAAACACCCTGTATAGAGAAACAAACAATTTATTTACGTGCAAAATTTATTTCATTTAAACGGACATGTATGACATAAATTTTATAATTAATGATTGAAAAGTAATAGATTCATAGATTCATAAAGAAAACCAGTTTTAAAAACAAATAGAAAACACTTAATTAATTTAATTTATTTTAATTCAACATGTAATAGCATTAAGAAACACACCATGGTATAGAAAATCAATAATCCGAAGGCAAAAGGGTTTGTGGTAGCAGACAAGAACGTCAATTGTATCGAATACTGTGAAATATAAGCTCCTAGAATTGTTGTTTAAACGGTCAATAATTAAGAACACCTGCATGTTTGAAAAGGTTACCTTTGTCGAATTTATATGCATAATAACGCGGGCTTTAAAGAAAATATTTCCAACCGTCAGTTGCATCGAATAAACAAGCTAACGGAGTTTCTTAAAGAGCGGAAGGGATGCACGATCAATAATATGATACAGATAAAGACGGATATAAAAGCATTGGCTTCAAAACGCACGTACCCAATCCACGTGGAGCCAGGCGACGCGGTCGGCAATATCGATTTTCTATAACTCAAGTGGGGTTTGGAACGCGACATCTAATATGCATGAGACAAAAATAAAAATATTACAGGCGGAGTTTTATGACAACACAGGACTGTATCATTGGTTGAAATAGATAGTTTTACAACGGACGAACACCCGACAGGTGAAAGCGATGTTTTGGATTAAATTGTGTGTCTGAGGTAAATTTCTGGGAGCTTTAAGTCAGTTAGATTAAAATTTGCAGAAGTATTATTTTAAATTAAGTATTTCGCGTGAAGAGTGGCCGAGAGGTGGTATTTTGAATTGTATAAATACTCGAAGAAAATTAATAGGGCTCTCTTTGTATTTTCATCGCTTTAGACTACGTATAATAATCAACCGACGTTATAGTAGAGGCTTGTGAGTATTGAAAAATTGTATAATTCAGTAAAAATAGTATTAGCACTTATAACATGGTAAGTTGAGGCCTTGTAGTTATTAACCTGTGTAGTGTCGAGTGAATTAAATTAACCGAGGTCCAACTAATACCATGAGAAGCTAATAAAGCAATAAACAAAAGTATAATACATGTGAATTTGGATGCTGGGATGAAATGATAATTGGTAGCACGGAGCTCGTCGTATGCTGAGGTTATCATCTAGCTGGAGGATCAGAGCGCATAATCACGAAGCCAAGGGGTTGTGTAGAGCATCCTCCAAGGAGGTGGAAGGCTTGAAGTATTTTCCAGGTAACTCATTTGTATTTTCTGTTATCTGATAACTTTTGGAATTATTTGTGATGTGTGAGTGAACATTGGGGATATTTATGGTTAATATAACGTATCGGAAAAGATACGTGTACTTGACAATTATTAGGGTATTTTAAATATTGAAAAAAAAGGGTGTATGTAAAGCTTACTAAATTGCATTATGAATTTAAATTGGATTGTTAAGGGTACATGGGTTTATTAATTTGTAGTAATTTTATGCAAGGTATAAGGCATACTTTAATAAACTGGGTTTTTATGAGCTCACCATACTCCAGTGTGCATCAAATATAGGGTATTATTTGGGGCCCATTTACTCCTGTTGTATTAAATGTGTTTGCAATTAAAATTTTAAAACACGGACTTTACAAAAATATCACTTATTGAGTTGTAAATAGCGGTAAATAAAGATTGTATGATTGTTGTATTATTTGGTGATTTTATTGAATGATGTGTGAGTGGAAAGGAAGAATGATTGTAAATTTAGGTATCCGAGAAGAGGCACAGTTGAGCTAGCCAGGGAAGCTGCTGAAGATTGTTGCCGCAGAATATAAGAATATTTTTATAAAAATTTTTGTTTTTTTGAAAATCAGTGTTGACACGGGCGATGTCAAACCCATAAATGCGATCACAGCAATCTTATGACAGCCGAATGTTAGAATTTGAATAGGTTTTAGGGAGATACAGAGACTAAGTCCGATCCACAGCTATATATATATACTGAGTAGTAGGAGTAATATTCCACATGATTATTCAGTTGTTTTACTATTTATTTTATTTCAGATATTTATCACAATACGACTTTTCTATTGCATCCATGCACCGGAGGCTGTTGCTCGTCTCTTACGACACACCCTTACTATACCTTACATGTAATTTTTCAATGCTCCACCATAAGGTACTACATTGGCCAGGAAGCGAGTTTTTTTACCTGGAAAATTTGGAATTTTGCCGAACCCTTGCTGTTCCAAGCAAGGTAGGGATCTTTAACGTGCGTGACAACACACACACGGGACCTCCATTTTACCCTCTCATCCGAACGAGGGTGTATTTTTGTGTAAAATGCTCGCCTAACATTTTTCAAGCGGACCGTGTCGGGGTTCGAACCCGGGACCTTGGGCGTAGTAGTCACACACATAGCACTACGCCACGGAGCCGCCTACCCTTACTCTACCACTGAACCCAGTACCTGTTGCTTCTGTCGATTGTATTATGATTTACGTAACACGGGCTATTCGATAGGGGGTAATAAGTGGCCATGAGAAAGTGCTTTTAAATTTTGAATATTATTTGAAATAACGTCACTAAAAATAAAAAACAGAAATTCAGTTTTTTTACATTTCTGGAAATATCTCAGATCTCAAATGAGATATATGTCAAATTGCTTTTTAGATTATTAATTAGTGTAAAATTTAGCAACTTTGCCGAATTTAAATATACCATTTATATAAGCGAGATCCCCATGGTGGCCTTCGAGTTTGAATCAGCCTGTGTGTGTGTTTGTGTGCATGCATGTGCATGGATGCATGTGCATGTGTGTGCATGCACGTGTGTGTGCGTGCATGTGGGTGCGTGAGTGGGTGTGTGTATGTGCATGTGTGTGCCTGTGTGCACACGTGTTGTGTGTGTGCATGTGCGTGCGCGCCCGTGCGCGTGCGCGTGTGTGTGTAGATAATAAAATGAAATAACTTGGACTTTTATGCTAAGCCCTAATGATCATTTCAAATCAAGCTAATAATTGAAATATGAAAAATATAAGGTCTTGGACAGGATAAAAAGTCTTAGTTATTATTTGATTTTATTAACTGTAATGCGATAGTATTTATCAATTTACCTTGTGTAATTAACTACCTAAAATATATATACAGACAATTTCTATTTAATGAAATATTATGCCACCAAATATTTTGTCATCAATAGTTATTTGTTGATGTTTTCTAATCATATTATTGCTTTCAAAATTATATTTATAAACCTTTGAAATTTGTTTACAAAATGCATGTATGTTGAATTACATACATTGGTTGTACTTATATTCTTGTTTTATGTAACGTTTAACTTTAATGATGCTCATATGTTTGTATTGGAAAAAATTCGTGCCTTTAATGTACATTTCTTATAACTCTATGTAATGTTGTTTAAATGCAGATTTACTTTTTCTTTTTAAATTACAGAGTTACGTACTACTTTACAAGGGCAAGTGTATTTTTACCATATACCCACAGGCGTATCAACTTGGCATGATCCACGTATACCTAAAGATTTTGCATCACAAGATCTTGGTCAGGATCAACTTGGGTCATTACCTCCCGGTTGGGAAATGCGACAAACCTCTTCAGGCAGGGTAAGGGACTGTTTTTTGGCATTTTGTCTTATTAATATGTGATTATAGGTTTATTTTGTTGATCACAATAATAGAACTACGCAATTTACTGATCCTCGTTTAAATGCCCAAATATTAAATAATATCCTGCAAAGGCATTTAGCCCCGTCAGCTAATACTGCTAATAGTAATAATAGTACGATAGCTCCAGGTCAGACTTCTGTTGGAAGTAATAATGTTTTAACTTCAAGTACTAATGTGATAAATAATGAACAGTCTCCTAGTGTACCAACTTCATCAGCTGCAAGAGCACGACAAGATAATAGTGATTTACCACAAGGATTGCTACTGGATTCTGAATTGTTACCTAAATACAGGCGTGATTTGGTAGGGAAACTACGTGCACTTAGGGCAGAGCTTAATTCTTTACAACCACAAAGTGGTCATTGTCGTTTAGAAGTTTCTAGAATGGAGGTATTTGAGGAGAGTTATAGGTATTTTTTTACGTTTACATATATGCAGAATTGTTAAAATCGTTTCATTGTAGATTGATAATGAAAATGAGACCTAAAGATATGCGTAAGCGACTAATGGTTAAATTTAGATCCGAGGAAGGTTTAGACTATGGTGGTGTAGCTCGTGAATGGCTTCATCTGTTATCTCGTGAAATGCTGAATCCTCAATATGGATTATTTCAGTATAGTAGAGAAGATCATTATACACTTCAAATAAACCCAGATTCTGCTGTTAATCCTGAACATTTATCGTACTTTCATTTTGTTGGACGAGTACTAGGAATTGCTGTTTTTCACAATCATCAACTTGAAGGAGGTTTTACTACACCTTTTTATAAACAGCTATTGAATAAACCAATAACTCTTCAAGATATTGAGGGTGTGGATCCAGAGTTGCATAGAAGTTTAACCTGGATGCTGTAAGTATTTATAAACCTTTACTGTATGTTGTTTCTGTGTGATTGCATAAAAAATTATACTATAAATTTTATCAATCTGTTATAACTAAATTTTTATGGATTTCCAGCTGTCAAATTTGATTTTTAACATTATTATTATAATTTTTTTATTAATTATTGAGCCAACAAAATTGATTCCACTTAAACGTTTAAACTTGAAAGAAATTTATAATTATATGGTACACTGCATGCACACACTATTGCCGTCAGTACCCTAGTGCAGCTATTTGTTTTAAAAGCAATTGCCATTTATACTATATAGTTGAAGAAATAATTTGAAAAGAGTGAATTACCCATTAATTTAGGTGCCGGTGATTTTATTAGTGCTATAAAATACAAAGTTTCTCCTGAACTTAGTGTAATAAATATAAATTTAAAAATATTCTGACATTTGACAAATGTCAGATAATCTTCTATACTAAAAACTATTTTTATAAAGAAACTGTTAGTGCTCGTTGTACGATGGAAAAAGATGTAGATGAACAATGTAATAGTGCTTTATAAACTTTATTACAGGTCACTGAAAAGAGCGGTTATCTAAGAAATGATCTAAAAAATGATATTCAAAACCGGTAAGTGTTTTAAGAAACCTTTATAATAATATTAGAAGTACATTAAGCAAAAATATGAAGACATTTGAGGAACTAGAACAAGAAAATATAAGACTAAAATCTCTATCTGTAATTGCCCCACCTAAGCAACCAATGAGACTTTTTTGGAAGTGCTTAGTGACAGCAATAACACCAAATCAATGTACCGATACAATGAAGAGTATTATACAATCAAGAATTAACCCAGTTGACCTTAAAGTAGGAGTAAAATCGTTTAAAGAGCTGAAAAATGGGAAAATCCTTATTGAGTCCCCAAATAAAACCAAAATTGAGAAAATGCAGGTAGAAATAAACAAAACTTTTAATAACGAACTTGAAGCTTTTACACCCAAGCTGTTGAAACCCAGAATAATTGTATATAATATTCCTGAAGATGTAACTATAGAAAATGCCACTGAAATTATAATCTCACAAAATCCTGATTTGGCACTTATAAATAAAGAAATATGTACAAAATTTATTTTTACAAATAAAAGGAAAATGAAAAATTTAAATCAAGAATGTAACGAGGTGTGTTTTCGTGCATAAATTTAATATAAGAAGTAAGTTCGAACACAAGAAACGTGTTATTGAAGAATAAAATTAAAATGATGTGGCAAATCTGTAATTGTGCAGACTATCTTGTGGTAAATAAATGTTTTAACTGCGGTAAATTTAACCATCAAGCAAAGGATTGTAAAGGGTCTTTACTTTGTCAAAACTGTGCAGAAAATCATAAACTAACAATTGCAAGGTTTCAAACTGGGAAAGAAAGTGTATAAACTGTATCAATTACAATAAATTCAATAAACAAACCATAAATGTCAACTTTTGATAAAAATTGTCCATGTTATCAATTGGCTTTAAAACGGTATAAACAACGAATTGAATTTTGATGGCTTTAAGATATAACACTAATATTAATTGTATGCAAATAAATGCTATGCACTCCCGGAGTGCAACCAATACCCTAAATCAATTAATAAGAGAACACAATACGGGCATTGTCTTTATACAGAGCCATATGTTTTTAAAAACAAGCTTGTTGGCAATGAAAATAAATATGATATTTACAGTTTAGACAATAATATAAAAAGAGCAGCAATCATTATCAATAACAAGGCACGTGATGCAGTCCTTATTCAACAACCATCAGATGAAGATTGTGTAGCTGCTCAAATAAGATTTAAACAATTAAGAATATATACAATCAGTTTATATGTCGATATCGCTAGAAATATTGAGTTTTGACTTAAATAAACTGGACAAAATTTTAACATATGTAGGAAATAGAGCTTGTATTATTTGTGCAGACATCAACTCTCGCTCTACGACATGGCATGGTACTGTTACCAATATAAGGGACAAACGAATGGAAGAATTTTTAGCTGCAAATAATCTAATTGTTATCAATGATGATCAATCCCACCTACATTTATCAACAGAAGAGAACTAAGTTACATTGATCTTACAATTTCCAATACAAAGCTAATTTCTAAAATTAAAAACTGGCAATGCGGACAAGAAGAATGTGCCTCTGACCATAATCTAATAAAATTTACGATAGAACAAAATAACAGAGAAACACAAAGTACTCATGTAGGTCGATTTAAATATTTAGTTGATGCAAGTAAAAAGGATCTATTTATGGGTATACAGGATTTCGAATTATTTATAAAAAATTTTCAATCAATTTTAATACAAACATGTAAAATTTCATTTAGAACAACAAAAAATTATAAATTCTTTACAAAAGGTAAATCAGATCCATTGTGGAACTTAGAACTTTCTCTATTAAGGAAAAGAAAACAACTATATTTACATGAAAAAGCTTTATATGCAAGAAAGCTAGAGGTTGATAAATTTGAATCCTGGAAAGAGTATTGCACCTTAACCGAAACCTTCAGTGCATGGAACGGGGTATACAAACTTTCACGAGGTAAAGCTTCTTCTAATATGTCACTTTCTACAATAGAAAAATCTGACGGCACATGCACAAAAAATTATAAGGAAACTACAGTACTGCTGTTAAAATAATTTATGTCAAAAGGACACAAGTAATACAGATAACATTAGTCAAAGGAACTTAAGAAAACTTGTAAATGATGACCTAGAAACAAACAATGACAAAACATTCACTCAAACTGAAATTGAGGAAATAATTAAGAATATGAACAACAAAAAATACCCTGGAGAAGATGGTATTAATAGTGATATCTACTTGATCTTATTCGCTTCCTTACCTAAATTCATCACAAACATTTATGATGAATGTTTAAAAAGAGAAACGTTTCCAACAATTTGGAATCTATAATAGTCTCAATAATAAAACCAGGTAAAGAAAATAGTAAGGAACTTTCCAAATTTCGAACTATACGTCTAAGTAATGTAGGTGGTAATATATTAGAAAAACTTTTGGCAAATAGACTAATGTACCACCTATATTCAAACAATTTACTTAATGCATTCCAATTTGGCTTTACTCCTTAAAAAAATACCGTAGATTCCCCTATGTGTTTAAAAGAATTTGTGAAAGAAAGTTTAAAAACAAATCATTACATTATTATGATCAGCCTCGGTGTTAAAGGCTTTTTTGATGCCGCATGGTGGCCTTCAATACTAAACTCATTAAAAATCTTAAATGTCCTCAAAACTTATATAAATTAACACAAAATTACCTCATAAATAAAAAGGCTATGATTAAAGGAAACACTTTTTCAATAGAAGAAAATTTATCAAAAGGATGTCCTCAAGGGTCCTGCTGGTCCAGTTTTGTGGAGTGTAAATTATAACTCCTTATTAAATTTGCAATATCATAAAAATACGAAAATCATTGCTTTTGCAGATGATTTACAGATTTGAAAAATTTTTGAAAACAAAAGTTATGGCCAAAAAAACGAAAAACGTATTTTTCAAAATTTTTACGATAACTAAAAAACAAACTCAGTTACGATCAATTTCTTCTGTGAATATTAACAAGCATCACAATCTTCAAGTTTACCCCAATTTAACTAACACTCTATCTCTTACCGTTTCTAAGATCCCAATGGTGAGCGTCCAAATTGAATATATATTGCTATGATTATAAGGTTATTTAAGCTCATATAATGTCACAAGAGAGGAATACCTCATGTAAATATCATAAAAACCCCGAAAACCAAACATTTAAACCCAAAAATGTACATAATTCATTCATTATGGAAAAGCAAATACAAGTCACCTTGTATAAAATCAACATCAAGCTACAAGTAATTAAAGGAAGCTCATTCCGTAATAACTTCACTACATTTTATTAAAATAAATAATGGCTGAAGCAATTCAGTCATTTTAGAACATTTAAGAACATTCTTAAGCTCAAAACACATACAAACTTAACATATTTAAAGAAAAATAATTTGTAAAATGAATTTCTTTCAATTTTGTTTATTGTTTATTTAACATATATAAATCCTATATATGAATCACATTTAGTCAACAACAATTAAACGGTAGATGCAAGAAAAATCCATGTGTAAATCTAACACTAGAATTTCAAAAAAGGCTTAGGCACATAATTCTTTTGCATTATCTAAGAATTCTTTGGTACAATAAAATGCATTGTCTAAGAGGAATTTTTTTAAAACATTGTTAAATCTATTAAGAGGCAACTCTTTAATAGTAGAATGCAAAGCTTAAAGAATATACAGCCAAAGTAGTTTATACCAAATCTACTTCTTGTTAATCTATGGAATGGAACTACTAAATTGTTTTTACAACGAGTATTAATACTGTGAAAATCAGTAAGCATATTTGCGTATAGAAATAAATAAATGTGTGTAATTTATACCAGCCTCTGATAGTCAAACAGTTAAAAACAAGCATATTTGAAACACTATGGATATTTGTGGCGACGGTAAATCATCATAATACGTGCAATATAGAACGTACTATATTCGTGAAATTTAGAACGTACATATTAAATAGCATTTGTTAATCAAGTCCCTCTAGAAAGTTCCGATATTAGATCATTCAAAATCCAACACCTTGCAGATAGAACTATAATTGAAACAGCTTTTCCACGTATGAACAACTGATAGCATTCCGTCAACCAATGAGAACGCATGGAACATTTGAGAAGGAACTTGATTCTATAAAACTAATGAAGCAGGTAAAGGAGGATCATTTTATAATCCACGTGCCGGCTGTATTATTTGGAAAAAACATTATTACGTGAATACAATTTTAGTGAAAATTTATAATTTTAAAAGTTGAACTCAGTAAAATTTCAACGTAAAGTGACACAAACAGCAGAGTGTGTTTTGTAATAAATTTATATATAATTTTGCCATTGATATAAACTTAGTCTAAAAATAGTTAATATAAATAAAAATTTGTGAATTTTTATTAATTTAGGGCACTAAGTTACCTAACAATACACGAAGTTTATTGGTCAACATGCTAAGTTATTGGTTAACACTTTTAGAAACTGGGAAATAATTAAATCCATAACTGAAATCGCTAAATAGCATCTGGTTAATACTCTAAGCTACTTAGTAAATGACTCTAAGCCGAATTGTCGGAAGCTCCAGAAAAACTGGCAATTTGAGCCAAGAAACTCCTTCAAGGAAAGTCCAGGGGAACTATTAGGTCAGAACTATTTATTCAATTTATAGCACGTAGCATTTGTAATTTTACATAATACGTGTATTTGAAAGTGAACTTAAAATTTGTATGTGATTAAAATACAATGTGTAAAAGGTACCAAAAATTTGGTTGCTACGTAGATTTATGTTAAAAAGAAGATATTTCTTTGAAGGTTCAACTTTGTGGTAAGATACATTTTTTGCTGGCTTTAATTGCTTTAAAAAGGTGTAAAAATTCATAGTCTTTGTAACGAGCTAATTGGATAGGAACATTTATTTTAATTTTGATTATAAATTTCTATTAAAGGTAAATGATATTAAAAAGGGCGTAGATTTGTAAATTGTAATTGATAAAAATTTTATTTATTTCATTATACATTTTTTGGTGAATTTCGCTTGTCTTATTCGGGTGAATTGAACGTTGGAGAGGAGTGAGTAAAAATTCTTTGTTATCATACTGTCGCTTCATTTTGTGCATTATATTACTGAGCTAGTCGAGGCATGAATTTGATTGTGTTAATTTTAAATTGTTTTAAACGCACAGAGAAGTTGCGATCAGCAGGCAATTGATCGTTGTACATCTGTCGAAGGGCGATATTGTAGCAATATATATATATATATATATATATATATATATATATATATTATATATTGCTATAATGATGCCTTATTAAGCCCCTACGATGGGTGTCATTTTTATTGCCTTTTTAGTTTTCAAGCCCCTATGATGGGCGTTATTTTTATTGCCATGAAATTCCTTATTATGCCCCACGTTTGTGCGTGATTTTTATTGCTATAAAATGCCCTACTATTGGGCGTACCATTTTTATTGCTACGATATTTTTTATTTGATATGAATTTTTTATTTGTTAATTTGCTTTAAACCCCAATGTTGTACGTTATATTTTATTTGTTTACCATGACTAGCTCACCGAATAAATCTTATTTTACCCTTTAAATGGATTCAAATAAAGGAGTTCAAAATCACACACTATAATAATTGATAATATGTACAATGTTGTGTAACCTCAAAATTTTCCCTTGTATAGAATATTTACATTTACCAATTTATGCTTTCCTGAAAGCCAGCAAAAATATCTTTTAATTACTCTCAAGTATCTTCGAACGTTCTAAGATGCTTTTCGCTGTTTTTATTTTTTCAGATGACTTTTTTGATGACTCTTACAAATACATAATGTATGGCAAATATTAAATTTGAAACTATTTTTAAATAATAAAATTTTTAAAATTTGCTAACCTGGAATGGTCACTGGAGTTCGTCATAGTGTCTGTGGTCTGCATCCCTTGTTGTGTCCGCTTTACTTATTGGCCAGAATTATCCACTTTTGATTTCTGGTATTTTTCCTTGATTTAACTTTGAATCCCCTTTTGATCTCACTTTCAGATGTATGCGTTAAGGCGTAGATCTCGACATGAACATCGACTCAACAAAAGCCATCACAACCAAAATGGCATCAACAAAAGCCGTCCCAATAAAATGGCATCAGCAAAAGCAGTCCCAATAAAAGAACCGCTTCCAATAAAAGCCGTCCCAATAAAAGAAGCCCTGTTTTGTTAAATATTAAAAATAAATTTAATTAATCGTTTAACTTACATCTATTTGTAGATTGGCTTATTTTTCGTCACGCAAATTTTTGCACTTTCAAATTTTATTTATTCTGAAGTTTGTTTCACTAATTAATTACGTAACTTTCTACTGCATTTGAGCATAGTTTTTGTGCCTGGTTGAATATGAACTAAATGTTTATTAATTTCCTATTGTATTTATAAGCCCTACCCACCAATCGTTTCCATTGGTGTGTTTATTGATCAGGGCTTGTACTTTGCCTTATCTCTGGCAGAACTCGGTATTTTCTCAAATTCCGTGGTTTAATTCTTCGACGAAATGCTCCATCAATCACGTAAGCGTCCTGTATATTACAACATTTTGTTAGGTTATTCGATTATTGCTTTTATCCAGTCACGTATTTAATATTTTGTTGTTTGAAAGTTCAAGACTTATCATATAATTGAACCGCCTGGTGTTTATTTGTTTGTTACAGAATGTTGGTTTTCTGAACAAATGTATTCTTCGTAGTCACGTATTTAGTGACGTATTAAGATGCGTTTGCATATCGATGCATTCATATTTTCAACGTAATTATTAAATATTTGGAGTCCCAATTTATCTATGTTTCTCAATAATTTTATTTGCTGCAATTAGTTGCTTATAAAATCTTATCTTTACTAGTAAATTATACTTAAACATATTATACAATGCACACATTACTATCCTAATTAAATGGTATTGGATTATTACTAAATGAGCTTCTTTCTCATGCATTTAATCAAATATCCTTTATATACAGTGTCCTCGCAATTGACTTTTTGTAGAATAGTCGATTTACTCCTATAATTGATGGAATTATTTGATTTTCTTAAAGTTAAAGTTATTTATATCTATCCTACGACCCTTATGACTTAATCTATCCTTAAACTACCCTCTTAGCAATTTATATATATATATATATATATATATATATATATATATATGTGTGTGTGTGTGTGTGTGTGCGCGCTCGTGCATGCATGCATGTGGTGTGCGTGTGTGTGTGTGTGTGTGTGTGTGTGTGTGTTATTATTATTTATTATAACGTTTCATTTTACGTACCTAGTTCTAAAACAACTGATACATAATAATTAAGTTACAATACATAGTAAAAGAATACAAAAATAAATTTATATGGTAAAGTTCTAAGATAGAAACTGATTACAAGTTGGTGAGTAGCCTAAAACGCAGTTAGAGAGATGTCACTAAGTTCATTTTCAAACACTAGATCATTTTTGTTAACAGTACAGAGCATGCTTTTAATGCACCACACCCTTTGAAAACTTTGCAATTGTCCAGAGCTCAGTTTTCCTACGAATTCTTTTATTATTCTGGATTTTAAGCGTTTTGTGTATATAACCTTGAATGTTGCAGATCTTAAATTTTTTTTATCGAATCAATTGTATTCCAATAGATGGTTGCTTTTGCTAAAACTATTAAGTAGTTTGCCAGCTTAATAGTGTCTGATATTCCTGGAATGCAACAGTAAAGGTCTTTTATTGATATTTTCTTTGTTGGAAGTAGCCCTGATACCAATTTAATCACGTAGTTTCATAGTTCGGTTGTTTGAGGACATTTCATTATCATGTGCCAGGCATTTCCTTCGGCTGAACACCAAGGGCATTTCGATGAATCTATTTCTCCTACTGCTGTTAAAAAAATGGGGTCTGCTAATCGATTCTTTGCAAGCCTCCATGATATCATCCCTTCTAGACCAAGTGTAGGGGATGTAAAAAATGCGGACCAATTAGCTGTAAATTGTTATAATATTTTTGTGTTAAAATCTTTTGTAATAAACTCCTGTTTATGTTTTTGAATTTCGATTATTCTAGCGTCGCTTGATTTTACAGTTATGTCTAAACCTTGAGTGGGCGGATGTGATGTCTGAAGGTTGCGGTAATGCAACTTAAAAACGGCTCGAATTCTGTTATAATGCACTGCCAAATCATTCTGAACAACGGTTGTTTCCGTAGTGATTGCTTGCAAAACTTGTTTTGTGCCCATCCAGTTAGTTTCTCGAATAAAGTTCTTTAGGGTTTTAAATCCGTGTTCAGCCCACCTTTTACTAAATAGCGGTGGCTTGTATTCCAGACGTAATAATCTATTGTCTGTTGTAGGTATAACTTTAACATCTTCAAGGGATCTAGGAAAGTTTTGAATAGATGGTTGTATTTCATTCCACACTGCTATCAAATCTGAGAGAAAAACGTTCGTCTTTTTACTATCGTTTTGTGAATGCGCTTTGGAACACATGAGCCAAGGCCAAGAGGTTTCCAGGTTATTGCCTTCCGCAATTAGAAATTTCATGAATACTGCCCAATTTTGATTTTGATCGCTATTAATTAATCGATGACCAAGAAAGATCCTAAAACAGTTTCGTTTAGTGATTAAGTGTATCAATCCAATTCCGCCTTGAATGACTAGTAAATGAAGATTTTTTGATTTTTTCCAGTGTTTTCCGGACCACAAAAATTTTATGAATCGTTTTTGAATATGGTTTAGATGTGAAGTGCTTAAAGGCAAAATTTGCAAGTAGTGCCAAAGTTTGGGGGCCACATACTTGTTGACTATCGTTTTGCGACCCTTAATAGACAGGCCGGGATATTTTTGTTTGTAAAATGTTAGCGACGTGTCTATTTTTAATAAAATCTTTTCCATGGCTACTTGACAATCTTGCAGTATATTTTCCGATAAGGAAACGCCCAATACCGTTATGTGAGTGGATGTCCATTTAAAGTCAAGTAGAGTGTCTTTTCTTTGTTTCCACGAGCCAATCCATATTCCTTTAGACTTGCTGTTGTTGAGGATTGCACCAGAATGGTCTTGGTACTGTTCAAAAACGTCCTTAAATATTTGAAATTCTGATTCCTTTGAAATAAAAATTGATACGTCATCTGCATATGCGCTAACAACTACAGCTTGCTGTGATATTGTGGGAATAGGAAAACCTGATAAGGACTTGTGGCATAAATGTAGGAAAGATTCTAATGAGAGGATAAATAGTGGACCAGACAGAGGACAAGCTTGTTGAATTCCTCTTTTATGTTCTATGCTGCTTGTAAGTAAATTTCCGATGTTAACATGCGAGGTAGCTTGATGGTATAACGCTTTGATGTAGCTAATAAACTTGGGACCAAAACCAAACTTTGTAATACTTTAAAAAGGTAGTTATGACTAACTACATCAAAAGCAGTTTTTATCTAGATTTAGTACCGCTAATGGGAGTCTGTTTTCGGAAGCATAATTTAGAATATCTCTATGTAAGTGAAGTCCATCATAAATGGTTCGGTTGGGTATAGAAAAACATTGGTCGGGATGCACAATTTCACCGATTACGTTCATTATTCTATTAGCTACACACTTCGCAACAATTTTATGGTCTGTATTTAACAATGAAATTGGTCGCCAGCTAGAGATCTCAGTCAGATTTTCTTACTTTCTTACTGTCCGAAAAGGATTTTAATAACTGGGCGTTGAGTTTGTCTTGTTCAATTATTTGCTTCTGCTTGTTTTGCCTGCAGTACTGTATAGTAATATTTTTAATATTGGTTTTAAGTTGTTCCCATTTAGTAATAGGATCAATAGTTTTTTGGGTATTTTGTACCTCATTGGCGATAAAATAGTCCATGCATTCTACAAAAAAAGGATTGTCTAAAAGTGAATTTGGAAATTTCCAATAAGGTTTTTGCTTGTGCATATTGGTCATGTTTTGTCTTACGTTTATAGATACAGCAAGGTGGTCAGAAAAGGAAAGATGCACTTGCGAGCTAATCAGATTATTGAGCAAGTTCTCATAACAGTATATGCGGTCGATTCTGGATGCAGATTTAAGAGCAATAAAAGTGAATCCTCTAGATTCGCGGTTGGAAACACGCCAGCAATCATGTAAGTCGAAACTACTTATAATTTCCTGTAACCGATGTGCCACAGAGGGGTGTTGTTCCACAGACACATTCCGATCCAGCATAGGTTCAAGCGTGCAATTAAAGTCACCCCCTATTATAATTTTTGATTGTTCATAGTTACGGTTATTTGTTTTCAGTTTGATCAAGTATTCCTCTAATTTATTTAATATTTCTATTGCTTTAACTTTATTGTTAGGGCAGTACACTGTTATTATATGGTACGTGCATTCTTTTATAGAGATTGTAGCTTGCTGCAAGTACGATTCTTAAATTATCTCGTTGTATAATAGTTTTGTGTGTTTAAACTTTTTTGTAAGAATAGCCGTACCACTGTAGTTGGTAGTAGATGGGTTTTGTAGCCATGTGTAATGTTGAGAGTTTATCTGTATGGAATCTTGTTGAATGTTGGTTACTTGAAGTAAAACTATATCAGGTTTGACCTTCGTTAAAAAGTCGTTGAGCTGTATACATTTGTACTGACTTTTGATGCTTTTCGAGTTTAAAGGTTACTATTTTTAAAGCATCCATTATAAAACTTGTTAAGTATATATTATATATTTAATCATAGTAACAGTAATTGTTTAGTAAGTACTGTTGATACTTTCTGTGAATTTTGTTCGGTCAAGTGATTGTTGAGATCCTCTAATGGATTCGGGAGGTGATAGAAGAACTGCGCCTTCGGCCAGTAATGCTTTTTTAATGGAAACCGTGAGACGTTTACATCTATCTTTAAGCGCTCTTTCTTTGCATGCAGTTGCTGCATCCTTAATAATCAGTAGGAGTTCAGCGACATTAGTAGTGTATTTACGCGCAATTACTAAAGGTTTATCTTTCCCTTTAACATCTTGAATAAAATCTGTAAATTGAGTGTAGTCTAAGATATAATTTTCATTAGGCCATAATTTTTCTATGTCCTCAAAATTATCTACATGCGAATTATCGGTTTTTAGTTGTTTTTTTTTTCGTGCTTAGTAAGGTTTTTCTTACTTTGTTTCCTTTTTGGTGTAATAAATTCTAATTCACTACAACTCCCGTCGCCTTGTTCTGCATCCTCTATGCTATTAGTGGATGGCTTTAATGATTGTTCTATTCCAAATTCGTCGAAGGGGTTATCGGTCGGCTCCAGAGTGGACTCAGGTGGTCTTTTTCTTGTAATAGTAGACGATTGTATTTCATTAAATTGTTCTGTCTGTGGCATATTTTTGTTAGGGCAGCGTGCTGAGATGTGACCTGTTTCCTTGCATATGAAACATGTGACTTGTTCATCAGTTATGAATATGTGGTATTCCTCGCTATCGTGTAATAAAACAATAGTTTCAGGCAACTTTTGATTTTCAATTTCCGCAATGTACACCTGACGTCTAAAGCTCAGAACATGTTTGAACTCATTTACTCCAATCCCCGCCCCTATAAATGAAATTGGCGATAAAAGTCTCAAACCAACGTCTTTCAAGTAATTTTCTATAACGTGGTGTGGTATACGCGGAGATACATTTGAAAGTACTATTCTTTTGGACGGGCTAATTAGCTTTCTTGCCGATATAAATAAACTTTCAACGTTAATACCACCATGTTTGTCCACCGAATCTGATGCGATCTCTGCTGTTGACGTGTAAATGCATACTCTGTTATTGGACATGCGAGATGCAAAAAGAATCTGTTTCGGTTCGATTAATTTTCCAAGAGCTAAAACATATTCTTTTACTGGTATTCCGTCGATGGCTTGGAAAACTATAGCTTGTTCCTTTTTAGGGAACAAACTAGCCTTGATTGCTTCCGAAAACAATGCTGATCGTTTAAGACTTTTGGATAAAGTATTATCTACATTGATAGTGGAACTGTCGGTCGATACGTTATTGTTAGAATTTGCTAGACCCCTGTTATCAGAAGCTTTGCTTGATAAAGTTGGTGTGTGTTCCATTGTTAGATTAGACGGATGTAATAAAAGTATAACTCCATTATCGGTCTTTATAGAAATAAGGATATTTAAAAGGAAAGGATGTACAGCTGTTGATTAAACCGGCTTTATAGCCAGTCTAATGATATCAATTATTGTAATACCAGTTTATGGGATCGTATTCTCCTAATAGTAATATACTATTTTGAATTATTTGTACTATACTCGATATGAAAAATAAAAAAACTTACTACTACAGGATGACTTCGTTTCACTACGCGTATTGATACCAAACACAATAGCAAAACTAAAGTTTTAACCACAAATAAACGCGAAAACGTTAGAGCACTAACAAACCACGTCTGCTAACTACGAACTCTCGTGTGTGTGTGTGTGTGTGTGTGGGCGCGCGAGCGTGCACGCGCGCGTGCATGCGTGTGCATGTGCGTGTGTGTCTTTTTTCGTGTCGTTTCACTTGACATTGCAGGTTTTACCAACAGTCGGCACGGAGGAGATCCGGTTCAACTGCCTTTTTCCATAGCTAAAAGTTATAATTTAAAAGTAAAGTAGGTTTTAATGAGTCTTAAATTAATACAAATTAAAAAGGAATTATTGGCAAGTGACTCAAATTCATCCATGAAGGCATCCTGTCGACACGTTTTGCCCTAATTGGGACTCATCAGGACAGGAGTAGCAAGGTTGTAATATTTAATACAGACCCCTTATGTGAAGTACAGCATCACCTAGCTCACAAATTGTGAGTAGGTTTATTTGGATTAGGCACGAGAAGCGACAAGGGAGATAGGCTGGTAGAATTCTGCGACAAAACAATTTAACCATCACAAATGCAATATTTCAACATTATGCTAGAAGAGATACATGTGGAAGATGCCAGGGGATATATGAAGATATCAAATGGATTACACTCTTGTTAGACAACGATTTAGTAATCAAATAAAAGACTGTCGAAATTTCCCAGAAGCAGATACAGACACAGACCACAACATCGTAATTATGAAGGCCTCTTAAATTAAAAAATTTGAAAAAAAGGAGCGGAAAAAAGCACTTTGATTTTGAGAAACTAAAAGATAAAGGTGTACACTAAAGATTTGTAAAAAAAAGTCAAATGAATTGCAGAAAGACATTGGGAAATTTTCTGTTATGGAGGAAGTAGAAACAGAATGGAATAATATTAAATCCAGCTTAGACATGCTGACCAGAGACATTCTGGGGTATACACAAAAATAAAATAAGAAACCATGGATAACAAAGGATATCCTGAATTTAATAGAATAAGACAAAAATACAAAAACGGACCAGACGAATCATGAAAACATATAAAACCATAAAATGGGAAATTATTCGTAAATGCAGGAAAACTAAAGAACGATGGACTGATGCAAAGTGCAAAGATGCACAAACTAAGATGGAAATAGAAAGGACAGACGAAGCATACAAACTAATTAGAATGAATTATAGGGATATAAAACCATAGAACAAAAATATATGGGGCATAGAAGGAGACATCATCATAGAAAATGTAGAGAAAGTGATTAGATGGCAAAAATATATAGAGAATTTATATGCAGGACAGGACTAGCAGCACTAGAACAGGAATTAGATATTGTAAAGGATGCCTTTGGATATCCGATACTTGGGATGAGTTTGAATTAGCATTAATGGGTTTGAAAAATGGTAAGGCACCAGGTACAGATAAGGTTCAAGCAGAAACTCTAAAAGCTGCTGGAAAAACGTTAACAAAACGTCCCTTCCAACTTGTAAGCTATGTGTACAAGACAGGCACGATACCCAAAGATTTTAAACGTAACATCATAGTCGCTATATCAAAAAAATGGGCGCTCATAGATATGAAAATTTTCGAACACTAAGTTTGACAACACACATATCCAAAATTAACTAGAATTGTACAAAGACGGATGGAAAAACGAGCTGAAGAAATAGTAGGAAAAGATCAATTTGGTTTTAGGCGAAACAGAGGAACACAGGAGGCTGTTCTAGCTCTGAGGGTAGTAATGAAGAAGACGATAGAAAAAGGAGAAAGCGTGTTTAGAAGGTTTTTAGATCTAGAAAAAGCATTCGACAATGTGAAATGGAAAATAATGTTCGAAATACTCAAAAAGATCGGAATGAGTTTTAGGGATAGACGGATAGTTCATAGCTTATACAAAGAACAAACAGCAGTAATAGAATTAGAGCAGGAACGTAGAGAAGTAACTATTAGGAATGCGGTGAGACAGGAATGTGTCCTATCACCATGAATTTTTAACTTGTACATCGAAGAAGCAATGAATATTGTCAAATGCAGGAAGACATTTGGAATTACTATGCAGGGACAAAAGATGTATATGCTTAGATTTGCAGATGATAAAGTGGTATTAGCGTCTAGTAAGAAAGAGTTAGAAGCAGCCCTTAATGAAATGGAAACCGTTCTAACAGAGAGGTACGGTATGAAAATTAACAAAAATAAAACTAAAGTACTAGTATGTAAAGGAGGGGAAAATAAGTCCAAAACCAGAATACAAATAGGAAACGACAACTTACATGAGGTTAAGGATTTCTGCTACCTAGGAAGTCAAATAACGCAAGATGGAAAAAGTGCAAAAGATAAAAACAAAGATCAGCACAAGATCATGTTACATTTAACAGGAAAAAGCAACTACTATGTTCAAAGACAACAAACAGAAACAAGGAAAAGATTGCTGAAAGCATTTGTGTGGAGCACAGCACCATGTGGATGTGAAACTTGGACAGTAGAAGAAGTGGACAGGAAAAAGCCTTTGAAATGTGGTACTACAGTTGTATGATGAATATATCATGGACAGACAAACAGGTTCTGGAAATGGTAGGGGAAGATAGAAATATGTGAAAAACAGTAAAAAACCAGGAGATATAGGATGTTAGGTCACATACTAAGGCATGAAGGAATAGTGCGTAATATATTAGAAGCAGAGATGGGAAAAAAGAGAGGTCGAGGTAGACCTATGTTAAACTATTGCACACAGACAGTCAAAGATGTAAACAGTGGGAATTTTAAGAAAATTGTAGACTAGCTCAGAATAGAAATCAATGGAGGTACGCGTCCAACTAGCTCCAAGACTGAAAACCTAAGGACAAAAAAAATAATTGTTTTTGAACCTGATGGTTATTATGAGCAACTACAAGTGTTGGTTTTGCAATATTCTCAACTAATGGTGACTGTGTAAAAGAATTTATTGGAAAGCACTAATTCGGCAAATGTCTAAGTGTTGGAGGATCTAGGTAGCCGCAGGTTGTTTAACCTTCTTCACATACTGCTGAATATCATTGAAATAGGGTATACATTAGAAGACAATAGAAGACAATAGAAGGGGAAGTGAGCTGTATCTAGACAGTGAGAATTTCAGGGAAATGCGTAGGCTAGCTCAGAATCGAAATCGATAGAAGTTTGCTTCCAACCAGTTTCAAGACGGAGACCTAACGACGAAAAAAATAATTGCACTTAAATCTAATGATTAATATAAACAACTACAGGTATTAATTTTGCAATATTTTCAACTACTGTTGATTGTGCGAAAGGATTTATTGGAAAGCTATTAATTCGGCAAACGGTTAAATGATCGGCGATATTGGTAGTCGCAGTAACCCCCTTCACGAACAAAGAATATCGGTGAAATAGGGTATATATTTAGAAAGCAACAGAAGTGGAACTCTGCTGTATCTAACAAGAAAGAGCAACGGCCATGTACAAAGAGAACAAACATAAAAACAAGGAAAGAATTGTTGAAAGTCCTATGTGTGGAGCACAGTACTGTGTGGATATGAAATAGGGACGGACAGTAGGACAAGCAGGCACGACAAAGGTAGATGCCTTTTAGAATGTTTTGCTTCAGATGTATGGCATTGCCATACAAAGTTAATAGACCTTTAGAAATATGAGGGGAAGAAAGATATCTATGGAAAACAAAAAGAACAAGAGAAACAGAAGGACAGGATACGTTCTTAGGCAATTTGGGAATAGTGCGAGATGTATTACAAGCAGAGACCGGAACGAAAGAGAGGTAAAAGGAGACCTGGTCGGACTATTGCACACAGATAGTAAAAGATGTAGGCTGTGGGAATTTCAGGGAAACTTTTAGGTTAGATCAGAATAAGAAATAACGGAGGTACTCATCTAACCAGTTCCAGGACTAAAGACCTAATGATAATGATTATTTTATTAACCCCACAGTACCGAATAGTAAATTTCGCACCTTTTTAAGTCAACCTTGGTATGGTATAAAATCAGCAATAAATAATTTTACGTTACGCTTACTTATTCCAGAAATTTGCAAAGCAACCTTTTTCAAAAAATACCTAAGGATTTCCAGGGTAGCTCCACTGATTCATCTACTTATTTCAACGGCACATTTGGTCCCAGATTCCAGTGATTTAATATTCACCATATAATTGCCGAGTGAAAACTCACTTATCACTTTTAATACACCACTGACACAATTTAAATGCAAGCTTAACTTTCACGCCTGATCTATCTGGCCTTAATCATCCACTGGAGCTAAAAAAATTGCCATCGGCCATCGACCGAAGACGCTTGGCCTACACGCATCCATTACCCTTAAACAAAAAATTTTGTTTTTCTTGACTTTACGTTCAAATTTAATTGGTATTACAATCTCCTTCAAATCTGTTACAATTCCAAATTTCTTTTTCACACTTGCGTCTAATTTTTTGTAGGATCAAGTTCAGTGTCTTCAGATTGTGGTGTGAACATGTTAATTTTATGGTATTTTATTATTCTTTGGTTGTTGTGGTTTCTTGACCCCCATGTGAATTGATGCAATTATTATTGTGGGCGGTACTGTCTCCAGTTTTTATAATTGATTATTCTAATTGATAGGGCCAGTGTAAAATCCCTATCACCATTGCTGTTTATATAAAAATGTACTAGATGTTTTTCGGTTTATTTACTTTTACTAATTTACCATAATATTGAAATAGCCCCTTTATAACTTGTAAACCACCATATATAAAATTTTAAGGATATTTTTGCATTAAATCTCATTTAATGAGATAAAATTAATAAATACTTTTCTATTAACGAATGTATGCTTAATTAACGTGTGGGCATTACAATCCGTATTTCTCTTTTTAACATTAGTAAATTTGTATGTTCCATATTTTGAAGCGAATGCAAACAACGTATTTCTAACTATTGTTACTTTCAAGATTGTCCTTCTAACGTCTTCTTCTTTTCCAGAGAAAATAACTTAGATGATATTATCGATACAACATTTTCAGTCGAAAACAACAGTTTCGGTGCATTGAAAGTTCACGAACTAAAACCAGGCGGCTCTTCGATTCCAGTTACAGAAGAAAACAAACGTGAATACGTGAAACTTTATGTAAATTATCGTTTTATGCGAGGCATTGAACAACAATTTCTTGCATTGCAAAAGGGATTTATTGAACTTATTCCTACAGCATTACTTCGGCCTTTTGATGAACGAGAACTTGAATTAGTTATAAGTGGTATTGGCTCAATCGACATTGCCGATTGGAAATCAAATACACGTTTAAAACATTGTACACCCGAAACGCCAGTTGTTCAGTGGTTTTGGCAGGTGGTTGATTCCTATTCAGAAGAAATGCGAGCCAGACTGCTTCAATTTGTGACAGGCTCATCACGTGTGCCTTTACAAGGTTTCAAGGCATTGCAGGGTAGTACAGGAGCTGCAGGACCACGCTTATTTACCATACACTGCGTAGATGTATCACCACAAAATTTACCTAAGGCACATACCTGCTTTAATAGGATAGATATACCCCCTTATGATTCATATCAGGTACTTTGTGATAAGCTTACACAAGCTGTTGAAGAAACATGTGGCTTTGCTGTTGAATGATTTTACTAGACGAAGTGGTTTATTAATGTACTGTTAAATTATAGAATAAATTTAATACATAAAAAATTACCATGTGCTGTTGTAATGTTCAAGTTTCATGAAGCACTTTTACAAGACCAGAATATTTTTTACAAGTAAGCAATAATATGATTATTTTATATTAAAGAAAGAAAAGTCTATTATGTATTATAAAATGGCAAATTTTTATGTCATTAACTGTGGCCTTCTTTAATAAAACGTGAAACGTCCCAAATATTCTAATGTATAAGAAGACTATAAATCTAATTTTATACTAATATCACACATTACTCTTCATTTCAAGCTTGCTTTCCTAAAAACAAACAATTGGTAGCTTAATTTTTTTATATGACCAACAATACTCCAACTTAGTTACTATAACTTTTTCCTATTAACATGGTTTATTTGTGGATTTTATGTAAATACACTTAGGCAATATTATAGTTATTATAATTGTATTTTATGATGTAAAGTTTAAGGCTGTTTTGGTTTAAATAATTATATTTTACGTATTATTGTTGGTTCTTTTTGATGAGTTTGTTTTTCAGTTCATACTTTTTACCATATAGTTGTTGAGATATTTTCACAGTTGTAAAACTATGTTGATTATGTACAACTGCAAACCCAAGCAAACGTGGCATAACATTCAGAAATAGCACTCCTTTTGTGAATTATAACAACAATGTGGCTGATTAGATTGTTTGTGATTGAGCGGATGAATAAATAGACTTAAATCGATTTTTAATGTTAGAAAGTTGTTCAGTACAAGAAAATTGATAATTTGACAAAAACTACTGCATTTCTCAAATGACAAAAGTGTTGGTTACACACCAGAAAAGTCCCCAAATTCTTACTTGAAATACGTAAAGTTCTGGTAAATGGTCTCATGAGTTATACGGGCAATCTCTTCTTATATCCTTAACATTCTCAAAAACAAATTATAATTTGGGTTTACTGAAAATAAAACAATGTGAACTAACCTTTAGAACTGGTCTTTTTCTGTGAATACAGTTTTCTACCAGTTACAAAAATGGTAGAAATTGACGGCTAAACAACTTTTAATAGATTTGTAGATTGCAGCCTGTAATTCGATAAGTAAGAGTGTTTTACCAATTGTGTAGTATTTGAAGGTAAGTTATATAAACATGTATTTTGTATTTGTTTACTAAACGAACGTTATTTAGATTGCTGGTTAAGTTCGTTAAATTGCGATTTTGGTTAAATGGACCATCTGTGTTTGAGAAATTGGGCTTTCCATGGCCTATTTACCCTTAATACATCAACAGTTGCTACTCGAATATTAAACAGTTTGTTACTTATTTCAATTGTAAAATGGGTCAAACCTTTGATAGGAAGAGGGGTGCAGATATAGATAAATATTCAATAGCCGAACAACAAGTCATACAAGATGTGAAGAATTGAAAAAGAACCGTTTGAGGGATTTCTAAACGTTTTAATGTTTCGCATACAGTGATAAGGCATCATGTAGGTGGCACAGGAGGAACCTTGGGCACTACTGCTGGAAGAGGTAAGGGTGATAGAGATTTCCTGTTGATACCTGTTGCAGATGAACGATTAGTTCAAGCAATAAAGTCAATGAAGTAATGGAGCCTCAACATTTCTTGATCAAGTTCTCGATCTTGTTCAAACTTATGTGAAGGTGAATAATATTAAAACAAAATTTAAAGATGGTCGTTCTGGAGCCAACTGTTTTGTAACTTTCCGCAAAAGACATACATTGTTAATAAAGAAACCCCAGTGAGTAGAACATGTACGCATGTCTAAAATTAATCTACTTACTATAAATTGATTTTTGATTGACTGTCAGAGACCATTGATCGAATGCAATTAAATCGTAGACCACAACAAATGTTTAATTTAGACGAGATTTCATTTGCTCACGACCCAAATAAGACAAAATTGTTAGGAGCTGTAGGTGTTAGAAGCAAATGCATGATTAGTTCACCCGGATGGAAAATATGTCTTAATTTGTCGTTCTGTCCTGGATGAAAAGTTGCCACCGCTTTGCATATTTAAAGGCAAACACGTAGATCAGAGGTGTCAAATTCGTGGGCCGCATGCGGCCCTAGATAAACGTTTTTGTGGTCCAGTCAATATATCCGATGCCAAGTAAAAATAAAATAGAAATGTGAATTAGAAACGAAACCAGCATATAAAATTAGAATATACTTTATTTATAAACTATACGGATCATTTTAAATTGTACGTGCGAAAATGTAAAACTGTAATTTGCTGAAATGGAGTCCGTTACACACTAAGCTATCAACGGCAAACTGCTACGCATCCTGATACACCTAACCTAATAAGACTTAGTTATGCATACGTTATCTTATAAGTGGTTATGATTATTGCTTAATTTATATTACACTTATTGATTTGTGCAGTTATTCTCTGCTTGATAAGTTAATATTCAAGACAAAACATTGATATTGTAATTAAAATGGTTTATTATTTTCCGTTAAGAATTGCTTATTTATGTCAGCCCTTTGTATTCAGTATGTCAATATCGAAGCCAAGTGGTAGTAAAACTAAACGAATATTTCAAATAAAATGAGAATTGGAATATTTTTTGCTGTGAAGTAAATGGTAAAACAATGTTTGATTTGCAATGGTGCCATTAATGTACCGAAGTTATATAATATTAAACGTCGTTACGAAAAAGTTCAATCAAAATACGATAATTACGAAGGATTAATGAGACAAGAGAAGTTGAAGGAGCTCAAATTCGGTATGAAAAAACAACAGTCAATATTTAGTAAAGTATTACAAGAAAATGAAAACACGGTACATGCAAGTTACTTCTTGTTCGAGTTGATAGCTAAACACCTAAAGCCTTTTACTGAAGGTGATTTCATCAAAAAATGTCTAATTAAAGCTGCAGAAATTGTTTGTCCTGAAAATCAGCTGCCCTCGCTCGCTCAGGCATCTAATAGCTGCGGGCTGCTAATGCATTTTTGCCTGTGTGACACACAACTGTTTTTCGCCTAGCATTAAAGAAAAAAAAATAGGAAAAATAACACAAAATAAAGAAGGTTAATAACATTTGATGTATTTATTTATTATAGTAATTGATATTAATTATCCCTCGAGCATTATTATGGATAGTAATACCAGAATTTGTAGGCACTTGGTAAGTATTTGAGGTGCTGGTAGCATGGTGACTTATTTTTATCGATGACGTTGACGGTCTATGATTATTTTATATTTTTATTCGAAACTCTCATTAACACTACACCGACGCCGAGGTTAAATGAAAAATTTGAAACGTCAAAGTCGCAATAAGAATCTCAATGATAGTCATAGGTGTCTAGATTGTGAAAAACCTACAAAATCATGCTGTTTTGAATTTAGCGGCCCTAGGGCCGCAAAGGTTTACTTTCAGTCACATTTTTAGAGCAAATATGATTCATTTTCATATACGCTAGGCGAAAAAATATATTTTATTAAAACCTTAAAACTGTATAAAGAATGACGTGTATCGAGATATACTACCAGAATGTTAGAGGACTCAGAACCAAAACACAAGAATTTTGTTTGAATGTATTAAATGGTGATTTCGATATTATATGCCTTACTGAAACATGGTTACATGCAGGAATATATGATTCGGAAATATTTGACAAAAGGTACACTGTTTACAGAAAACAGAGATCCTGAAAGTAAACGAAGAGGTGGGGGTGTTCTTATAGGGATACATAAGAATTTCTCATCGATTACGGTAAATGTTACGACTCATCTGGAGGTAGTTTTGATAAAGATAAGCCTTGGCGGAGTTACGTATTTACTATGCATCAACTATTTTCCACCAGGTTCAACCGCTGATGTGTATCAGGAATACATTGATATATTATTTAATCTGTTTATATCCTTGGATGTCAAAATGATATTAATTGGAGATTATAACTTACCCTCTTGTAAACGGCAATAAATTTAAATTTGACAGTAACAATAATATTATTTACAGGAAACTTTCTGAACTTCTTAATTTTTGTAATCTAACCTCATACAACAATATAATGAATATCTCCGGACGAACACTTGACTTAGTACTATCCACAGTACATGTAGATGTTATGTTATCAGATGGTAGTCTTGTTAAATCGGACCCATACCATCCAGCACTGGTTATTGAATTAAAAGTAAATAAACACACTTCTATAAAATTAAAATCAAGTAATCAACATAAATTTTAAAAGAGCAAATTATTTATTGATGTATAATAACATATTGCACAATACACATTTTGATTTTCTTAATACTTATACTGATATAAATGATGCAGTAGCTGCTTTGTATGATGTTTGGTACAACATTACAGAAGTATGTGTCTCATACTACTCTATGAAAAATTTAAACTTTCCCATTTGGTTTGATAAGCAGATAATCGATGATGTAAAATTAAAAAACTTTCACCATAAATACAAAAAGACATCGACGTTTCATAATGAACGGTTTAAGTACCTAAGAACAAAATCAAAAAGAGATATTGCGGCTGCATATAGGAATTACATCAATTGTGTGGAAAATGGGATTGCGTCGGATCCTTCAGTATTCTGGTCTTTTATATCCAATAGTAGGAAAATGAATCGTGACACACTAAACTTCGTGTACGGTAGTGATCAGCTTGATACGTTAGAGTCAATTGCAAATGGGTTTTCAGACTATTTTTCATCTGTGTACAGTGAAGAATCTAACTACGAGTTGAATTATGACTCCGATATGAAGAACAACCTATTGAATGTATTTCACATTAGCTTTATTACGGATACAGATATCGAAACTGCTATAAAACAAATGAAAGCTAAGAGCTCTGCGGGACCAGACGGGATTCCTCCCTTCATCTTCAAAGGGTGTATGGAATTCCTGGTACGCCCCCTAAATATTCTTTTCAATTTGGCCTTGAAGTCCGGAGTATTTCCTACTAAGTGGAAACTTGCAAAATTGACACCAATATATAAATCCGGGGCAGTAAATGATATTGGTAATTATAGACCTATTTCTATTCTCTCTGCACCAGCAAAAAATTTTAAACATATTTTATATACAAAAATCTTCAGTAATATCCATTTAGCATTAAATACTAATCAGCACGGTTTTATTCCTAAAAGATCAATACAAACAAACTTAACTGTTTTTGTTGACTATGTGAGTGAGGTTCTGGACAAAAGAGGACAGGTTGATGTTATATACACGGACCTTGCCAAAACAAGTTCTTTAATGTGTATATTTTATTTTCCTAAATAACTCGTTTGATCCAGAACCTCCATATTCTTAAAAAAAACGTGGCATACCACATGAGGTATACTCTTCTACTAACACTCAAACTTTTATTAAAAATGAGTCAAATATACACCTCGTTAATATAAGAAGTTGTCTAGTTGCTGCACAATTTTTTCTATTTTTTAATAGATCTTTTACACAAGGAGCACTTAACTTGTCAATTGCAGCAAAATTCATTTTGTTTTTTCCTAAAACAATTAAGTCTCGGATTATATATTTTTGGGCCACTATACAGGGTGTTTCGCCTTGAGTGTGCCAAACGAAAACACATGTTGTATAAGGTTTTTCTGCTTAAAATAACGTTGTCTACTAGCGGTTTTCGTTTGGCACACTCAAGGCGAAACACCCTGTATATATACAGGGTGCCTGCCAACTAACTCCGTATTTGGGTAACTTTTGTATTATAAAAAATACAATGTTAGTTAAATTGGCAAAGTTGAAGAGAAATTTAGGAGTAGTATGATGCTTTTTTTAAAACCCATCTAGATGCTAAACTTTTTAGATATTTGGAAAAAACTGAAATTTGCCATTTTGAAATTATCGAAGGTACAATTCGGACCACCCTGTATAAAGCTGCTGCATAGTTACCTGCTAAATCACAAGATGTTATTAAATGTTTGTCTTTTCCAACATCTTTAATAAGAGCCTCTAAGTGTTCTTTTGAAACAAAATAGTTTCCCATTGGTAGGATTTCATTTGGTTTTAATAAACGTGTTTTTATTTTTGTAGCGATATGTATTGTATATTGCACAACGCATGATTTTTCAATATTAAAAGGCATCTGGATCTGGCAAAAGAAACTAAGTATTATTTTAAAGTATAGACATTTTAAAGTTTTAACCCACCTGAAAATATTTCTGATATGGATTGATGTTGATCTCTTTTCGTAAGGGAAGCTGAGCAAAACATTTCATAGCTTTAAGACATTGTGTATCACCATCTGAAGAAAATCCGCTAATGGTAATACCACAGTGTTCAGATTGCTTCAAGATGTGTTGCCATCTATCAAGCACATCTATTGCTTCAAACCGATTATCGGAACCAAAAATACTAAGGTAAAACGCTGGTGCACCTTGTCTACTCCTTGGTACACCTATCTGTAGGGCAGCAAAAAAATATATCTAATACCTCGGGACTGCTACACTGGCTGCAAACTCCGTCTCCCTAAGTATGGGCAGAATCTAAACAAAACACTAATTTTGCTTACAAAAAAAACATAGCCTAAGCTATAATAATTTAAGAGCATAAAACGTCTAATAACTTCTTCAGGGGTGGGATGACCTTTATAGCTTAACACAGTAGTGTACTATTGAATGCACTAAGTCACGAACACACCAGTTCAATAAATAAACAATTGGAAGGCAAAGTATTTCTAATGTTTTCGTAATATATGTACAAGAAGAGGTATGTACAAATAAGCAAGATTCGCATTAATTCCTCAAGAAATATTCAAGCAGCAAAACTATATACAACTGACTTAAACTTTCATAAGTCAAAATTTTATATATTTTATATGCAATTAAATTACGTTAAATTATTTACAATTAATTTAAATGCGCCGATAAGTGTCTGAGCTCATAACCCCATCAGTGTTACACTGTTTGCTAATACAAAATATTTAAACAAAGCACTTTATTTAAAGTTGCTATATTTTCAAAGTGAAATTCAATTTAAATAACGGTCATTATAGTTCAAATTTAATTTCAAGTAAATGTAGCCTGATACCGGTATTAAAATTATCTAGCAGGCATGAGGTAACTTACTAACAATTTTATAATAGAATTAATTTAGAACTTCCAGGAATGTTTACAACAAATCATAGGGTAAGTTACCGATAAAGATTATTTTAGTTTACACTTTTGTTTAGATAAATTATGTTCCAAACCCGATTAGATAAGAAGGTCATAAATACCTAATTACATGATTTGTATGAAAACCACTATCATCTGGATGCAATCAGCCAAACATAAACGCCAGCTGCGTCCTTGACTCGACTTGACCCTTGCAATGACCATGGAATTATGAAATATCAGCAACCTTTGCTCTCAAAACTCGCACTTGTAGATTCTTCACCTGATATTTGTTTAAATTCGAAACTGTACAGCTTCCTATGAATTTCCTTTTACACAAATCCAAATTTATGCCAACGCCCTTAGATAACTGGGAAACCTCTTACGTTCAAGACGGTACCATTAGCCATCTAATTTTTTTTAAAATAACTACAGTTCTTTCTTTCAGCCGTAACTGACAGCTAAAAATTTGTAATACTTCATTAGCAAAATTTTATTTAAAAGAAATCTCACCTACCACTAGCCTGCTGTAAGTTTCGTTAAGTTAACACTTTTTAAACCGAACTCGCTTCTTTGCAAAAATTCTTCCTAAGAAACCGATCTCTCGAATCCCCATCATGCTTGCAAATTCAAATCAACAAAACCAGAAAACCGAGACGACCTCGAGTATCGCCGTCGGATCTCGAATTCCTACTCCGTTCTAACTTGATCTACCCACAATAGAACTATACTACCATAGATGTATACGCTACGTAATTAGGATTGCCTACCTATAATGATATTAGCAGGATTTTACACTGCTACAACCTTCCACCAAAGGTTGGGCCATATAAACATAAGCATTAATAGACATGGTTCCATTGTCAATCGTATTTTTGATATCCATTACGGAATTTATTACAAAATGGTGGCTTTCAGGGAAACCACTTTCTGTTAACTTTGGAACACATCCTATTAACTGATTTGTTGCTGCATTATAACGAATTCTCTTTAATATTGCGGTTTGATCCTCGCTTATGAATACGTTCAGAGGATAATTTCGTTTTTGTAAGAAAAGTTTTAATCTTTCAACGCTTAATTCTCCCTCTAAACTAATTTCATAAGTTGATAATGTTCTGTGGATTGTTGTGATAGATGGTGAAGCGTTAGCCATATTACAGTAAAGGGTCTCGTATGCTAATCGACCCACAATAAGAAAAATATAGAAACTTAATTTTTTCAATTCCTCAGAATATCGGTTTCCTCCCTTTCCTTGCCCTTTAGTATTGCTTATAGCAGTCTTCTTTAAAATTTCCAAAAATACAGTAGGTTGCCCGTTAAGTAAGATATGGTCATTATCATTATTGATTATCTCAATTGCTTTTATAAAGTGACTAGATAAAGAATCAGAATTATGTATATAATTTTTTATTTTGTCATATATTTCATAGAATTCCTCAAGTTTTGTCTGTGCTTGACAAAAACCAGTTGTCTCTTTTTTATTCTTCTTTCGGTTCTATTAGGAGAAGAGCGGGGAGTGCAGCAGTGAATACTAACTTCTAGATTGTGTTTTTCTTTGTGGTAGATCTCGGGAATGATATTCTCTTTAACAGAAATACCAACCTCATTCGAGGCCTCCCCGATTGTATTCCTGTCTAAATTAAAATCCTGATGGGAAAAATTTTGTAATGCACTCTGTCCAGCACTTTGTTGTGACAGTGAAATAACCTCATTTTGACGAATTGTAGTATTTTCGCATATTTTTCGTTTGGTGTCATCTTTAACTACTACCGACGACTTTAAAGTAGTTGAAGTAGAAGGCATATTGTCTGAGACATTTTCCATATTTTGAGTATTTTGTACATAATTTAAAATAGTGTTAGTTGTTCCTTTAGATTTTTTTAAATTACATTTATTGCGTGTATTGAAATGTGTTTGGAAATGTCTGTTTATGTTCAAGACAACCCATTTAGGTTTCTTATTATCCATCATTTTATACACTTTTGATACGAAGGTGTAAAGATAACATTGGACTAACACAATATTGTGTTTTAATTGTATTTTTAAAGTCTCTAATTTTGCCAAGCTATAATTTTTTAATGTTTCGTCCGTTAAAGTATTTAAAAATTTAATTTGATTTGAGTTCACAATACGGTTTATGTGTTGAATAACTTGCTCATCATTTTCCTTTGTATTAGGTGACTCAGATGAAATACTTTTATTTTGTTCACTATACTGTAAAAAAGATGTATTATGAGATGGGCTTGTAGACGATGCTCTGGACGATCTTTCTCTTGCCCTTTTCGGACTTCTTTTTCGCTTTTCACCAACAACGATCTTTTCATTTATTGTTTTAACATGTAATTTACAAGCGTTTACTAGAATAATTACTAGCCTTCTATGACCGTCAACTATTTTAAATAACTGGGTATTTCTAGCATAGAGCCCAAAAAAGGTACTTTTTTCCTAGTCATTCAATAGAATTCGTTAGATCATCTTTTGCAAATTGTTCCAACTTTATAAAATCATCTACAGTAAACGCTGCTAAAGAATAATAATTGTCGAAACCGGTATAAATTAATAAATCTTGAACATATTTGGGAATATTTAAACAAAGATCCATTTGCTCCAATAATTTTTCAATACTGTTGGTCTCCACCGAAGTCTCCATTTTCTTTATGTCTGGATTTGCAACCAGAACTTAGATCCTAAAAACAGTCCTGGTGCTGTTAAATTGGAATGGTTGTTTACCGAAACGAAATACTATATGAGTATTGTAATTATTAATATCTAAGAAAGCCAAGAATGCCAAAAATCGGTGTGAAGTTAGCAGCCGTTTTGCCGAAACTACTCGAATGCTCATGAGCGTAAGTATGTTAAAAAAAACTTAAAACAAGGTATGATAACATACCAAACTTACTAAACATATTGTAAAATTAATTTAAAGTAAAAAATACAAAACAGAAATACTTTTAGGAAAATCACATTCTTTTAAACTTCGTGGTAAGTATAAGCAGGCTTATATCTACAGGTTGCTATTGACGACAAGCGTTTTCTAGTTTTTCCCGCTCGAGAGTGACAAAGTAAATGTCCTCAACAAACGTCAACTTTTCGTTGTCAAATTAAAGCGCAAAAGCCTTCTTTGTGTAGCTATTGTAGATAAAATATGTTTATCTACAATCGCTACATAAAGAAGGACTTTTCGCTTGGATTTGTCAACAAAAAGTTGATGTTTATTGAGGACATTCACTATATCGCTCGGCGAGCGATAAAAATTACAAAACGTGCGTCGTCAATAGCAACCTGTAAATATAAGCCTACTTCTAATGTGGTAAATGTCAAATGTTGGACTTTCAAAACGAATTGTCACTGTTCATTGCATTAACAAAATCATTGAATTTCAAAAATTTCAATTTTTAAGCGATTGTAGATAAAATTTTGTATGTATTTCGAGCACAAAATGGCATTATTGCGTTCAAGCGATTTAACGCGCTCCGCTGCACGTTAAACGTCGCTTTCGCGCAATAATGCATCACTTTTTGCTCTAAATACATAAATAACTAATACTATACCTACAAGTTACAAAATACTTCCTAAATATAATTTTAAATAAATTGTAAATACTTACCGTTATTGTACAGATCTGCAACGCAACGTTAGCAACAAAACTATAACAAAACCGATATAAATCACTCATTAAAATTAAAATCCTTTAATTCGTGATGTGTTGCGCTTTTTATTAGAACTAAACAGCGACAGATTATAATTACTATATTAAATAAACAAAGAACGGCAATCAGTTATTCCACGAATTAAATTTATTGGTGATTGACAATTTAACAACCAGTCCCTACTATTCTTATTTTTGCTTGGTAACAAGAATTTCCATCATACCACATCCCCGTGATTCCTCTGTTACCACCCAACAACCAATACAGGTGCAAAAGACCGTTACCATTAGGTTTTAGGAATAGATAGCATAGTAACCACACTGGACATATTCTATCGTTTTCTATTGGTCCTTTAGATTTAGTATGTTGGAGTTTTTCTATTTAACATCGGTATGTCCAACAGGCACTTGCCTAGTAACATAAATTTATATTGGGATGAATGTAAATATGAAGGTGTATGAAAGTCGTTTATACATGAGGTAAATAGTTAATATAACACCTAAATGACAACTTAGTTTCACCAGTTGCAGAAAAAATTTTGTGCAAATGGGAGGCGAATTTTTTAGCGAGCTCAAGGCAGTCTTGAGATTATTTTGCCGCGGTCTCGGCGATAAACTTTCTCCCGGGCTATTATAAGTAATTTTGCCGATACTTTAGGTCCAGGCGTAACGTTAATAACGCAAGCGGTGTTAAATATCGAATCGCGCATATCTTAACTGTCAAATTAGCGTTCCAGTTAATACTGCTTGACGTTCTTTGTGTACACATATCTCTCTAATAACGCAAGCCGTGTTAAATATTAAATCGCGTGCATATCTTAACTGTCAAAATAACGTTCCCTTTAATACCGCTTGACGTTATTTGTGTACCCATATCTCTCTTATATGTCCCTCTTCCTTCAATTCTACCGGACTGAATTGTGGATCCTATGATCTATTAAAATAAAGCACGAGATATATGCAATAGCTTGAGATACGGATTGATTTGACAGATCGGAGATAGGATCGGATTTCGATCGGATAGAAGCGCCGAGATAAATGCAGTCTGTATTAGTATGTGTGAACAAAGCCCTCAATTAAATACAAGGTATAATGAACAAATTTATAGAAAATACATAACCAGCAAAATGCTGATGAAGAGAACGTAATGTTTTGATAATCACACATCACGTTGAATAGAATAATGTCGAAGTCAGTACGCAAATTCTGAGGCAAATAAATATACAAAATCGATTTCGGCGCGAATTCGATGGCGATTTCGGGATTTCGATAGTGATTTCGGGACTTAGATGGTGATTTCGGGATTTTGGTGGTGATTTCGAGATTTCGGTGGTGATTTCAAGATTTCGACGGTGATTTCGGGATTTCGGAGGTGATTTCGGGTGAAACGTACATGTATTTCAAGAGTGGTTAACCACTTACTCCAAGTATTTTGCTCTTTGTGTGATGCCAATTTTTTGTTAATCGCATCTCTCCATTCTTTGGATAATACCGCATTGTCATACTCTTGTGGTTCTTCCTGAGTTGTAATTAAACAGTATACAGTGTATAGCACATATTAATCAAAATGTTTTGGTTTTTTTTATTACCCTTCCAGTTCTTGTTGGTTCTTTATATTTTTCATTATCCTTATTTTCTTCTTGTTCGTTTTCGCTTTGAATTTCATTTTCATGTTTAACGATTTCTTCATTTTTCTCTTTGTGGACTTTATCATCTTCTTCCTTGTAATCAATTGTTTGTATTTTCTGCTCATTGAAATGTATATCAGTTTCATCAAATGTTATGTCTCTTGAAGTTACAATTTTGTTTTCATTTTGATTCCACAATCTGTATCCTCCACCACAATATCCAACCAATGTCATTTGCTTAGCTAGAATATCCAACTTTGAACATCTTGGAAGTACTACTACATTTAGCTCATATGCTGAACATCTTATAGCTTCTCCATTACAAAGTAAGAATAATCATCACTTAAAACCTGATATTATCTATGCGCTTCTGAGGTTTCTGGTTTTTTTGGTCCCTCAAGATCTGAATGTATTAATTGTCCGATGTGCTTTGATCTTTTTGGTTTAGAGTAAAACGGTTTTCTTGTTGTTTTTCCTTCTATGCACTTACAACAAATTTCTTTTCCTTTGGGAAGTTCAACAGTTCGAACCCTTTATGATTTAGATGACCTAATCTACGATGCCAAACATTTTCTGTTACATAACCTTGTTCTGAGTTTTCTATATTTATTTCTAATATAAATAACTTATCTTTCAGCTTGCATTCCAGAGTATAATTATTTCCTTCTATTTGGACGGTCTCTTTTCCAAATACTACTTTGTTCCCTTATTTACAAGTTCCGTTACAGAAATTAGGTTGTGTTTTATTCCTTTGACTATCAACCCGTTTATACTTAAATTTCTACCTTGACATGTACCTGATATTGTACCCTTCTTTGTAGCTACCATGTATTCACCATTCGCAACATGTATTTTTATTTGTTTGCCTAGATTTTGCACATTTTTACATAAATGTTACATGTTGTCTGATATTAAGTTTCGAGTTGCACCTGAATCTAAAATGAACAAGTTTTTATTACTCAAAATACTCGTATTGCTTTGTATCGCAATGAATGAAATGTCCACTTAGTTTACACTTTTGCATTGATCCGTTCCACGTCTTCTGTAAGTGAAATGTCCACCTCTTCGTTGCGATCTGAATCTATACGATCCCCTTTGAAATTGACCACCTCTTTGTTGATTCTGTCTACACTCACTACTTTTATGACCAGCTTTACCGCATGTGCAGCATATAAAGGGAGCAGCTTTAAATGATACATCTTCTGAATTTGCAGTTTTACCAGAACTTTTATTTTTCATTTTCAATTCTTCATCTAGCAATCGACTTTTTACAAATTCCATTGTAATTTCACTATTTAATGTTTCGATTGCTGTGATGACCGAATCATACTCTTCATTTAAGGTTAGTAGCAAATGACACACTTTGTCAGTTTCTTCCATTTTCGAATCTGCATTTTCTAGTTCCCGTATTAATTTATCAAAATACAGAAAACGATCTAACTTAACATCCTTTTTTAGTTTTAATAAAAGCAACCTCTTCTTTAACGTAAGCTTTGTAAAAACACTCCTTTCAAATACATCTGCTAGAGCTTTCATCATCTATCTTGCTGTTAATGCATCTTTTACTAAATCTAGATGCTTATCAGTTATGCACTGTATTATTATGGACTTTGTTTTGATGTCCTTTCATGTAAATTCTTGCAGTTAATCGCGCTGGTGTTCACTTTCATCATGTTTTAATGCAGCCTTTGTTTGTCTTTCATTTAATAATGCCAATACACGAAATTTCCAATTATTGAAATTTCCAGAACTAAGCTGAGATAAATTAACTTGATTGCTATTGCTAGCCATCCTTTTATTTTCTCTTACCCTCAAAATTAATACCTTTCATTTGTGATACCTGGGCCCGTAACCTGCTGGAAAACTGTAGCTACTACAAAGCTTTAATTATCATCCAAGGCAATTAAACATTGTACTAAGACTACTCTTTTTATTTTATAAAACAAATTGACGAACATTCATGACTAAGCTATATATGTATGTAGTGTCTCTTATATACACGCACATATTTTATTCCTCAACACAGTTGACCTTTCCAAGTAAACTGTATTCATATTTAAAATATAAAGCAATCGACTGAAATGAGACCGCTTAGCAAACAATCGAACTAAATTTTATACACCGATCACAAATCCGGTCAGGAAACGTTCAGCAGATATTTACCTGAAGTTGTTACACATCACCACCAAAGTTGTTTGTGATTATTTTTGTTGCTTTGCCACTCAGCCTCTGTATATTGGAAGCCCAGTTATCACGGGTGCCGAGTAGAACAATTTTAGTAAGTAAGGATGCCTGCTGATACCATTGCAAAATATGTATAATGTACATAGAGTCTTACATAGAATTTTTAATTAAGAAAGCAGGAAATTCTAAAGAATCTGGATAACCTTTGTACTTGCAAGTCTGCTCCCAGATCTCCGGTTCTCAAACTTTTTTGCCAAGGTTAAATAACAAAACAGACTATTAAGAATAACTGGTTTTAATTAATTAATTTTCATATCTAACTTACGTATAATTTACACATATAAATTTAAAGCACAGTAATATTTAATCAATTTCAATAGTTGCACCAACTTTACTTAATGCTTCTTTCAGTTTATCAGCTTCCTCTTTAGATACATCTGCTTTAACAATAGCAGGTGAACCTTCAACAAACTTCTTTGCTTGCACTAAATTCATGCCCTCTACTAATGCTTTAACTTCCTTTATTAAGGCAACTTTTTGATTTTCATTAAATTTCATCAATTTTACGGTAAATGAAGTTTTTACTTTTTTAGGTGCCTCGTCTTCATCTGCAGCTGTTTTGACACCAAGAGGAACGACCGGAGCATCCGGTAAATTTAGTTTCTTTTTCAAACCACCACTAAGTTCACATACTTCAAGTAATGTTAGGTTAGATATCTCATTTATGAGTTTCTCTATCTTAGGAGATATGGGTGTATCCACAGATGAAGGAGGTGGAACTGTGAGAGCTTCAGTTAAGGGCTGTGTATCTATGCTTTGATTAAATATAGAGCTGAAAATTAATAGTTCCAAGTAAAAAGATACCGGTATTTCAATTTTCCTTACCATAATGAAAATCGTCGCCAGTGTCTTATTTGAGATTTACGTAGCAGTCGCAAACCGATCATCCTGCTAATGTGTAAATATAAATAAATCTAAATATACAAAAATATTTCAAGCACGCACAAACTTCCAAAAACGATAGGTTAGGAATTGCTTACACTGACGTAACCAGTTGGCTAAAGACCCGGCAACTTTAACTATAACGATTAAGTGAAAGGATTTGACAATTTTTATAAACGGTAGCTTCTATCCAATGGAATACGACAAATTATTTTAGTTAGGGTGGCCATAAAATACAAAACGTTTATATTAGCTTAAAACATCCTTTTAATGGTTTTAAGTCCGATACTCATTGAATTACTATAATTACAATAAAGAAATGAAATTTTTTAGCAAGCAAGATTACGTTTTTGTTTAAAAAAACCGAATTAATGTTGAAAATGTCATCCAACTTGCTCATTACACAAATTTATATTTTGCCTTATAGCTGTTTTACACACAACAATTTATGGATCAATTTCTAGTACTTCTTGACTATGAGCAGCAAGTCAGCTCACAAGTGTGTACTATATACAACAATTTATACATCAATTTCAACAAATTGGTGCTCATCAATTTACGCCGACTTAAAACTTGTTCTAATTTTTCATCAATTTTCCTAGTACGTTCAATATTTCAGCTAAATTACCAACCTATAGGATGTTTAATAACTCATTTATCTCAATAATAATTAAGAGGTTAAGTACTTATTGTTTGCTGTTTTTGTGAAATATTTAAAGTAGTATAATTTTTAATAGTTTAAATTAAAATAAATCGTGTAGACAATCTGGAGAAGGTATGTAAACAGTGAAAAACGGTTACTGCTTCTGAAATAACAAGAAAAAAGGTTAATAAATTGATTCGTGTAAAACCTTCAAGGTCATCTAGATTCTTGGCAATTTTCTATTTATTTTTTAAGTTCTAGAAATTGATCAATAAGTTGTGTGTAAAACAGCTATTTGTATTAAAATAAAAGTGTATTTGACAAAAGTACCTTTTATAAGGTTCTAATCAACTAAAAACTTCGCTTATAATTTGAGAGCTAAATAAACAATGTAACCCCGTAACTAGGATAGCGAAAACAAAGTTGCAACCCTCCTTGTGTTCTGTTAGCCTTGTGCAGTTTTTGCAAATTATTTGCATGGCTTCTAAGTATTCTATTTCTATGTAGTGGAAATTAGACAATTTTGGTAAGCTTGAATTCGATCGTTAAAAAAAATCCTTGAACAGAGCTGTAGTCGTAATACAATAATGTACTTGCAGGTGTAGGCTGTAGTTTAGATAACCTTTGGGCTTCTTTGAGGTAATTTCAGACTGGAGGCATCTATCGGCAGAATATGCTGAAGGTCTCCTGCAGAAGGGACTTAGGAAAGGATAAAAAAAGATAAAACAGGCAAGAGGGATAAAGGTTGATCATTTAAAAGTACCGATATAGAGTGTCCACTACACTACCAAGAAAGTTATTCTATTCTTCGCTGCTGTAAAAAATCAATTCTTCTTGGTCCACGGCGGTTATGGGATCACCGAAAGGTTTGCACACCTTTTCTTAACATTAAACCACGTAAATGTTTAGAAAGGCGTGTGTTGCGGGTAAACATGGCGTTACGTTATTAATTTTGAATTGTTTCAAAATTAAAGACTCCAAACCGTAATATTCTATCTATTTCTTTGATTTATCTGCTACCCGGAAGAGGGTTGTTCCGGATAGCTCTCCTTGCTCACGATGTTACAACCTCGTCCCCTCATCTTTTACATTTCGTAGTCGCAATCATTTGCTTTTCGCAATCACACCTTAAAAACACTCCTTTAATGTTTTATCAAACTAAAACAATTTTTCAAAATCAAGGCGTTTCTCAAAATCCGATTTCATGATTAAAGTGGCTGGATATCCTTTAATAATGCTTACCTTTACCTAATTGATACCTAACAGCACATAAAATTCCATTTAAATTTAGACTCTATTAACAGTGAATTCCCAAAACATATCATTGCACATGAATTAACCTTGAAACAACAAACCTAATCTATATCCTACTAGTCCGATATTATTAACAAAACTCCAAAAAAAATTTATTTGATAGTAATACTACCATTCCACTTTATTAATTTTTTTCCGACTGATCTATATGCATTTTAAATGCTAAGATTCGGAAGTGCCCTTAACAACAATACAGAGAAAAAACCAGCGCAAATTCAACTTTTCATGTTACCATCTCATAGTCCTTTAAAAATACTGAATTTAGACCCTTTAACTATCAATAACTCCACCTTAAGCTTGCGTGTACATTTCATAGCCCAACCTATGCAGCGGAGTATTAATTTACCACTACAATAATTGAGTCATTTTTATTTGAAATCTACAAGCACATAAATATACATCATAAACAAACAAAAAGCTCATAGAACTCTCACGGTTCTAATGTTACAATTGATTCTGACGACCAATAATGCAGAATATCCAGCGTCGCGAATGATATACCTGGTGTGTACAGTCTCGGCACGATAGGTTATTTTAAAATTCCAACTTCCGTTAACAAGTAAAACAAATTTATCACCCTTTTCTGGTTCATCACCTTGAATATAAATCCACGATTCATGTGGTTATTTTTTCTGGAATCTACGTATCCAGTAAAGCTCAAAATAAATCAACATCGACCCCTAAGGGTCCGTCGCCTTATTATCAACGACAGGGTCACTGTCATTCTACTTTTTCCTTGTCGAAGGGCCAACGGCGTTCGTTCGCCTTCGTTATTATTGACACATAATTTCGTACTTGTCTGATCATTTCTCTATCCTAATTTTGATTGAACTTAGTACTTTTAATTTCCCACCCTTTATTAAAGTTCTGTTCCCACACTTTATGTATCAAATGCTTTAGTAGAAGCAGTTCAATGTCTTCGGATTGTGTGAACACTTTATTTTTATGACATTTTGATTGTGTTGTTCTAAATCCCATGAACATGTATACGTTTATTATTGTGAAGGACGATGTTCCTGGTTTTATAGGTAATCTTTCTTAGTGAATACAACTAGTTCTTGCTGTTTAATATAAAAGTATACTGGGTATTTTTTGTTGTATGCACTTGTCCTCATTTAACCTTACATTGAAATTGTTTTTATTAAATTTTACAGATATTTTTATTAAAGCTACTGAAGTAATTGAAATTGATAAAGGCTTGTTTATTGACGAATGTATGCCTGAATAACGCGAGAACGTTACGCTTGTTACCGGTAAAAATAGCCCTACGTTAAGAATTAAAAATTGCCTAGAAGGGGTGGGAACAATTTTATAGGTGCACCGATTGACTTTCAGTGGTGCGGGAGTGAGTTCTAATGGAAAAATAATACAAAAATATGATATAAATACGTTAAATTGGCCGAAATACAAAACTGCTTTAAAGTACCCACTTCTTTTTAAAGGCTTTACTAATTGTCTAGAATTAAGGGCGCCAAATCATCTTGACCCATGAATTTCGTTGATATATCTGCAACCCGGAAGACGGTTATTTCGCATAAGTCTCCTTGCCTTCATGTTCAGAAATTTCATCACCTCAGCTGCTACCTTTTGTAACCCTACTATTAAAAAAACATTCCTTGACTTTCTATCAAATAGAACAATTTTCAAAATAGCGACCACTCCCAAATATGACTTTATCATTAGGGTAACTGGATATTCTCTCACAATGATCAGCTTACCTATCTAATAATTAATTCAAAATAAAATTCCATCTCCTCTATTAAAAATAATTCTCGATAATATAATTGCACGTGCATTAAACCTTAATAAGACAAACCTAACCTAACAGAATTCATAAATAAACATTAATCTGTAAATAATACTACCATTCCATTGTACTAGATTCTTAAATTGATTTATACAACATTCTTAAATTCCATTTACTTGGAAATCCCCGTAACAACCAAACTTAAAAATACACAGCACAATGTTAACTTCTGCTTTCGCCACTCCGAGATTTTTAAAAATATAAAATTTACACAAAGTAATTTACTCTCAATACATCTTACAATAAAGCTTGCGTTTCACTTAATACACACGTCCTTCTAAGCGTTTTAAAAGTTTTAAGCATCCTTTCTAATAATTTTAATTTATTTTATTTATTTGTTTATTTGTTCCAACGTTTCAGTAGTCTGCTACCTGAAATTTAAGCAGACCTGGCTTCCCCACAGAAAGTAACCGTCATGTGTTACGTGTGTGTATGTGTGTATGGGGTGTGTGTGTGTGTGTGTTGTGTGTATGTGTGTTATGTGTGTGATGTTGGTCCGTGTTACGTTCCCCCTCTAGGACCAGGACCATCGGCAGCCGGATATCCCAGCCGTTAAGGAAGAACGCACAACGGACATTGCCTTGTCAGTCCGGACCATCGGCAGCCGGAAATCCAGATATTGAAAAGGCAACGTAGGTGTCATTTGTGTTTGTAAGGTGTGTGTGTGTGTGTGTGTGTGTGTGTGTGTGAGAGTTGTGTGTATGTGTGTGAAGTTGGTATTCGTGTTACGTCCCCCCTTTAGAACCTGGACCATCGGAAGCCGGATATCCCAGTCGTCAAAGATAATTACTAATATTTATTATTATTTATTATTATTATAATTATTAATCTTAAATCTAAACAACAAGTCCCGCCATTTAACGAACCAATTACCACTTACATTTACAAGTTCGCGAGCACATATTAATCAAGCGCCAAACAAAATATAACAAGAAATGCTCAGAACGGTACTCACAATTTAGTAATTTAAAGGTTTCCAGGTTACTCCACTGATTGACTGATTATTTCCTTGGCATATTAAATCCCCCTTACAAGTGATTTAATATCCAATATATAGTCGTTGAATGAAAACTCACTTATCACTCCTTTAATGCACCACCGACGCGATTTAAATCCAAGTTCAAAACAATTCGCCATCGGCCACTTGTCCGAGGTGCCCGTGGCCTACAAACGTCTGTAATTTTTAAACCATATTTTTATTTTTCTTGACTTTACTTCCAAATGTAATCGTTGTATTATAATCTCCTTATCTTCTATAAAATTTCAAACTCCGTTCTCACACATTATGCGTCTAAAGCTATCGTATGGTCAAGTTCAATGTTTTCAGATCGTGTGAACGCACTAATATTTATGAGATTTTATTATTTTGTGGTCGTTGCGTCTTCTTAAATTCTATGTGATTTGATATAAATATTATTCTAAACAGAAATATCCCTGATATTTATCGGTATTTGAATACCACTAGTGTAAAATCCTTATTGTCATTGGTGTTTATATAAAAACGTTCTAGATGGCTTCTAGTATATTTACTTGTCTGGATTAATATTATACTGAAATAGCCCCTTTAATAACTGTAGATTACCAATTTTGAAGATATTTTCTTACTAAGGCTTCTGAACTAGCTACTGACGAATATATGACTAATTAAAGCGCAAGCGTTTAATTTAATTATAAATTATGATGAAATTTGCGACAACAACAATTTAACCATCACAAACACATTATTTCAACATCATGCTAGAAGACGATACACGTGGAAGGTGCCAGGAGAAAGAGGGAGATATCAAATAGATTACATTTTTGTTAGGTTGTGAAGGGTATGTAGACCTTTTTAGACTAGCTCAGAATAGAAAGGAATTTGGAACTGCGTCAAACCGACCTTAAGTAAGTTCGAAAACAAAACAAAAAAAAGTCACCATAACATAACTCACAATTAGTTAACGGTCTGGCATGTTAGCAGCTATTCGATGCTAAAGCCTTACCATAACGTATAACTTAATTAACGTATCCATGACATAAACAATTAGTTAGCGGTCTGGTAAGTTGGCAGCGATTCGTTGCTTAAGCCTTACCATAACATACAATTTAACACTTTTCCATTTTTGGAGGGGATAACCAGGTAATATTTCATTTTCTTATAAATGGGAATCGTGTAAACATGTTGGAGTTCTTTAACAACCATCAGGTTGCTAATATCTATGTAGAGCCAGGTAGAGAAGAAAAGATAGAAGAGTATAGAAAGAACTAGACCGAGCTATATTAGTCAAATTATTAGAAATTTAGGTTGTGAAGGGTAAGTAGAACTTTTATATTAGCACAGAATAGAAAAGAAGTTAGAGCTGCGTCAAACCGACCTTAAGTAAGGTCGAAAACAAAATGATGAGGAAGAACTTATTCTAGCTTAAGTGCTAATATTTAAATATCCTTATAAGTTACAAAAAACAAATTTATAGTTACTGTTGGTATTGTCAAATAGCGCTTATCAAAATCTCATTTCCATCATAATTAACGGCATTAAATACTTCTTGTTTCGATTTTAAATGTCCATTTGACGTTGAAATATCAGATTGCAAAGTGCATTTATTTTTAATCGATTGAAATCAGCAGTTGTGATTTGTACCAAGATTATTCGTATTATTGTGATAAACCTTCATTATACTTTATCAAATAATTACGTTTGATAATTTCTATGTTACTTGAGGAACGCCAATGAAATAGATTACAAATTATTCGAAACGTATACGTTTCATGTCGTATAATAAATTAAAGAATGAAACTTTGCTCGAATCTTACATGTTGTTTGGCTTTAGAAAGAATCACCTTGCTGAATTAATCTTTATTCAAAACTTACATGTTCGATGTCGTAAAAAGAATGAATCCCGAATTAATTACTTATATACCAAAACAAAATCAATACGTCATTTTCTCGACTCTTCTGGTTTTATTTCGAAGCATTAAACATCATAGATGATGTAATAATTACTTTGATTTTACGTTTTAATGTGCTAATTAAGTAAAGTTATCGTGGTCGTAAAATCTTTTCTTCTTTGCTAATAAATGAACCGTACCGCTATTATCTCTTTCTTAGAGTTAAAAAATTGTTCTTATGTAATTTTTATGGCTTTTCTGATAGTAGAGTTTCTTCAAATTGGAACGTTTATTTATTGATACAAAATAATTGGCTTATTTTATGGCTTTTAGAACATTTCTAGTAAATGATATATGATTTATAACTTTATCGAAGACTCTCAAAATCGTAGTTTGTTCAGGCAAACAAATATGGTATATTCATTTTGAATTAAATTATATAATTTGTTCTAGAATTAACCCAAAATGGACTTTGAAATGAAGCTATTCTTTATTAAAAACTTATAAAAATGGTATTTTTAACGAGGATGCATTACATTATGCAATTTGTTATAACGCTTATTGTGGCATTCTTAATGATTAATTTGCATTTTAAGAAAGTACGGATTTTAGTATTTTTAAACGCGTTTTACAGTAAATTTAATAAAATTTTGTTATTATACGGCCATACCATCTACACTATCATGTCGGAGATTTGAAGCAGTCATCGATAGTTAGTTACTTATATTCGAGTTTAGAAGGCGTATGATCAACATTTTGCATTATAGATACATTACATGTGATTTTCCAATGCTCCACCCGAAGGTACTACATTGGCCAGGAAGCGAGTTTTTTTTACCTGGAAAATTTTGAATTTTGCCGAATCCTTGCTGTTCCAAGCAAGGTAGGGATCTTTAACGTGCTTGACAACACACACACACGGGACCTCCATTTTACCTCTCATCCGAACGAGGGTGTATTTTTGCGAAAAATGCTCGCCTAACATTTTTCAAGCGGACCGTGTCGGGATTTGAACCCGGGACCTTGGGCGTAGTAGTCACACACATACCACTACGCCACGGAGCCGCCTGCATTATAGATACACCTCGGTTTGTGTATAATTCCAGAACTTAGTTGGTTATTTTGCAAAATGAGTCTGATGAGCTGCAAGAACAGCGAGACCAGTTACGAGCTTTTCTTTTTTGCAAAATGACCGACAATTTATATTGATTTTCGTTCCTATGCTTGAATTACTTTCCCCATGCCAGACAATATTTTTCATTAAACGGTATTTTGCAGGAGAAGAGAATAATTATTTATACACGCTGAAAATATATTAACATAATTAATGAGAGGTTTGTTCTTATGCTTCGTAAATGTAATAATATAAGGTTTTTTCTACAGAAGATGATTATTTACACAAGGCTTAAAATTGGACTTCTTCTTAAATGGTATAACAATACTATATGTGTTCTTAAAGAGTGTTATCTGTGCTAATGGAATACGCTTATGCGTGTATACAGCGTGAAAAAATTAAATATAGGGAAATTTAATTTTTCTTTGTTTTTCTTCGCTTGGGTGGTTTCTTTTATGAAATGTGGCGTTTAATGATCTTTCGTGACCTCATTATCACATCAAAATATATATATTGCCCAGAAAAAGATCATCTTAATCAACAGAAGCACAATGCAAATTTTAAACAAGTTGTGACTTCGCCGCTCGTGTATACAAAAGCGCGCTTTTTATTAATTAAAGAAATGAACATTGTACGCTTTTAAAAAAGAAAATCTTTAATAATAAATACACTTTTATTTTCATTAGATCAAAACAAAATAAACTGCATTAATCTTGAAAAGATCCTTATGCATCTATTCGTAATAGAAAAATGCGCCTCATCTTAATAAATGGATTTTTATGCATTTATTTATCCAAAAAAAGAATTATTAATAAGAAGTACTAGTATTTACTTTTATTGAACCAACACGGGAAATTGCATTATTATGCAAATCTTAAAATTGAGGAAGTATCACTTCTTAGCGTCGAGCATTTTGTCACGTAGGCCACGGTTAATTCTGTGTATAAAATCAACATTTGCTAATGATAACAGGCTATATCCAAACCAATAGTTATTTATCTAGAGAAACATTCGAAATTAAATTGCAGGTTTTACATATCGTATATGGCGTTGAAATAATAATAATCAAAGCACTGGACGAATGGGATCTTTTGTTTGCAAAATAAAGCTTTCTGATTGGATATAGGGGTACGTGATTTTTACCAAGTATTCTAAACTTTGTTACAATGAAATTACTGAAACATATGGTTCATTTATCTGCATTAAATGCTATAAATGTAAGTCGATTTATTTTGAAAGGTATTACTATTTCTACGATCCAGTATTATGTTTTAAAATGACAAAGTAGCATTAAATAGTGGAATTATAAATAGTGCAAATATAATTTGTGTTAATGAAAGTGTAGTTCAACCAAAATTAATATCGTAAATAAATTAATATTTTAAATTAGTTAGACAATAAGCTGTTTTAGGACTTCAGGTATTCTTCGAGTATAAACTTTGAGTAGCTTCAAATCGCAGCTTCGTGTATTTTTCAAATAGATTTCAAGTCTTAGGCTACAAGTGTTATAATTCAAATAGTACTGCTGATTTTAATTCGTCATTTCAAATTTTATTGTTTTGGACAATGATGGCTTTAACCTATTTGGTTTGGAGATGACGAAATTGGGTTCGTGGTTAATTGATTTTGATTTGGAACATCTTTTGGTTTTGAGGTAATAAAACTGAAGATTCTGTTTAAAGCTAGGAAGTATCAATGCGGCGTATATCTGGACTTAATTCTACCAAAGAATATTAACTAATTATAATAATTTGTGTTACTCTGTAAATGTCTTTTGTGATCAGCTTTGTATGCTATAAAATATTTATGAAATTTAGTAGCTTTGGTATTTTCTTAATTCAAAATTTCATTTAGGTAGTTCTAGATAACAAACGACAATTTACATGTATGTTAATAAAAGTTAAAAACCCTATAAGCTTGAATAAGACATGTTTCTATCATGAAAATAAGTGCATGTCGTTTCCTTAATTATCTAATTTGACGACTTAAAGAAATATGTTTAATAAATTGAGTACGGCAACGGTTTCATCCATAAAGAAGAAGTACATTTCTTAACGTCATTGCAGGTTTTATTCTAGAAAAAAATTCAATCCAATTATTTTATTGGTTTCTGAACATTGTAGCACCGAACGGTTTGCCTGTGACCAGAATAAATACATTAGAACGTAAACCAGGCGTTTGTGCACAAAGAATGATTGATGCTTGTGCGGAGTTACACTTTTCGGATGAATTTGATTGACGGGTACAATGGTTTTGCATTTAAAAGTTATTTAGAGTACGATAGGAAATTTCGGGAGTGTTATTTGCATAATTCCTGTACGTTTCAGAATAATCTAGAATAATTAGTAAATTATGAATTGCCGTTAACGGGTTCTGTAGTTCTAATTGAGTTCCAATTGAAGCTTTGATTATGATACCAATCGTAGTTTAGAACTTTGAAAAGTGTAGTATAAATAACTGTCAATATAAGTTAGTGTTGATATAAATTATTGTAGTGATAATGTAAATTAATAATTAATGCTTGAATAGTTAATTATAGCGCTTCGTTAGTAATTTAAAAAATAGTGTCGTAGTTAAGAAGAAGATACTTGTATTGTTTGTTGAAAATATAATGTTGGGAGAGCTGTGAGTTGTTGAAGAGGCTTGTATAATTGCTTTGGAAATAACAAACTTTCGTTTGAGCAAATAGAGTTTTTGTTACACTGGTGTCAAGTAGTAGAGACTTGTGAACGATTTCAATTTGCATGCCAAACATTCGTAGTTAACAGAAAATGGATAGCGAAATCCTTTCTTTCTTGAAGGAGTTCAAATCAGGAGTTACGGAGGGCTTGGCTAAAAATTTTGAAATATTACAAGAACACGCGAAGAAATAAAACCACAACTCTGCGGGCCCGGCAGCAAGGTTTACAAAAATTACTGGGAATGCCATAAGCTTTGCAGAAAAACTGAACGAGACCGCAGTGAATTTACAGGAAAATTTTACAGCGCAATTAGAATAGAGTGCAAAAGCGGTTCAACAAAAATTAATTAAAAATTACAGCCAACTGAAAGATAAATTTATACAGGAAACTAAAAATCCGCGTAAAACCGAAAAGCCAAATTTTCTGGTGAATTACAGAAAATGGAAGCCAAATTTTTAGATTATTCGTATGAGCTGGAAGCGAAGTTTTCTAAAAAATTATTCGAAAAATTGCTTAAAATGGAAAAAACAGACACTGAGGATGGTATAACGGATTAATTCTATAATAATGTAAACACCATAACCCCTAGTGCCATTGATACACTAGCATGCCTGTTACACTCGATTTGAATGTTTATACGGTCGGTAAAACAGTTAACAAAATATTACACTTAGATGGTGGTACATTGAAATGGCGATAGATGGCTCTTAAAAGCCTGTAATACAGTTACCAAAGTTCAAAAGATACATCGCGCAAGCGCAATGGTTAAAAGCGATGCTACGCCCTGGCGGCCGGAAACGCAAACCCCTTTTACAGGTTTCGCGCGCCAATCACCATGACGTCATCGACAATTTATATTGCGCCATAATTAGGAGCAGTTACATAAAATTAGAACAATGAAAATTAGAGAATCTACTCACGTGAGGAATCCGGTAACCGGCAGGAAGTCACGCTACGGCAGCCTCGGCTCCTGGTGCTGTTTGTAGAGCTCGGACATCGGGGTCGTGGGCTGCTCCAATGGCCTCGAGGTGCAGCAAATTTACCTACCTATGTAGGGAAAAGACAGGAACAGGTTAATTAGGAACGACAACAAAGATAATTCAGACAAGGGAATCTACATAGATACGATAAGATATCACACCCGGCACGACCGTTTCACTTCAAGGTTCGGCGAAAAAAGCCACGATTCAGGTCGAGAACCGCGAAACTCCCCCCCACTCTTTGTCTACTATTGCCTTACCCCTATGGGGATAAGCACACTTGCGCAAACTCACTATTGTGACGTGCCGGAAGCCCCGCCCAGTCTATTTAAAAAGTTCCCGCGTCTCGCGTATTTGAAAATTATGGCGGGAAAACTTCCGTACATTAAAAACTAAACTAAAACAATGTTTAAGTGACCCTTGGCACGTAACAATCGCGACAAAGCCACAAAAGAAAAAACCTAAAAAAAGAAAAAGTCTGTTAGCACAATAACAGCTTAAAATCTAAGTCCTAACTACCCTATATAAACCCTAACTTAAAACCTACAAAATGTTTATATAAGGCGCCACCTGGTTTTTCGACCGATAACACGTCTACCGAAGTACCAGGAAACGGAATAGGTAGCCCGATAGTCTTTGACTACACTAATTATCGACAGCACAAACTTATCGGGGAGCATGAAACACTACTTAAACTAACACGGGTGCGACAAGTCGCCTAAACTATCTAAACCTATCTAACTAAAGCTAACATAAAAGTTGTTATGTGCAAACACACATGAGTGTTGCATCAAACTCTTCTTCTTTTTGGCAAGAAGTGCCCAAATTTAAAATGTTCATGGAGTGCGTCACTCTGCACTCTAGCAAATTTTGTTACTGGTACTTTGGTTTCCTAATGATGCACATTTAAACTTGTCCATGACACAGTTGTGAATCCACAAATTTACCAAAAGTACCCCCTACTAAATCCTTATATGCTAACCTGACAAATTACATTTCTAAATCGGGTTAGCTTTTTCACTTAAATTTCAGGAGAAAAAATAATAATTCCCACGTCTGGTCATATATACCACACGTTAGGACGATAAAAAGATAAGATAAGATCTCAAATTGATGTTAAAGATAATAGATAAGGTAAAGATATTAAGCTTAAGTTGTTATCCTCAAAGGTAATGAATAAGATAACGGTATTAAGCTTTAGTTATTATTTTTTTTTGAGATACTCGATAAGATAACACGATATTAAGTTAGTGATTATAAGAGATAGTAGGTAACATGAATTTAAAAAAGCTATTACTAAAGATAACTGGTAAGATAACGCGAAATAACTCGAAGTCATTCCTAACGGTAGTCGGTAAGATAACGATAAATTAAACCAAAATTATTACTAACGGTAATCGGTAAGATAACGATACTAAACTAAAGTTATTACCAAAGGTAATCAATAAGATAACGATATTAAACCTAAAGGTATTATCGAAGATAATAAAGAAGACAAAGATATTGGCCTAGTTATTACCCAAGACAATGATAACAACAAAAGAGTGGCTCCAGTAGAGCCGTTTAAATGGGATTGACCCGTGCCCTCTAAAAAGAGAAACCTGTGAAGCAGGCCCGTTCGCAAGAACAGCACGGGGGACCGGCAAAGACATTTGGGTGCATTCCTGCACCCAGCGTTGATCGATATCGGTGAACTATCACCCGATATCCACTCGGTATATAACGATATACACATTCACTCACACATTCACGCACTCATACATACCTTCACTGCCAGAGCCTATGCACTGACAGCGGCACCGCATGACCCCACGAAAGATTCGCAGAGACATGGTCCAAGTGTCTGTGGAAACCTCCCGCACAACCACACGGTGACTAACAGAAATGAAAAGGCAGTAGAGAAACAGGAACGGTAAAAAAGAAGGAGGTTGGTTTTGGGTGCATAAGAGGCACCTCCAGGTAGAAGAAAGTAGAGGAAGGGCTCGCATTGAGCAAAAGCGACAGAGGGAAAGGTGGATAGCAAAGCGCTACTCAACCAACAAGTGTGGTCAGTAGCTCGGAATGAGGGAACATCATTCTTATGTGGCAGACGGGTGTTCCGGGACAAGAACAGGTCCACCGAGAGAAGAATAAGGCATAGCGGAGATAGCGGGTTAAGAAAAAAGTATAGTTTTTGGACAAGCGTCCGAGAGAAGGTAGAGAGTTGTCCCTATAAAACACAGCGTAGTCTGAAGGACCACCTGCGATATTCATCCGACAAGATAAGTATAGACATTTGTTAACATTCACTAGGCTCCTAAGAGAACTAGTACGATCGTTTTCCTAACGAGTGCTTCGACTACGATAAGAAAATCAGACAAAGGTAGACATGACAACTTAAAAGTATCATTACAGATACAGACACACAAAAACAAACTGTTTTAAGGTAGTTTTTTAAATCGGTAGCACCCTAAGCACACAAAAATGTCCAATTATAAGCAGCTAAATACAGACACACTGTCCCAATATGCTAAAACAACCGAGAGTTTAATAAGATAACAATAAGAAGCAATAGCATCTCACCACAAAGTTCAATAAAAAACAACGAAAAAAAAAGTTTATAAGTTATGTTGATTTAGTAGTAAAAGAAAGAAATAATGATGTAGTATAATGTGGGCGACTGCAATAATTCAGAAGAAAAACACATGGAATAGGCAATCCTAGTCTTTGCAACTGCGAATATGAACTCTTTCTTACAATGGCATAGGTCATGACTCCTATGTTGGTCCAAGGAAAAAATCATCCACTCAGCATCAGCTAAAACCAATCATAAAAATTCAATGAGTTATTTCAACCAAAGTTACGACAATTACCACACAATTAAACCATATAAGAGAAATACTAAAGACTGAACAATATGTAGTAGGAAAAGTTCAAGGGTTAATTAAATGAAACAACAGAGTTATATTGGGGGGTGTAGAGAATGAAGTGATATATAAGTAACGGTATGGTCAAGGAAAAGTCAACCAAAAGAAAAAGATAGCTAAATTAAGGTAAGTAAAATTAAACGTGTAAGAAATTATATACTATATGAGAGAAGGAATAAGTAATTGCGGTTACTAATTGATGGTGAAAACAGAAAAATATTAGGTAAATCGTGAGGAGAATGGAACGTGAAAAACTTAAGTAGCATTTGGGTCGGCAGAGAATGGCTTAAGGTCTTTAATATGCCACCTGCCTTGGCGTTTTCCTTCAGCATCCTGAAGTTCGTAGATAAGGGGACTAATGACACGAGTGACCTTACAAAGAATGAATTTAGGGGCTAATTTTGAAGAGAATTTCTTAGATGCATCCGATAAGACATAATTCTTTTTCCAAACTTGTTTGCCCAAGGCGAAGAAAATATTTCGTTTACGTAAGTTATAGTGGTCCTTGCTCTTTTCGTAAGCTTTTAACAAATTTTTTCTAACGTCGTTAAAGATAGAAGGTAATGACTGTTGGTCCTTGTCCCAACGTACTTTATCGTCAAATTCAATTACGTTAGTATCGTCAGGCACTAAACCATAGTAACTCCCATCGATTGGGGTATATCTTCCAAAAACAAGAAAAGACGGAGTGAATTGGGTTGCTTCGTGTTTAGATGTACGCAAAGCTTGAGCAATTTCAAAGATATGTTCATCCCATGTAGTATGGTCTGAATCAATATAAGACGAGATAGCGGTAATTAACACTCGATTTACTCTCTCGGTAGGGTTTACTTGGGGGTGATATTTTGCGTTAAACCAAATTTTTTGTACTTTATAACTTTTAACGAAATTCTGAAAATCTTTAGAGATAAATTGTGCACCATTGTCACAAAGGATAATCTGAGGGACACCAAAGATAAGAAAGACATTTTGTTCTAGGAATTTAATTATAGCAGCGGAAGTAGCTTTACGTAAGGGTTGCACCATAACAAATTTAGAAAACCAATCGGTAACCACTAAAAGATATTGATTACCTTTTTTCGATCGAGGGAGAGGTCCTAATAAGTCAAGCGATATTAATTGAAAGGGATAAGATACACGCTTAAAGTTACCCATTAAACCAGGGCGAGCATCTTGTGAACTCTTATGGGAACCACAAATTTTGCAGCTCTTAATGTAGCGACAAACAGATTGCTTAAGTGTGGGTCAGTAATATAATTCAGATATTTTAGCGAGAGTTTTTGTAACACCAAGGTGTGCAGCAATGGGATCGTCGTGGCATAATTTGAGCACCTCACTGCGATTTGCAGTGGGCACGACCAGTTTCCATTCAGGTATGTTCGATATTTTATGCGGGGACGAGGATACAAATTTATATAGTCTATTATTAGTTACACGGAAGGTAGGAAATTTGTCGGGATTATCGGAAACTTTTTTAATCATATTGAGGTACCAGGTATCCAGAATTAAATTTGGAAGGTTAAGAGAAACAACATCTCGAGATAACGCATCAGGTACGATATTTAATTTGCCAGGCCTATGCCTAACGTCAAAAGTAAATTGAGATATACGCAAGTTCCATCTTGCCAAACGACCTGCGGGTTGTTTCAAGTTATTAAGCCAAGTGAGAGCTGCACAATCAGTGATTACGGTAAAGTGTGTACCTTCGACATATCCTCTAAATTTCTCAATGCCAAAGATAACGCCCAATAGTTCTCGTTCGGTAGCAGAGTATTTTTGTTCGGCAGAAGTTAAGGCACGGCTCGCATATGCGATTGGGTGTTCTAAACCATTGTTTACCTGGAACAACATTGCACCTAACCCAGTAAGTGAGGCATCGGTTTGTATAAAAAACTTTTCATCGAAATTTGGAGAGATTAAGATAGGTGCTGAAATGATTAATGTTTTAATTTGTTCGAAAGCCTGTTGGGATTCTAAATTCCACTCGATAGTTTGGGATTTCTTTTTATTTTTAATTAAAGCGGTAATGGGTGCGGATATAGTTGAAAGATTGGGTAGAAAGATGCGATAATAGCTAATCATTCCTATTAAACGCTTGATTTCGGTAACAGTTTTTGGTGTTTTAAATTTAGTAATAGCATCAACTTTAGCAGGATCTGCTCGCAAGCCTGTTCCATCGACAATAAAACCAAGAAATGTGAAGGATGAACGACAAAATTGAGACTTTTCCCAGTTTATCTTAAAACCTGCTGCGTTTAAACGTTCTGCAACTTCATCTAATGTGGCGATATGTTCATCGAAAGAACTTGAGATAACTAAGATATCATCTAAAAATACAAAGGCACGTTCTTGATGTAAGAAAGGACCTAACGTTTGATCCATAGTACGTTGTAAAGTTTGTGGAGCGTTACAGAGACCAAATGGCAAAAAATTATATTCGAAAAGACCTCGGCCTGGGACACAAAAAGCAGTTTTTTGACGAGAAGATAAGTCGAGGGGGTATCTGATAAAAAGCTTGTCTAAGGTCGATAGATGAGATAAATTTTGCGTTACGAAGCCTGCTTAAAATTGAGTCAGTTCTAGGTAGAGGGTAAGCGTCTGGAACAGTAACAGAATTTAGCTTCCTGCCATCAAAACAGACACGCCATTCGTCATTCTTTTTCCGAACTAATAATACAGGAGAGGTCCATGGTGAATTTGAAGGAGAGATAACACCAGATTCTAACATTTTGTCTATTTCAGCATGTAAATGCTTTTGTAAGGCAGGCGATAAGGGATATTGACGTTGCTTAAAGGGAAGGGCATCACCTGTAGAGATAACGTGTGTTGCCGTTGTAACACAACCCAGTTCGGAGGTATTAAGTTTGCGAAATTCGTCAATTGTAGCGTTAAGGGTTACATTTTGGGAATCAGTAAGAGAGATTTTGTTAGATATTCCTGTAGATGCACAGGAGTTCGTTTTAATGGAGGTTTGCCATGAAAAATCCTGAAAGTAAAGTGACAGATTAAAAAGTTTACAGAAATCAACGCCTAGTAGAAAGGGATAAGCTAATGTAGGCACAATCAAAAATAAAACCTCACGTTCAAGAGATTCTACTCGAATTTTTAACTTAAGGGAACCGGTTACATGTATTTGATTATCGTCAAGTAAATTTATGGAAGTTTTTTCGGGAATAATTTGAATTTTGATATTTTGTTGAGATAATTGATGTAAACCTTCGTTATTTATAAGAGAACATGAAGAACCTGTATCCAGTAAAGCAATTACATTTAAGGAACCAATTGAGATAGATAAGTGTGGACGGTTATCGAAGGGTTTTTTAACAAGTTGTGAAACGGCAGCAGTCTTTTTATGATAAAAGGAATTGACGGTTTGTAACCACTTAGACCACTCGGCTGGGGTAGTATAGCATAATTCCTCTAATGAAGGTAAGGTATTTTGTACATTAATAGTAGCGGTATTATTATTAGATAAATTTAATGACGGTACAACGTTAGAAGTGGTTTTATAATTTGAATTTATTGGCGTCTGTGTCCGTTGGATGATTGGTGTTGAGGGCGATTTTGGTTTCTTGAGATATTCACACCCTGATTTGAAATATCTCGATGGGAGTTTTCCGATACGTTAGGATTACAGTTGGTGCAGTTAGATTTGTAAATATTTGAGCGACCACAACCATAACAAAAAATATTTCTAGGGTATGTGCAGACAGTATAGTTATGTCCACTTCGCTTGCAGTTCCAACAGGTAAGTGCGTTGTTAGTAACGGTAGGAGGAACGTTAAGTGTAGATATTTTACGGGAAGCTCGAGCTTGGCAAGCTAAATCAGGTTCGAGAAGACCAGATAGTTCCTCGGGCGGGGGCCGATATTTGTTAATTCTTGACTTCACTTCTTGAAGGGACCGACATAGGTCTTTAAAGTGGGCTAACGACGAGATTTGTTGCAATGCCAAACGTTCTGAGAAGTAGGGCTTTAAATTTCTAAGTAATTGATCGATAATTTCGGGTTCTGAAGGTTTTTTGTCGAGTCTGCTATATAAAGCTTCTAGTGAGGTAATAAAAGAAACAACATTTTCGTCAGGACCTTGGGTTCGGTTACGTATTTCGTTCCAAAGGTCGTTAATATAGCCATAAGGTAGGAAATCTCGTTTTAAACACGCAACTAACTCCTCCCAGGTAGAAATTTGGTCTCGGATGTTCCTGTACCATATTAACGCTGAGTTTGAGAACAAGTCACCAGCTGAGACAAATAGGTCGTGGTCGGTACACCCGCGAGAGATTTTAAAATCATTGATACGATCAAGAAAGGATGATAAAGAAACCTTCGAATCAAACCCTTCAAAAGTGAGACCCCATTTGTATACAGGTATAGATTTTCCTACAGGTTTGGGTGGAGCGATTACAAGATTTGAAAAGGGTGACGATATATCTGCGTCTGCATTTGGATTAAGTCTTTCGAGAACAATCCCTTCAAGCAATAACACCTCGGACAACAAACCTTGTTTAGATTGAGTCGCTTGGTCGTCGTTATATAAAGATAAAAATTCGACACGCTGTTTGACGTGCATTATTCTTGAGGTCAATCTCCCTAGCTCGATATTAGTAGCAGCAGGATCTGTTCTGTTTATTATACCCGATATATCATCTAAAGATAATTTAATTTCCGATACGTTAAGTGGCCAGTCGCCAACGGGTTTCTTTAAGATAGCAATGCCTTTGGTTTCCTGTGCCAAAATAGCCCGGAGTTGAGATCGCCTATCATTCTGATTGCTAGCTGCGATAATACTCCTACACTCCAGCTCGTAGATCAATTCGAGGGATTTTAAATGTGAAACGTTCATTGTGAATAAAATATTCAAGACACGATATATAAGGTATGCGATATTAACGGAAATCAAGAAGTTTAACTACAAGGTTTTCTTGTGAAGGTAATTAAGATATTATTAGTTCAATATATAAATCCATAATGCAGTTTTTAGAATGTAACATAAAGGACAATGTATTTAAGTTTCAAAAAACGGCCTTTTAAGGTTAGGAAAACGAACAAAAGTTATATTTTAATAGGTAATTCTGTAATACTGTATTTAAAGACATAAGGTAAGGTAAATGCTTATTTGTAATACTTACATGAATAAAAGTATGGTTCCTTAAGTGAGAAAGCTGTTTAAATAACATCTGTTAAAACATTGAATGTTTATAACTGAAATTAACATAACCTAAAAACAAAGAAGAAACCCCTAAAGTTCATAACCTCACCACATTGAAGGCGCCATATGTTACACTCGATTTGAATGTTTATACGGTCGGTAAAACAGTTAACAAAATATTACACTTAGATGGTGGTACATTGAAATGGCGATAGATGGCTCTTAAAAGCCTGTAATACAGTTACCAAAGTTCAAAAGATACATCGCGCAAGCGCAATGGTTAAAAGCGATGCTACGCCCTGGCGGCCGGAAACGCAAACCCCTTTTACAGGTTTCGCGCGCCAATCACCATGACGTCATCGACAATTTATATTGCGCCATAATTAGGAGCAGTTACATAAAATTAGAACAATGAAAATTAGAGAATCTACTCACGTGAGAAATCCGGTAACCGGCAGGAAGTCACGCTGCGGCAGCCTCGGCTCCTGGTGCTGTTTGTAGAGCTCGGACATCGGGGTCGTGGGCTGCTCCAATGGCCTCGAGATGCAGCAAATTTACCTACCTATGTAGGGAAAAGACAGGAACAGGTTAATTAGGAACGACAACAAAGATAATTCAGACAAGGGAATCTACATAGATACGATAAGATATCACACCCGGCACGACCGTTTCACTTCAAGGTTCGGCGAAAAAAGCCACGATTCAGGGCGAGAACCGCGAAACTCCCCCCCACTCTTTGTCTACTATTGCCTTACCCCTATGGGGATAAACACACTTGCGCAAACTCACTATTGTGACGTGCCGGAAGCCCCGCCCAGTCTATTTAAAAAGTTCCCGCGTCTCGCGTATTTGAAAATTATGGCGGGAAAACTTCCGTACATTAAAAACTAAACTAAAACAATGTTTAAGTGACCCTTGGCACGTAACATGCCACAGAATTTAAGAATATCGGAAAATGCAAACAGACGTCAAAGTTTAGAGTAAAGCTACCTACATTTGACGGAAAGTCATCTTTGCAGACATATTTTAAACAATTCGAAACTGCCGTAAGGGTTATCGCCTGGAACGATGGTAAAAAGGCAACCCCATTAATTGTCGCGTTACGAGGAGAGGCATTGAATATTCTGAAGACCATACCAGACCATGACCAAAGAGACTACAGAGCCTTAACATCAAAGTTGAAAATAAGGAATTGCGACTTTGTTGTGCAACAAGTATACTACGCTCAAGTGAAGAACCGTTACCAAAAAACGAAAATTTGCAAGGGTCTAAAGCAGATAATGCTCGCTTGGTGAGGCTACCCAACAGCACTGGATAGCTTTCTAGAGTTTATGGTATTGGAGAACTTTATTGATGAAATACGCGACAAGGAAATCGATCAAGCACTATGGCTGACCCGGACAAAGATTTCATGTGATGCGTTGAATCATGCCTTAGAATTCTAGGCGGCAAAACAAGTGACGCATTTAATCTGTGGCAAGGTAGGGCTCTTTTGCGAGTAGCGGAGCCAAGAGAGGGGTACTGCATGACTAGCTCGTTGGGTAGCACCCTGAAGTCGTATGGAAACAACGGGATTCCCTGAAAGTAGCGAAAATTCGAAAAAACCGAATGTTGGAGGTTTAAGTTATCTGTATAACGGGACTTTGGGAGGATACTTTGGCGTTAAGAAGACTCTGGAGAAAGTACGAGCAATTACTGGGTATGCTGCAAGGACAGTGTAAATGAGTGGTGCTGCAAGTGTCAGCTGTGTGCATCATTGGAAAAACGTTAGTCTTCAGTAACGCAGTACAATGTGGGAAGCCTTTTTGAGAGAGTGGCAATTGATATCGCCGATTCATTCCATGAAAGCAACTCCGAGAATAAGTACATCACAATGGACTATCTTACGAAGTAGGCGGAAGCTATACAAAATCAAGAAGCTGCAACCACCTCTGACGTGCTGGTAAAGAAACTGTTCTGCCGTTTTGAAGTTTTTTATAGAGTTGCACGCCGGTCAGGGCAGAATTTTTAAGTAAATGTTATTCCAACATTGTGCCGGTTGCTGGAAACGAGAAATACCCGAAAAACACCATAGCACCCGCAATTGGATGGTATAGTAGAACGCATGAACCGCACCTTGGGTATATACCTTTTCAAGATGCTCTCCCAGCATCAGAGAAATTGGGACAAATATTTACATCTATTTTTATTGACATATCGGTTTTCGGTTCATGAGAACTATGAACATACACCTGCATGTGCTATGTTGGGATGCGAAATACGTCTACCGTGTAAACCTGGAAATGACAGCGTTGGCGAGAGCTACGTCGAGAAGCTCGAGCGTAAGATGCACGACATGTGTGGTGACGTTAGGAAAAATATTCAGAGTGCAGGAGTCTGGTTCTCAAGAGGGCGACTACCGTCCGGCTATACAACACCTGATGGAGGCATGGATTATCGGCAAAGTTACAAAGACATTGGGAGGGTCCGTACGAAGTTGTAGAAAGGATCAACGACGTAGCATATCGGATTTGTAAGCTTCCAAAAGGAAGAACAATATTGGTATACGTTAACTGGTTAACAGCCTGCGATAGTGATGATGGCGGTAATGTCGACGAACAGCAAGCAGTGAGACCAACTAACAGTTACGCTCGTGATGTTGAACGAAGATCTGGACCGAGCTATGATTGGTTAATGTCTCTATATAGTGGCCCTGCCAAAGCAAAATTTTGTAGTCTGGATTAACTCTGTCGACAACAACCGAAGGTTGGAAGCATCATACAGCTAAAGGACCGACACCGGGGTATCTACTACTTAATGAATAAGCAGCAGCGTTCTGATAAGACGAATCACCAAGATCTGTGGAAGGCAAAAGTAGACTTAAGGATTAGATGATCGAGTTTGAAGACAAGTTGGCCATATTTAAAATCGGTTGTGGGCTCGATGAGTTGTGCTGGAGAGTGGTACGAAATACACTAGATGTATTGTTCCAGAAAACCGGGGTCCAGATTTTGGTGTGTGGCTACAATCCAAATGGGTACAGCGCCTGCTATGAAAAGTGTTGATTGCTACTTTTATCAACATGGAACTTCAGAAATGGTTTTGATGCGACTGTTCTTACTGTCACAGGGGCTTCTAACCTATGCGTCATATTGTGTTCAGGGACAGAACAGCTTTCAGAGGGGAAAAATGTTGCACCAAACAATCTGCACGTGACCAGAATAATTACATTAGAACGCAATCGAGGCAAAATTTGTATAATGAAATACATAAATTACAATTTACAAATCTGCGCCCTTTTTAATACCATTTGCTTTTTATAGAACTTTTAAATCAAATTTAAATAAATGTTTCTATCGAATTGGTTCTTTATTGAGATTATAACTTTTTACACTTTTTACAGCAATTAAAGCCAGCAAAAAAATTGTATTTTACTACGAATAGTTTTGTTGAACGTTCAAAGAAATATCCCCTTTCTTAAGCATACTTTTACGCACCAATCAAATTTTTGTTGGTTTTTTACACAGAATACTGATTATATGCAACTTTTTAGAGCTCACCTCCGAATACACAAACTATTTAAAATTATAAATGTAACATACTATAAATTGAAAAGATAGTCCTGACCTTATATTCCTCCTGTTTTTCTCGCTGAAGGTTCCTGACCCAAATCGATCGTTTGTTCAGTAGCTTGCAGTCGTTAACCAGCAGCTTAACGTGTTGACCCAGTACTTTGAAATATTTGCCAGCAACTCGGAGTCGTTTGCCCAATGATTTGAAGTATTAACCTTAGACTTGTACTTGGAATATTAACGTCGTAGTTTAGTATATTAACGTCGTGATCTAGTTTATTAATGTCTCGATCTAGTTTATTATTAATGGCGTGATCCAGTGCTGTTGATATTAACGGCAAAATTTTATACACACTTATTTCAACGCGCACTTTACTGTTTATCACTTGAAATTATTCATTTATATTTTATTTCAATCTTTTCAACTTATAACTTTCGCTAAATTTTATTTACGTAATAATCTTCTTTAAACTATTACAGTCGACGTGTCGATTATGGAATGACTCTCCTTTATCTGTTTTCGTTGGTTTTATAGAACAAGTTCCTTTCAGAATGTTCCACGCGTTCTAATTGGTTGACAGCGCGCAATCAGTTGTTCATCCGTGGAAAAAGCGTTTCTATGGTTATCTGCAAAGTGTTGGATTTTAGCAGATCTAATAAATACGTTCTAAATGTCACGTATCTCGCAACTTTGTAAAGGGACTATTTAATAAATGGTATTCCGTGCACGTCTGAAACTGCACGTAGATCGGAATTTTAATGTCCTTAGTTTAATTACATATGCTTGTTTTGTTAAGTATAGCATTTTATATGTTTCAAACCGCACGTATTACTGAACTTTCTAGCAGGATTTGTTTAACAAATGGTATACTATGTACGTTTTAAATCGCAGTATTACCGTGGTTTCTAATATCCATATTATTTAAATATACTTGTTTTAAGAGTTTGATTATTACAAACTGGTACAAATTACACGCATTTATTACTTTCTTTACGCAAACACGTTTAGATTGAAAAAAATTTCATTTCACGGTTGTTTTTCTTCAAATATGTCAAATTTGTTTTTGTTTAGAACTTAAAAATGTCTTAAATCTTCTAAAAATGTTTGGATTGCTTTCTCAACTATTTATTTTCACGAATGTGGTGAAGTTATTACTGAATCAGCTTCCTTTGATTAATTGTAGCTTTTTATTGATTTTATACAGGATAATTTGTATTTGTTTTTTACATTATGAATGAATTATGTTTATTTTATGATTTAAATGTTAGGTTTTGTGATTATTATGATATTCACATGAGGTATTCCCATCTTGTGACATTATATGACCTTAAATAACCCTATTGTCATAGCAATGTATATTGGATATTATCTACAAGCTGTGTATACTTATTATATTTTGTGTAGTTCTAAGTAAAATGTTTTGATAAATTTCGTATATGTTTTCTTGGATTTAATCTTTACAGGAAGTCTGTCTTCATGTTCCAATTTTAAATTTTACAAATTCAAACTGCCTTTAATTTTCTAACTCTGGGATTAATAGTGACAGTAGCGACTGGAAATTAATAACTTACGTGTATATTATTGGTTAATCATCTAATAATCAGTGATGTGTGAAATAGTGAAAGTTTTGTTCATAATATTATTAATCGATTAAAACTGCAAGATAAAGAGTTGAAATCTAATTCTAAACCTTAATTATTGGTAACTTCTAAATATTACATTTTTTTTCTATATATTATTTGAATTCTTTTATTTTATATTTGTCTAGCGTTGCTCTATCCACTGTCCTATGTTCAGAGATTATCTAGGTTAGTTTGCCGCTTGTCTTCTATTGTTTTGTTTTGTTTGTGCGGTGTTGGGAATTCGTGTTTTATTTGTTTATTAGTTTGTAAGTGTAGATTATGAAATTTTATACAAGGATTAAATAATTATTATATTAGTGAGTATTTTTGTATATTTAAAGCATGCATACATTTTAATTTATTATCATTGCGAACCAGACTATGATTTTCGTTTGTTTGTTTACGTAATAAAATATTATGTAAACAGCTAATACATTTGAAATCCTTCTTGCAATAACCACAGTAGTAATGAAATTAAATTATTATAATTATAGCTGTTAATTAGTCTGGGATTTGCCATTTATGGCGACCAATATGTACATAAACTATTAGATCCTGTTGTAACTAATTAGGTAAAAGTTTGTATGTAAATATATTCTATTTTGCGACGTGCTAATATTTTAGATAGTTAACTTTATATAACTTTAATCATTTTGGTAGTTGGAATTTTTGGGTAAAGTTTCTTTAAAGGTATATACTTTAACACTAAAATTTCTAATTTTCACCTAATTAGTTACATATGTATAAATTTCTTTTGCAGATTCCAAATAGTTTTATCTAACATTTTTTAATTATAGAACAATAATTAATACGTTGTTGACTTCACCATCTAGTATGGTGATTTCTTGTTTTGTCATAAAAGATTTACTATAGTAGAAATGCATTGTTTATTTGTGACAAAAGTTTTAACAAAAACTTAATTAAGAACTGAAATCATAAATGTATTTGATTGTTGTTGTGTGTTGCCGATTTTGCAGATTTCAGTAGTATATATTTTGAAAATTTATGTATAATAATTTAAAATTGTGACAAAAACTTAAAACAATTTAGAATTAAAGAAAATACAAAATAAGAAAGGAGAAAATATAACCAGATTTGCTTTGTATCCTCTATTAAAATTAGACAATAGGCAAGAGCAAACAATTAGATATTGAAAGTTTTGTGGGAATTTTTTAAGATTATCATTAAACAACTCACATAAAGTGTAGATGCTGTTTTATTATCATAATTTAGTATTCGATAAAGTGGTTATCTTAACATCAAATTAGTATAAACAAATGGGCAGTAGGTCCATGAAGTTGATTTTGTTTTGGGCTTTAAATCCCAACCCATCTGCACTTCTTGTTTTGGAAATATTATATCTCCAAATACACAGCTGAAAAATATCTACAACCTTTGTTATAGATGCACAAATGATCAGCTGTAGAAAAAACCGAAGTGCATCATTGTGCTTTAAATCCATACGCAACTGCACTTCATGTTTCTAAAATAATAGATTTCAAAATTGAGACAAAGCTTATTACAACTTCTTTGTTATAGAGACACAAATGATCTGATAAAGCAAAATTTAGTGTTTCTGAAATATTAAAACATAAAAGTAGGCAAGAAGATGGCTACAACTGTGTGTGCTATAAAGACGCTGGTGATCTTATATAACAAAATCGTCAGTACTTCATTATGCTTAAACTCAATGCAGCAGCACTTCCGGTTTCTTAAACATTAAATCTCAAAGCCAATTTCTTGTGTAAGTTTGAGGTCTAATATACTCAAAATCTCAAGTTGCCGTGGAAAGTGGGATTAAGCTCTTAAATCGAGCCCCATCGTTGGGCCGACATAAAATTTTCTGAAAAAATAACAAAAATGTCTTACACTACCTTTTGGAACGCCTCCTTATTTCTGCACACCCTGGCTAGCTCAGCAATCGGCTTCTTCTTGAATACCTACCATCCTAAGTACCTTCCTTTCTCGCACGCACAGTCAAATGAAATTATCACTCAAATAATGCAACAAAACATACAACCTTTTTATTTACACATATTAACAAGTTTTCATTATTAAGAAAATATTTACACCTTGGTACATACAGTGTGATAAAACTGTTACCATCTCATTCATTAAATCCTTTAAAGTTCTTGACTTTAATATATTTCAACAATTTTTTTTTAGACGAGTAGAAGGGTCCGTCGTGCAACCCTAGATTGATTTTATTCTGGTCTATTTTGAGCTCATTATAACCCAGTTCCTCTAAATGCTTTTAAATCGAGCATTTTTATTTAAAATTAAATCTAAAGACCCGTTTACTCCTTACAACAATATTTTATATCATCAATAAACATTTTTATATCATCAATAAACCTTTTCAAGATTAATTGTCTTGTACATATACCCCTTTAAATGAGTTTCTTTATTATGGTAATAAATACACCCCCAATAAGTCAAAACACTCAAACACAAAAATATCAGCACAAATGTTTAAGCAAAAAGCAGGAAATTAATTTTCATTACCTGGAGTAGGCTTTGTCCCTCGTCACCTCTGAAGATGGGTACCAGAAACCCTCGTCGTTGTGTCCAGATACTTAACGATTATGCCTGGATCCAACTGATCCTCACTATTCAAATCTCTGCAACCACCTGTAATCTTATACTCAGATATTTGTCTTGTCCAAACTTAACATTTCATACTACTACACTTCATGCATACTAGTTAAGCTTTAGGATTCGCTTACCCAAGTACCATCCCATCATTCAATTGCGTCGTTTAGTAACGGCACCTTTTGTCTAGACCTTAGCACCTACTTGTGCAATTCACTTTTACTACTTTTCCGGTACGTTACTACAGCTTTACATACTTTAAACAGGATGTTGTATGCTACTTTACCGAATACACAGTAATTAATACACGTAAGAGCATATACTATCAATTACGTTGAAGATCTAAGCGCGATCTCAGATCTAAGGGAAAGAGACCTTTAATATCTTTCTCCGAGTATTTATATGCTTTTTTACGCCCCTCAAGGAACCTCTCTTCATCGAAAAGCTTATTTTTAAAATTACTTCTACAAATTTTGGAACGTAACGTCTGAAAAATTCCGAGATCATCATAATGTTACACTGAAATTCGTTTAATACCTCACCGGACGCGCGCTTCTCAAAACTGCTCGCCTTAGACCAATGATGTAGTTTTCCCCCCGTTATAACGCTCCACCTCTCAGCTATCTTTCTCCGTTCTACCCATATTTATTGTCTCTTTTAGAAACCCCTCTCAAGCTACAGAAAATCGATATTGTTGTTGGCCTTCACATTTCCCCTTGTATTTTAGACGTGACTTGTAATCAACGCTTTCTTATACATTTCTCTGTCTGGTTTACATTATAGATCATTTATTTCACTCACTATTATTCCCTTTGCTGCGGACAAACCAAACGATACTACCTTAACATTTTTATCTTCTCCCTCTACTGAAAATTCTTCCTCTATTCTAGACTCTTTATGTACTATATTCACCCCGCAAAAATCTCCTAAGTCCAACTTATCAAAATTATCATTACCACTCATCTCCTTTATGCCTACCTTTAAATCTTGTGTGTAACATAATGCTGCGTTCGCCTCTACTCCTATTAATTCAGACTCTTTATTCACTATTAATGCTGCGCTTGACTCTACCCCTTCTAGTTCAGACTCTTTGTTTACTACTAATTGTACCTCTTCTAATTTTTCCTCAGTATATTTAACTATGTCGATCTCTTTCACCTCTTCTTCATCTACCTCCATAACATTAATACATAACCCCATGTCATCCTTTGTGGCCTCATAACTTGCCTTCCAGGGCAATATCCTATCCCTAATCCTAACTACCTTCCTCTCCATATCTATAACTACTCCTAACTTCATCATACAATCAACCCCTAATATCCCTTTAAACTTCAATCCAGGTACAATTATAAATTCCTGCTCACAGATTACTGAACCTAACTCTACTTTCAAAACAACCACACTATTCACTACCGCAAATCACTTTTTATTTGGCGCTACCAGGTGACTTCTTTTTATTGGCATAATTCGGTCTCACACCTTTTCTTTAATTTCATTGACGAATTCCTTCGAAACTAAACTCGCCTCAGCTCCTGAATCCAACAACACTCCTAAATTTTTCTCAAAAATTTTAACATCAACTATAGGCAAACAAAAATTTTCTTTAATTTCTGGCTCAACTTCTTCCTCAATTTTCAAAAATTCTTTTAGATGTTCGTATTTGTACACAATTACGTCTAGTGGTTTGTCCTCGTCTAAAAATCCTGTCCAGGTCTGTTCTCCCTACTCGGTCCTGGTCTTGCCACAACTTCTGCATATGTCCTCGGCGTCTCTACCCTGTTAGTGCTGTCACTTTCTCTATTGTTTGTTGTCTGTGTCTCCCTCATCTCCGGCGAACTGTTTTGTCTGGGTACCCCAGGTCTTGGTGCGGGTCCTCTATCTACACTATTACTCCTGAAGAATGTCCGTCGTGGTTCCCAGTTCTGTCGGTTGTTAATATGAAAATTTGTCCCCCGTCTTGGATAGTTGTCCCTTCTATTGTCAAACCTAACCGTGTTCACTTGTCGTTCCCTAGGTTTACGAGGTCGTCCACTACTTACGTCATCATACCCCTGCAGGTACTCTAAAAACATGTCCCTATCTACGATATTCTGCAACGCCACATGTTGCCGAACCTCAACCTCAAAATGTCGTGAAAGGTATTTTATAATCTGTCGGTCTGTTAACGGTGGGTTTAGTTGTTTGGATGTGCTTATACTTTCGTATAGCATGCTGCTCCCTACTTCCTGCAAATTCCCCTTTATATTTCCCAGTTATTAAATCGTCACGTACTTGGTCTTGTCTGTGGTCGCTTCAGTAGTGCTTCAAAAATCTGTCCTCAACTTCACTGTATGTCTCTATCTCCTGTCCTATGAGATTATACCAGGCCTCAGCATGGTCTTTCAATAACGCCTTTACAATATTTAGCTTTGCCTGTTCATCACATAAATTACCTACCAAACCTCTAATAATATTTATAAAAATTTGAGGGTTTACCCTACTATCTCCATAAAATTTCATCTGCTAGTCCAGTGCACATTTCTTGTTACAAATCTGGGACCATCATCCATCAAAGTAAATAAATTCTGTTTAATTCCACTTACTTCTCTTTCGAGCTTTCCTAGCTGATCTCTACATGAATCTGTTACCTCAGTCATTTTTACATTGATCTCAGCTTCACAGAAGCTTCTAACGTCAGTCCTTAATTGTCCCATTTTCTGAGTCAAACCTCTTATATCACGTTCATTTTTATCAACCCTATTTTCTGCTTCCCCCATTTTTACTGTTAACCTATTTTTAAAACTCAAAAAATTCTGTGGTTGCCTTATCTATTTTCTCACTTAATGTCTCCCTAACTCCCGTTAATGTCTCATTCATCTGATCAAATTTCCTGCTCGATTCAGCACTCATTTGCTCCAATTTCCGGTTTGATTCTCCTCTACCTAGTCGCATTTCCTCTAACATTCTCATTATTAATTTATTTCCAGCTTCTCTCGACTCTGTCTTTGATTGGTCCCTACTACCTCCGGCTTCCTCCATTTTTCCTGATTTATCTAATAACGCACTATCGTCACTTTCAATTTCAACTCCTTGGCTTCTTAACCACTCCTTTCTCTGCATACGTTTAACTCACTTCCCCACACACTCAAAAATATTTACAAATTTATACTACACACACACTCTCTTTCAGCTCGCCAGTTTCCTGGAATAAAATTTTTAAATTTTATTAGGGAATCAAGCCCTCACGTTCGGGTCGCCATAAAAGGTTAGAGTTTGAAGCATTCACAAAACACTAACGATTTTGCTACATCAGACTATTGATGCTTTTATAACAAAAAAGTTGAAGCGAATTTCCTATCCTCTTTAATGTCTAATATTTTACAAGCTGGAAATATGGCTACAACGTCAAGGCAGTAGTGTACATAGGAAACTGGTGGTTCAATTAATCGGAATCAGACAGTGTGCCGTGATTAGAAATTAAATAGTAATTAAGTATAATTAGTCATACAACTAACCAAACACAGTAGTGTTCAGTACAACAATAAAAAATTGTAACGATCATTAACACAACTGGAACTGGCACGGATTTCTTGTTTGGAGTACAATAAAGCACCATTGTGGCAATCAGAATTTTTTTATGAGTTCTGATTACACATCAGTAACAAAATGGTCTCAGCCAAGTTTCTAATATGCGTTTCCGGTATTCCCAGAAATGAAAGCGCATTTGCATTGGGGTTTAAGCATCATGAAACATCAAGTAGTCACTAAAGCTTTATACATCAGATCATTGTACCTATATTAAAAAAATAAAATTGTTGAAAATTTCCACCTCTACACTTTGGTGTCATATTTTCAGAACTGCACGTTTGTTTTGAAACTTTACACTTTATTTTTATGGAAGCTTTATGCAATAACTACACTATGTAGGCAGCTAATTAATGTGTCAAAATACAAGTTCTATGTCTTATTAAAAATTAATACATAAAATCAAAATAAATAATTTTAACAGTGCAAATGTTTATGTTTATAAATTTGTAACTATTGGACTGGTTTTGTTTACAACCCATTCTGTAAGCAACAATAAAGAATGTCTACTGAAGTAACTAAAATTAATATCGCTGAGCTAACACTTTGCAATTACTGCTCAAAGAAGGTAGTGGATGCAGTGTTATGTAGTAAATGCAATAAGAGCTACCACCCCAGTTGCTCATCAAAAGCTAAACTTATTGTTGAAAGTGACAACAAAAAATTCTGTGCAACTTGTTTTAAAAAAGTCCTGATATTGATGTAACTGTCACTCAAATGCCACACACTTCATCTATTTATGGGGAATTACCCCTTACAGATAATCTTAGTAATGAGGAGTTGATGGAAGTTGTGAAAGAAATCCATCGAGCAGTTACTTTCATGCCTAAGCAGTTTGATTCGATTTTTGAGGAAAATGCAGAACTTAAAAAACTACCGCAAGAAAATATTGTATCAAGCAAAAAGATAAATGATTTAGAGGGTAAAGTGGTTCTGCTAGAAGGTAAAATAAATGATCTTGAACAAAGGGGTCATTGTGTAAATGTGGAGATTGATGGTGTACCAGAGACTCCGCATGAAAACTTACACAAAGTTGTGCATAGTATAGCCAAATTTACAAATGTTGTAATACAGCATAGCATGATGATATAGATGTATGCCATCAATTAGCAAAAAAACGTAATTCTGAAATAAGGGGCATAATAGTTTAATTTACAAACCATACTGCGAGAAGTAACCTTTTGAATTCTCGCAAAGGTTTCTTCATAAAATCCAATGAGCCGGATCTGCCCCAAAAATTACCACCACATCCTATATTTATTAACGAAAACTTAACTGCCTTTTCAACAGGAAAATATACAATCTAGCCAGAAAATTAAGAAGTGAAAAAATTACAAATTTATATGGACAAGAAATGGTGTAACATATCTTAGAAAAGAAGAAGGTAGTGGCGTTATCTGTATAAAAACAGGCTGATTTAAATCAAATTGTATGAGCGTCAAATCAGTCCTGGTGGTATTCACCAGTGTGTAAATTTTATGTTAAAAAATCTTTTACATGATATAGATGATAAAAAATTAAAAACTAACACTGCTCATACGAACAAGGACTGCATAGATATTTTAAACTGTAAGGGTGCGACGAGGGGTAAACCGCTGAGGAAGTTTGGTGTACAAACCTTAGGAAGTACAAGGAAGTACGGGAAGTATCAAGGAAGTATGGGAAGTATCATATCAAGGCGTGTTTCCCTCGTGAACTAGATATTTATCATAAACCCATATTTCAATTTTGTTTGAACATTTGTTATGTAAGATCCATATTTGTATACATGTTTGAAAACGGAACAAAATGTTCTATTATAAAAGCCAGAAAAAAATAAGGTTTAATTTTAAAAAACAAATGAAAATATCTGCTTTTATACCAGTGCAAATTTTGAAATTTTTTTTAGTGCTATCTTACGGAGAATTTCTGCCCATTTACAAATAAATAATTATGGTTCATTATTGTTATTTTTCTAAATAAACAAGCTATTTCGGGAGTCAAGTTTGCGACACCCAATATATATTTTTGTACTTCACAACATGTCTATGTAATAAACTATACATGTAGTACCAGAATTGAATTATTGTTATAATAATAGAATAAGTTCATTTATACGATATTTATGGCACAGAAATCTATAATGTACACTGAATTTGAACAAAGCTAAATGCAGGGCCGTACAAAGGCAATTTAGCGCTTTGAAAAACAATTGAAATGTATTCAATTCCAGGCCAATAAAATTAAAATTAGAACATATCTGAAATTAACACACAAAACCACGAAAAGTAAAAGCCGTAAAAGCTCAACATACCAAAATCAAAACTGCAACAACATATTTACAGTAAATTAAATACTCGAATTAAAAGCCATTCTTTTGTAAAAAAAAGTTGGCTCTGAATCCAACTCTGTTTACTGCTCTCTGTCTCGTCTGCGGATCGATACAAATGTATTAACAATCGTAAGTTTTAGATCTTTAATATTATTAGTTTTTGATAGTACTGCGTTGTCTTTGATTCATCAGGTACAAGCACTCATACAATGCACCAAAACACTTCACAGCAGGTCGCTGTTAGACAAGATGAATTATCATTTTTTACTCTTGCAAACAAGATATACAAAGAGCAGTAAGCAGAGTTGAATTCAGAGCCAACCTTTGTTTACATGCAAAAAGAATGGCTTTTAATTCGTGTATTTAATTTACTGTAAATATTTTGTTGCAGTTTTGATTTTGGTATTGTTGAGCTTTTGCAGCTTTTACTTTTCGTGGTTTTGTTTATTAATATCAGATATGTCCTAATTTTATTAGCCTAAAATTGAATATAATATTACAACCTTGTTTCAATTGTTTTCAAACCATATTTCGTTTTTTATCAATAATAGATGTTTTCACAAATAAAAGTATATCGTGTGGTACCGAGTTGAAAGTTGAAATCGCCAAAAAAACAATTTATATAAATGTAAAACAATCTAATATGACGTCCATAAGAAAAAATGAAGCTGATGATGGTTATGAAGAATCGAAACGGATTACGATTTCAAATTTACAATCGTTTTTAGCATAAAAGACTGCTCCATAGAAGTTATATAGATATCAAAAATTTTGGACAAATAACGAAAAATGTTTTTCAAATTTTTTACCATAACTACAAAACAAAAACGGTTACGATAAATTTCTTTTGTGAATATTGACAAGCATCCAAATCTTCAACTTTGCCCCAATTTAACCAACTCTCTATCTCTTCCCGGTTCTAAGATTCCAATGGTGAACTTCCAAATTGAATAACCCTATACACAGTGCTTTTCACTTTTTATGAGGACACCCAAACAATTTTTTTATTTTGAAAGCAATCGATACAAAATTTTTATCAGTTGTGTAGACCAAGATAAGGTATCTTTATGAGTGAATAGGGTTTTTATAAAGTCAAAATCTGGCCAACTATGATTAACACGTTGAACATCAAAGGGGTTTTTCATAAAATGTCAAAAAATGTTTTGCTTGTTTTAGGTTTTATTTAATAGGATATATAAGGATATATATTACTCATATTTAGACCAGGGTAGAAAATTAAATAATCACATCAAATAATTTTAATCACCGTGTATAAGGAATTTTATTAGATAATACGCGTTATTAAAACCGTGAAGCATAAAAATTTATTAGTTTCATTAAACATAAGAGATTTAAATCATGTACAAGACGCTGTATATCAAAAGAAGCAGTATTAAAAAAGCTCTGCGTGTAATGTAATTATTCCTAAACAAATGGAAATTACGTGCAAAATTTATCTTAATTAACTCTATTTCAAGTAACCGGTATTGAACAAAACGTACAGATAATATCTACAGAAACTTGTAAAAACCCAATAAAATGCAAATCCTAGAAGTGTTAGTTAGAAGTAGGATGTTTGAACACACCTGCGTATTTTAAAAGGCAATTTCAGTTTAATTTGTTTAGATAAACATGTCGATTCTAAGGATATTGGAAACGGTCAGATGCTTTAGCACGAAATACAAAACAGGGTTTATTTAAAAAGCTCTGAGAATTAATATTATTTTGAACACCTGCGTAGTTTAAATATCACGTACGGCGAAAATTGTGTAGATAACAAATGGTTTCAAAGAATCTTGGAGAAACCGGGGCTTAATATTCACGAGAATGTGCGATACGGGGTTATTAAACCCAGATAGTCCACATGGACTAAAATATAATCGATAATAAAGAATATCAATTTGCACCAATACGAACAGGTTAGAAAAAGAAAGAGAAAATGCGTCAAGCAAAGACACATATAGTGAAAGGCGTGATTTAAGCAACGTCACGAGGGTCACAATTGGTTGAAAATAGGAGGCAAATATCAGAGGTAGAAACAACAATTTCGGTACAAAATTAATTAGTTTTCTCGGACATGTTTGCGTGCCGTGTGAGAATTTCTGAGATTTAAATGGGGCGAGTGAAAATTTCGTAAAAACCGACGCGCCAGCGACGGACTGGGAACATAGAATGAGAAATTCGTAAGAATTGTCTGTTTTGGGGAACAGACCGACAGACTGGCTTTTGCTATATATACCGGTGGTAATTGAATTTCGGCCTCTTAGACTTTTGACTATTCGATGCGTTAAAAGCTCTTACATCCGCGACTTGATTCAAGATGTTAAACAGTGCATTTTAGTTTGATAAAACAATTTAAAATTTTGCTCATATATTTTAGTGATTCAAAATAGTTTGTTATTTACGTGCTAACATGAATGTACTTCAGTGCACTTAGATACAAGGTAATAAAATTTAGTATCACTGTACCAATTAGTAAAATTTACAACGACAAATGTATACACAAAAGTAGGCAGTTTTGGCGTATATTGGTGAAAGACGCATGAATTTCTCTGCTATTTTTCGGGGTGTTAATAATTAAATGGTTCAAATACGTGTCTGGATCCACAAAACCAGGGTCAGATATACACAGATGAGTTCCGGAAAAGCCCAGAAACAACTTTAAATAAATGGTGATGGAGAAAATTTTAAAAGCGTTGAGAATTAGAAGCGTAAATATAATCCTGTTGGAATGGTGTGATTACTAAAGGGACGATGTACATTGAAGCTTTGAGGACAGTAACCTTCAGGTAAATTATACTATTTTGTTTGACATTTTGTGTGTGTTGAATAACTTTATAATTGATTTACTTTAAATGGACATTAGTGAAATTGTACTAACCATAAAATTTTAATTTTAAGATGAAATTTGCTTGTTTAAGTAGAAAGGGTATTTAGTATTGATGTTCTGAATTATGATGAAAATATGGGTATGTCTTTGAGCTCAATTAGACGAACCTGGTTAATTAACGTAAAGGGTGGTAGATGCTCCTTTATACTCAGACTCGGTCTGCTTATATTGTTATATTAATTAGTAGGCATCCAACAAGGACTTTAATTCTGGATGCACGTTAAAGTGATAATAAAATTAATCTTGAAATTCTTTTAAACTGAATTTTATGCTGAAATTTAATTTGAAAATTTAATGTATTCTGAATATTGATGTAAATAGAGTTAACGTTGATGTTTGTGGTAGGAATGTGTTTGTTTTTATGTATGAGGATGAAAGCTATCTAGAGGAGCAGCCGAGGCGATTAACAGAAGAAAATCAACAGACCAGGTAATTCAAGAGGTTTCACAGCATTCTTGACGCCCAATCTGTGAGGCTCGATTCTAGTAATGGAGTTCCCGGATTTTAAAGGTTTCACAGCAATATATATATATATATATATATATATATATATATATATATATATATTTATTTCCTTATTTCGATGCCTTTTTTATACGCGTCAGTCACGGGTCACTGGCAAAGCGCCAATGAAATAAATTTACGTTTTTCGCCGCGTCAGGCATTTTGTCAGTCACCTACCTATTCAACACGCACGATCCCGTGGGTATTCGCGTATTTCAAAATAATCGATAAAGTCGCGCAACCGCTATTACAATAATGCGCGATGTTTTCATTGGAACATTCGTTTTCACTTGTGGTACAGGATACCTTATAATTGAAACTTATACTTTCATAGATGAATTATTTGTTTATAGGCGAATTAGACTTTTAGTGAATAAACTAGCAGTAACACTAAACAGTGCTGAGTAGCAATGCATTCACAGCAAAGTTTAGAGTAATTTACGAGTCATTTGGATTCGTTACATATCATAATAATATTCTAATACTTTCAAATTTTTTTATATCTACAAGTGTTTGATGTAAAATTCTCAGGCCAAGTTGCAGGAACATACAGAAGGGCCGCGTCAGGCAAACCTAGTAGACTTTAACACGGAAAGCGTGACTGACAGCGCTAAATTACTTTATAAAGGTAGGTATATAGTGTCAGTCACCGAGGACTGACATGGCTCAATTGGAATAGTTAAGTGTCAGGCACCAGTGACTGACAAAGCGGTCAATGTGTTAAAATAAAAAATAGCGTTTCAAGTAAAGTCATAGTAACGATTAAGATAGATCAAAAAAGTATTACTTAAGAAAAGTTGATGTAAATCATTCAAAAACCCAAAATGCCAAATTTCGCTGAAAAATTTTCACTTTGTTTTAATTGAAAGAATTATTCCTCTTTAAGGAATTTAGTAGAAAAAAATTCTATTTAAAATATTGTTCGTTAAATTGTTGTTATTTTGTAGTTTATTAATTCGGAATAAAATTTGCAAATTTTCTTGTTTCATGGCACTCTCATTATTATTATTATTATTATTATTATTGTCTTTATTTAAACCTTACATGTGATTTTCCAATGCTCCGTCCGAAGGTACTACATTGGCCAGGAAGCGAGTTTTTTTTTACTTGAAAAATTTTTAATTTTACCGAACTCTTGCTGTTCCAAGAAAGGTAGGGATCTTTAACGTGCGTGACAACACACACGGGACCTCCATTTCACCTCTCATCCGAACGAGGCACTTTTTTTGTGAAAAATGTTCGCCTAACATTTTTCAAGCGAACCGTGTCGGGATTCGAACCAGGGACCTTGGGCGTAGTAGTCACACGCATACCAATTATGCCACGGAGCCGCCCTTTATTTAAACCACAAGTAATTCACAACAATGATAATAATATTTAAACATAAAATACAAAATATGATTGTGGTAAAAATGGGCGTAGTTCAGTGTTGAGCTGAAGTTGCAAGCAACTGAGCTCGTTCTGCTCTTCCACTTAACCCTATCTACTAAATAGGTTTAAATTAAATTAAATATGGCTGAATTGAACTTAATAAAATACAATGCAAGTGACAATCACTACATTTGATTTTCCAATGCTCCACCCGAAGGTACTACATTGGCTAGGAGGCGAGTTTTTTGTTGCCTGGAAATTTAGAATTTTGCCGAACCCTTGCCGTTCCAGGCAAGGTAGGGATCTTTAACGTGCGTGACAACACTCACACACAGGACCTCCATTTAACCTCTCATCCGAACGAGGGCGTAATTTTTGTGAAAAATGCTCACCTGTCATTTTTCAAGCAGTCCACCGTGTCGGGATTTGAACCCAGGACCTTGGGATCCGTAGTCTTACGCTTACTACATTGATCCACGGCGACGCCTACAAGTGACAATCAGCAAGATTTTACATAACATAACTATATAGACGAATGGAATCAACTTGACAGTGCTCGGTATGGAATCACAGTTTATTTGTTTGTGTGGAACAGTTGAAATTTTAACAAATTAATCTCTTGACTACATAAAAATTTTGAAAATTAAGAATGAAAAGTTGTCGAAAATTTTTGTTATTTGGGAAGTTTGAGTGATTTATACAACTTTTCTTAATACTTCTTTGTTCTATCTTAATCTTTACTTTTCATTTTAATCATAGTTGGCCAGATTTTGACTTTAGAAAAATTGAATTCACTCATAAAGATGCCCTGTCGTGGTGTACACAACTAATAAAAATTTTGCATTGTTTACTTTAAAAATAAAAAAGTTATTTGGGTGTCCTCATGGGCAGCGTCATATATACGACGTAAGTAATGTAAAAAGAATTTCCGTACCTTTTTAAATTACTAATATAAACTAAGTAATACTGTTTTTGGGCCAATAGAGCAGACGCAAAATTGTGTCAAACTTATCATAGATAATCTGTAGATACAATAATTTTACTTCTTTGTAATCAATTTATATTATGTGATTTATGTAATATGATTTGTTATCCGCCTTCCAAAGAGATTGTAGTTAAAATCAATTGTGATTTTTTTTTTGAACATTAACTAAGGAACGTCCAAGATGTAGTAAATATAAATATTTAAAAAATTGTAAATAGAGTAGTATTTTATTATGATTTTTGTGATTAATGGACTAGATAAAAAACTTAATAATCAATTAAATTTTGTAAAAAGTGAGCTAACTTTGAAGAGCCTTGCAGACCTGCTAAATTCATTTATCTATGACACATACATGTTATAGGTTGCAAAATTTGAGTTAAAGTTACTTAAATTTAAGATTATTTCTAATGAAATCTTGAGAAAAATAACATCATTTTAAAGCAATAGGTTTATTTGTTGAATAAATACATAAAGAACTATCAGATTTGATTTAGGGATGCTACATCAGCAAAATATGCAGGAAGTACAGGAAGTATGGAAAGTAACAAGGAAGTATAGGAAGTATGGGAAGTATCAAGGAAGTATGGGAAGTATAGAGGAAGTATGGGAAGTATCAAGGAAGTATGGAAAGTAGCAAGGAAGTACGGGAAGTATCAAGGAAGTACAGAATACTTCCTAGGAAGTACAGGAAGTATATACTTTTTGGGGAGTAGTGTACAACATTTGGGTCAGCGGTTTTCCCCTCGGGGTGCGAACTTTAATATTTTTCATACAAACATCAGAAGTTCAGAAGTATCAGGAAACACTATGACGAGTTACAAATATTAATGCAAATTTATAATAATCTTTGCAATGTGATAGTTTTAGGTGAAACTTTTCAGTGTGAATTTCCAGCACTTTGATTTAAACGGATATACTTATTACTATAACGAAGCAAAAAGTTGTAAAAATGATGGGGTTATTGTATGTATTAAAAATTCAATAAAGCACAAAGTATATGTTAAATACATAAATAAAATAAATCTTGTAATTAAATAATTATTTTGCAATAATACTAAAGTAGTCATAAATGCATTGTAGACCACCAACTATAGATTATCAAGAATTTATTGGTAGCATGAATGAATATATGGAGCATATTTGTTTGGAAACAAATGAAATCATAATTGGTGTCTCAAATATTGATATACTAGCAAGTACAACACAGGCAAATGACTATTTAAATTTAATGCTTGAATTTGGCTTTCGTTCTTCCATTAACGATTTTACTAGATGTGAAAAGCAAACAAAGTCATGTATTGATGATATTTTTATTAAAACTAAGTTACCAAACCACAAGCTTGTGCCTATAATCTTAAATAGTAAAATTACAGATCACTACCGCATTATACTTGATTGTAGTTTTGATTTTAAAAACCGGGTACCTGTTTCAACAACTAAACAGTATCGTAAACATAATATAACCTTGTATAATAAAGTCATTGAAAATTTTAAAAAGTTAATCCTGAGCGAGTCAAGCTCGCACTATTAGGGTTCTGTACCAATACTACAATGAGCAATCAATAAACCAAATTAAGCTGTTTTTATTTTTTATGAATATTTAAGTCTTATCCAAATTTGATTGTGATAACTGAAAATGAATATATTGTCCCACATTGTACTGGTACATTAGTAAATACGTTGTCTATTACTGTGTTTAAAAGTTTTGTTTCCCAGTAACTATTACACTTTCAAAAAAACCTGCAGTTTTCCGATAATCTATGATTCAATAGCTATTATCCCTATTAAAATCAAAATTTTAGCTTTGGAAATGTAGGAGAACAGAGAGTGGTCATTTTTAGAAGTCTTTTAGAATCCTCTTTTAAATGATACCTGACACAATATATTTATTAAAACTTTTTTCTTTCAACCGAATTAATCCCCACCATTCTAATCTAAAATTATTTTTTTTTCTATTTTCTGACTGTCGATATATGTGCACGCCATTAAGACCTGGCATTGTGCCAAATTTGAAATTCCTACGTTACACAGTTTTCGAGAAAAAACTCTGTGACAGACGGACGGACGGACATGAGAGTGATCTTATAAAGGTTCCATTATACCTTATAAGGTACGGAACCTTAAAAGAAATTCTGGAGTGAACTTGTGGATATGAATGTTAACACTGCATATAACGCTTTTATTTTTAAATTACAATCATATATTAACCTATCTAGTATAAAAGTTAATAAGTTAATAAAGGAAAGTAGTGAATGGATTACAAACGGAATAGCAAAATCTGTTGATGTACGTGACAATATATACAAAAAAATTAAAAAATGACATAGACAATCAGTACCTAAATCAATTTTATAACTTCTATAGAAATAACATAGTTACACTTATTAGAGTATCTAAACAAAATTACTTTAACAATAAACTAAAAAATAAAGATTCAAAAGCACTATGGAATTTAACAAATACCTATTGTACTTAAAAAAAATAGATATTGGCATACAGTTACTCAAACAAATTGGCACACAAACATATAATGATAAAGAAACGGTAGATGAGTTCAACAAATTTTTTGCAACCATTGGTGAAAAAATAGCAACAAAAATAAAACACATTGCAATTCAGTCTCCTACCTTGCTAGCAACATTCAATTAAACCAGTATTCATATTTGTTAAAACCAGTAACTGAATCAGAAATTAAGAAATATATACTAGAATTTGGAAATCATAAAGCTTCTGGTTCTGATTATATTATACTGCTCTTCTAAAAAAAACTGCAGACTATATCATACAACCTATAGTTATATTAATCAATAAGTCTTTCAGCGAAGGAATCTGCCCTGATCATTTTAAAATTGCTATCATTAAACCAACACACGTCTGGTAACAAAAATGAAATAATAAATTATAGACCTATTTCTTTAGTTTCAAATTTAGCAAAAATATTTGAAAAAGCAATAAAATGCAGAATGTCAGATTTTTTGAATAAACATAACATAGTATCCAAAAATCAGTATGGTTTTAGGGCATTAATGGGGGTAAATAATGCTTCTACTACTGTGACTGAAAAAATATAAGATTCCATGGAATTATCAAAACCTATCATTGCAGTTTTCTTGGATCTGCAGAAAGCATTTGATGCAGTATGTCATAAACTCCTCTTATATAAACTCGAGTCTGTCGGTTTTCGTTTTTAGAAGTTATCTAACAAATCGTAAACAATATGTAATATTAATTAACATCAAGAGTAATTGTGAATTGGTAAAATATGGAGTGCCACAAGGTACAGTACTTGGTCCGATATTCTTTCTAATCTATATTAATGATCTATTGAATTTAAATATTAACGGTGATATCATATCTTTTGCAGATGATGCGGACTGGGAACGTGTAAAAAGTAAAACATCTAACTGCTTAAGCCAAATAATGCAATGGTTGGATAATAACTTATTAACATTAAATATAAAAAACATCAACTATATACCATTTGCACGTTATAAAGACAGCTTATTTTTGCTTGAGAACCTAATTGTAGTATGTGAAAAGTAGGAATACTAGTCATAATAGTATTTTAATTAGCCCTATCTTAAAATTTAAATATCTAGGTATCATGATTTGACTGTCATTTGAAATGGAATGACCATGTAAATTATTTGTGTGGGAAACTGCGACACCTAATGGCTCATATTGTCTTGCTGCGAGACATTATAAATATTCACAACCTAAAGATAACATATCTAGGACTGGTTCACTGCATATTAAGGTATGGAATAATAGTCTGGGGAGGTACAGCAAAATATAATCTAAACTAACTGGAAGTCTTACAAAAAACCACATTAAAAATAATTTATAGAAAACCCAGATTGTATGGCTCTAAAGCACTGTTTAAGGAATTGAATATATTCAATATATACCAATTATATGTATTTGAAGTTCTGAAACATTACAAAAAATTTTCCATAAAAAAATTCTCCCCCACAATTATGACACAAAAAGTAAAGTGGATTTAAATCTACAAACGGTCAGAACCACAAAACAAATCAGTCAACAAGGCTTTAAGTATGTAGCTCCACGTCTATATAATTTACTACCAAAAGAAACTAAGATAGCAATGTACTCTCATTTTATTAAGAAAGTAAAAAGTTGGATTGCAGAGTTATGCTTGCCTGATATGATGTTTCGTTGTTTAAACAAATATGTTACTTTCTGTTGGTTAAAATGCCTATTCTAAATAGATTAGTTATTATGTAATGTGAATATGAATATTTACCTTGTTTAACTATTTTTGTTCTATACCTGCGCACAAGCTCTATTTAGCTTTTGCGAGGTAATTATTTACTTTATTTGTATTCCTTTCATTTGGTCTTGTAGTTTTTATTTATTTCTGTTTAATACAAATAAAGATTTATTATTATTATTATTATTATTATTATTATTATTAGTGACCCAAAAATGTTTTACATATGGTCGAAACCTTACGAAAATTGACCGATTTTAGTTAACATAAGTACAAGCACAATAACAAAGTTAGTAGTTAAAACAGACTTGCACAAATCTAATAATTAGGCCTATGTTCTGCTAACTTTAAAACGAAACAAGGCAAACAGGTAACTATAAAACGAAACTCTAACTCTCTAGTAGGCTCAACAAAATTATAAGTTTAAAATAGAGATACAGAAAACTTCCAAATCACATAAAATGAGGGAATAGGTTTTCTCTACACAAGTTTTTGTCCTACTTTTCGTTCATCAAATAATCCAAATAAAGTTTTTTAACTTTAGCATGATACACACTTTTAGGTCTAAGTGGCGGGATCTAACAGGAATGGGGATCAACTTTGCACAATATGTCTTTCTCAACAATAAGCACCTTATCATTTTTTGAATGCCAACTAAATTTATTGTATTCCTTGTTTTCAGTAAACCCCAAACGAAATATTTTGAATGCAAAAGCACATCTGGAACCACTGATGATCCTATAACCTTTGCAAGGAACACTGCTTGTCATAGCAAATTGCAACTTAATCCTTTTCCTTTAGATCTATCTCTTCTTTACTAAGATGTTTTTATATGTTCATCAAATGTACTAGGTTTATTGAGGTCCAATAAATCGTCTTCATCAGTATTATCAAGGAACTTGGTTAAATCATCATCAGATGAATTTGAAACAAAAATAGTATCGTTTTCTGAAGTACTAAACACATCATCTTTGTACCCCAGCCTTCTACTTGATAGCCCTAGGTTTTTTAATCTTCACACCTTCCTTAATTACCTTGGATTTTTGAAATTGCTTTGGTCATTAGCTTTTTTGTTTTGCCCTGATTCTCTTTGTGTTGTGTTTTTTCTTCTCCAGTCATGTCCTCTCTTTTATTTTGGTTTTCTCTTGCTTCACATCTCGAACTTTTCCATTTGTTTCATAACGTGTTCTTCAGTTAAACTTGATTATTGAAGGATCGTTTTCTTTCTGGTTGTGCCACGATCTGTTCGTGGGGTAACGGCATTGAACATTACTTATCTGAAACTTGTGAGGTTATGTTGCCTTACATTTACTTCATCTAATATAAGACCGTTGAAGGTGCTATCAATAGGGGTAGATCATGTTCTGCTGGGGTCGCTAACGACAATTGTGGATCTTCTGTAGCAAGAGCTGCTGAAAGTAGGGATTGTCTACAGCAGGAGGCACTCATGTCACTAGTAAATTTTTTCTTCTGGCAACACCTCTGATGGTGGTAACTTTTCTAATGCGATCTGCAAATTTACTGGCCATATACCAGTAGTCTCGAACCCAGCCCTGACGTTTGAACCTTTGACCCTTCCTCTTGTCTCAATTGTTTTATAAGACTAGAGAAATCTTCATTCTCAATGCTTTTGTATGAGGTTTTCCGTCCATGATCATGTTTGATTTGCAACCAAATTTTTTTCACTTGCAAATACTCCTACATCTAATAGTTGGAGTTTGTCGGATGTATGAGATGGCAGAGATAAAATATGAATGTTATTCTCTAATGCCAAACAGCTGACTCTAAACTGTATATGGCTTTTGAGGCCAATATATCGACACCCACAACGAACAAGAACGGCACAAAATATAAAATATTTCGTTTGAAGTTGTAATATAATAAACATTTATTGGAATTTTTTATCCTTCAATTTTTTTCTTGGATATACATACAGCATATTATTAATTGGTAATTTTATTCTTAAAAAAATAAGTTTCTAAATTCACTTTAGTTACGTCCAGTAGAAAAACAGTGTTGAACGGGAATAATGAGGTATCTCCAAAACCACGTGTTTGAACATTTATAAATTTATAATCAGAGCAATAACATGGACGTAACTCGAAAAGTAATATAGTGTCATATTGGGACAAAGCTATAAAATATATTCATTACAAAGGAAATGCAAGAAAAATTGTAAAACGCATGTTATATTTATTACATTAAAATATATTTAAGAACTTTTAAAAACCAATGTAACTAATTCGACAAAAATAAAACAAATAAATTTTTTAAACATAATATATACAGTCGCACTATTATGAAGAGCCAACAACAAACTATTCAGAGTCAGAATCTTGTTTACCGGTTGTGTATGGCAGTGTTTTGTAAAAATTGTAGTACTTTTGTGGCACAGCAGCAGAGGTACATGGACTCATTAAGTCGTCGTATTTAGCCTTTGAAATGTGTAAACAACTTTCATAAGCTAAATTTACTTCACAGGTGATGCCTTCTTGGTTTATAGTACCCTTTTTGACTTCTACATCGAACAAGCCCTGTCCCTGTATTAATAAAGGAAAATGCTTCCTCTTCAAGAAACTCCGAGGGGTTAACCACTAGGGTAAAAACGTACATGTATTTTGGAAATCATTAAAAATTTGCATGATTTTGGTGATTTCCCCGAAATCAACTGGTTTTTTTAAAGATTTCGGCGATTTCGCCGAAATCAACTGGTTTTTTAAAGATTTCGGCGATTTCGCCGAAATCATTAAAATTGTTTGTGATTTCTGCGATTTCGCCGCAATCAACTAATTTATTAATTTATTAATTTTTTGTTAAAATTTCGTTACCGAATTTTTAGTAATCTTAAAATTAAGTATCTACTTTTAAAACAGAGTGTGTTGCTGTTGATTTAAACATACATACCTTATAATTAGTATTTAGCTAGCTGGAGTCAGCGAATAGTTTCATATTTAAAAGATCACTAGAAAATGGTGGAAGTATCACGAAGACGTTCAAGAATTTAAAAAATTAAATCTAAAGTAAGACATTTATATATATATATATAGGAAATGTAATAAAACAAGCTTATCTCCATTATTTACCAGGTATACGCTACCTACAAACCCGAATACATATGTAATAAAATCAGTACTTTATGGGAATTTTCAGTGTGTGATTCTGTATGGTGTTATACTACCAGGACTCTCCAGCAAGAAAAGGAATCCTCTTTTCATTGCTTTTCGGCGTTTTTGTTTCGTTTAATAGATGAAAAACTCTATGTTGCGGTGGATAAGGGGACATACGGCGTTTTTTTTTTCATTTTTATTAGGAGCATCTTGAAAACTGTTGGAGATAGAGAAATGCTCAAATGGGAAAGTAAAAGTAATGTGTTTTTTCTGCTGATCTTGCACGTGTTTTTATATTTTAGAAGAAGTCCACGGATATCTAGATCGAGATCTAAATATTTTGAAAAAAAATAAATATTTCAATGTTTTTCATATTCATCTGTAAGTTTTACTATTGGCATTAGAGTAATAATATAAAGAGAAAACTTGTAGATATTTTTATGCTGAATAAGAGCGAACGGTTCAAAACTTTATATTTATTTTAGTTTCATAGATATGTACATAACCTCCATTTTTGTAAATATACTTTTTCAAAAATATAAAAAGCACATGGAAGATCAGCAGAAAAGACCACATTACTTTTCCCATTTGAGCGTCTCTCTAGCTCTAACAGTTTCCAAGATGCCCATAGTAAAATGAAAAACTCACCCTGCTGTATATAACGAGATTAATAGGTTTACCAAAAAGCTCTTATTGATTAAGTAATTGTTAGAATGAAATTAGTATGATAAAGTAAATAGTAAATACATACTGCATAATTTTTTATTTTTTGGATCTTATGGTTTTAAATAACTTATCAATTATAATTTTATCGTATCTTTTTAATGTAAATGGTCCACTTCCTAAAAGATTTATTGGCCTATAAAATATATATTTTTCTTAACAATTTGTATATCGTCCTTTTTGGGCCAAACATACAAATCCAAATCATTTTTAAGGAATTTAATTTTGAATGTGTTGGTTTCTTCTAAAATTTCTATTATTCTTCCAATGTACTATGTATTACGTTGCATAATACCTTTCATTTTCAATAATTATGCTAGTATCTTGAATATCATCATTTGAATAATTATTTTCAGTTTCTATTTCACTCTGCGATTCATAGCTACAAGCTGATGCTTCTGAGGAAGTCTCACTTTTGCTAGCCGCAGCTTACGAGAACTAGAACTTTTATTTTTTTGATTAGACATTGCGAACTAGTCGATCTGAAGATAGATATCCTTTTTTTTCAGTAAACAACCAACATAGTGTTGATTTTCGTAAAAGTATTTCTTTATTATTCATTTTTACCTTTAGATATGATGTATTAATTTTAATTTTTCGTTTATTATGGGTAGCATCAGAATTGTAATCACGTATGTCTATAGCTTGAAATTGAGATAGCATCTCCATTTCTGTTCTCATTTCAGCTAGATCTTCTTCGTTGGTTAATGTATTTCTAACAGTACTACACTATCGTCATCGTCTGTATCTGAATCTGAATCACTAGCTAATGATAATTCTTGTTCTATTGTTGAGTGATTGATACTTAACGTTTCACAAACTAACGCCGCTTCTTCTTTTGAAAGGTTTATATGTAAGTTATCTGCATCTAATAATGCATCTTCACGGGCTCTTTCTAATTCCTCTTTTATAATCTCTACAGCAGGCAAAGATGTATCATTTATCAGAGAATTTACACCCAATTTTGAATTTTTTTCTCTTGGAAATACAAAGCTTTTTTTTTACAAATCATTATAGTATATTAGTACATATATATGAATGATAAAGTGAATCGATATTGTAAGCTACAAAAACAGACACAAAAACATTAAAAAATAAAATAAAATTCTAACTCCAATTTTATAGTCATAATTGGCACATAATTTATTGATACTTGTGGACAGGTGCGAATTCAGGCGGGGTCACCACGAGAGGCTCGGAGGTCCCCCACCCACCCCCATATTTGCACCTGCTTACGGATATTATCTTATAAAATAAAAAACTATACTCGTAAACTTTGAAGGTCTTTTGCAAATAACGTATTTATCAAACTTACCATAGTCACTAACTATATCGTTAATTATTTGGATTTTTTGTTGTCTCTGTAAAATATCCAGCATATCAAAATTTACAATAGTCGAATAAGTCGACGTCATTGAACGTGTTTGACGGAAAAATTTCTCGCAGGGTTGACTACTATACAACCAAGGCAAGAGCATTTGAGAGTTGTGTGTTCTGCACTTTTCGATCATTAACAGAATCGCATGTGCATTTAATTCAATACATGTGTAAGCATTTAGCGTCAACCAATTTTTCTTTAGTGTGTATATTTTATTTTTCTTAATAACTTGTTTGATCCAGAACATCCATATTCTTAAAAAAAACGTGGCATACCACATGAGGTATACTCTTCTACTAACACTCAAACTTTTATTTAAAAATGAGTCTAATATACACCTCGTTAATATAAGAAGTTGTCTAGTTGCTGCACAATTTTTTCTATTTTTTAATAGATCTGTTACACAAGGAGCACTTAACTTGTCAATTGCAGCAAAATTCATTTTGTCTTTTCTTAAAACAATTATGTCTCGGATTATATATTTTTGGGCCACTATACAGGGTGTTTCGCCTTGAGTGTGTCAAACGAAAACACATGTTGTAGAAGGTTTTTCTGCTTAAAATAACTACTAGCGGTTTTCGTTTGGCACACTCAAGGCGAAACACCCTGGATATATACAGGGTGCCCACCATCTAACTCCGTATATGGGCAACTTTTGTATTATAAAAAATATAATGTTAGTTAAATTGGCAAAGTTGAAAAGAAATTTAGGAGTAGTATGATGCTTTTTTAAAAACCCATCTAGATGCTAAACTTTTTTAGATATTTGGAAAAAACTGAAATTTGCCATTTTGAAATTATCGAAGGTACAATTCGGACCACACTGTATAAAGCTGCTACATAGTTACCTGCTAAATCACAAGATGTTATTAGATGTTTGTCTTTTTCAACATCTTTAATAAGAGCCTCTAAGTGTTCATTTGAAACAAAATAGTTTCCCATTGGTAGGATTACATTTGGTTTTAATAAACGTGTTTTTATTTTTGTAGTGATATGTATTGTATCTTGCACAACGCATGGTTTTTCAATATTAAAAGGCATCTGGCAAAAAAAAACTAAATATTATTTTATAGTATAGACATTTTAAAGTTTTAACCCACTTGAAAATATTTCTGATATGGATTGATGTCGATCTCCTTGTCGATCTCTTTTCGTAAGGGAAACTGAGCAAAACATTTCATAGCTTTAAGACATCGTGTATCACTATCTGAAGAAAATCCGCTAATGGTAATACCACAGTGTTCAGATTGCTTCAAGATGTGTTGCCATCTATTAAGCACATCTATTGCTTCAAACCGATTATCGGAACCAAAAATACTAAGGCAAAACGCTGGTGCGCCTTCCACCAAAGGCTGGGCCATATAAACATAAGCATTAATAGACATGGTTCCATTGTCAATCGTATTTTTGATATCCATTATGGAATTTATTACAAATTGGTGGCTTTCAGGAAAACCACTTTCTGTTAACTTTGGAACACATCCTATTAACTGATTTGTTGCTGCATTATAACGAATTCTCTTTAATATTGCGGTTTGATCCTCACTGATGAATACGTTCAGAGGATAATTTCGTTTTTGTAAGAAAAGTTTTAATCTTTTAACGTTTAATTCTCCCTCTAAACTAATTTCATAAGTTGATAATGTTCTGTGGATTGTTGTGATAGATGGTAAAGCGTTAGCCATATTACAGTAAAGGGCCTCGCATGCTAATCGACCCGCAATAAGAAAAATATAGAGACTTAATTTTTTCAATTCCTCAGAATATCAGTTTCCTCCCTTTCCTTGCCCTTTAGTATTGCTTATAGCAGTCTTCTTTAAAATTTCCAAAAATACAGTAGGTTGCCCGTTAAGTAAGATATGGTCATTATCATTATTGATTATCTCAATTGCTTTTATAAAGTGACTAGATAAAGAATCAGAATTATGTATATAATTTTTTATTTTGTCATATATTTCATAGAATTCCTCAAGTTTTGTCTGTGCTTTGACAAAAACCAGTTGTCTCTTTTTTATTCTTCGTCGGTTCTATTGGGAGAAGAGCGGGGAGTGCAGCAGTGAATACTAACTTCTAGATTGTGGTTTTCTTTGTGGTAGATCTCGGGAATGATATTCTCTTTAACATAAATACCAACCTCATTCGATTGTATTCCTGTCTAAATTAAAATCCTGATGGGAAAAATTTTGTAATGCACTCTGTCCAGCACTTTGTTGTGACAGTGAAATAACCTCATTTTGACGAATTGTAGTATTTTCACATATTTTTCGTTTGGTGTCATTTTTAGCTACTACCGACGACTTTAAAGTAGTTGAAGTAGAAGGTATATTGTCTGAGACATTTTCCATATTTTGAGTATTTTGTACATAATTAAAAATAGTGTTAGTTGTTCCTTTAGATTTTTTTAAATTACAGGTAAGAGTTCGGTTTAGAAAGACAAACATTTTTAGGGGTCGTATATATATTTCGATTCGACTTGGTCCCCTGAGTCTAACGACATACGACTTTTGTTTAGGAAACGACCCCTTAAAAAGTTATGGTCAATAAACTAAGCAATGTTAAGCCTATGGGAATTTTTTTTTCTACCAAAAAATTGATTTTTTCGTAAAACTTAACCTAACCTAACGTAACCTAACCTAACCAAACCTAACCTAACCTAACTTAACCTAACCTAACGTAACCAAACCAAACCTAACCTAACTTAACCCAACCCCTAAAAAAAACAAAAACAACGAGAGGATCACATTTTTTTATTTACTCAAGAATGTAATTTGAATGAAGCAAAAGAATAAATGTAAAATTAATTAAGCACGTGAATCACCATATTCATGGCGAATAGCCTGAAGTAAAGCTTCGAAAGGATCTCTAGCATATTTATAATTCCAGCGGCGGCAGAGGTATTCGCATAAGTGATCAGCAAACTGGTCCTCCGGAAATGTCATTTAAAATTTTTCCTATAGACTTAACATGGAACAGTTTATTGACCATAACTTTTTAAGGGGTCATTTCCTAAACAAAAGTCGTATGTCTTTAAACTCATATGACCAAAACTAATCTAAATATATATACGACCCATAAAAATATTTGTCTTTCTAAACCGAACTCCAGCCAAAACTTAAAACAAGGTATAATAACATACCGAACTTACTAAACATATTGTAAAATTAATTTAAAATAAAAAATACAAGACATAAATACTTTTAGGAAAATTACATCCGTTTAAACTTCGTGATAATTCGATTGTTCAGATTTACTACATCAGTAAGCAGGCTTACTTATATCTACAGGTTGCTATTGACGACAAGCGTTTTCTAGTTTTTCCCGCTCGAGAGCGACAAAGTAAATGTCCTCAACAAACGTCAACTTTTCGTTGTCAAATTAAAGTGCAAAAACCTTCTTTGTGTAGCGATTGTAGATAAAATATGTTTATCTACAATCGCTACATAAAGAACGCCTTTTCGCTTGGATTTGTCAACGAAAAGTAGACGTTTATTGAGGACATTCACTTTATCGCTCGGTGAGCGATAAAAATTACAAAACGCGCATCGTCAATAGCAACCTGTAGACATAAGCCTACTGTCTAATAACGCAAGCCGTGTTAAATATCAAATCGCGCGCATATCTTATCTGTCAAAATAACGTTCCCTTTAATACCGCTTGACGTTATTTGTGTACCCATATCTCTCTTATATGTCCCTCTTCCTTCAATTCTACCGGATTGAATTGTGGATCCTATGATCTATTAAAATAAAGCACGAGATATATGCAATAGCTTGAGATACGGATTGATTTGACAGATCGGAGATAGGATCGAATTTCGATCGGATAGAAGCGCCGAGATAAATGCAGTCTGTATTAGTATGTGTGAACAAAGCCCTCAAATAAATACGAAGGTATAATGAACAAATTGATAGAAATTACATAACCAGCAAAATGCTGATGAAGAGAACGTAATGTTTTGTTAATCACACATCACGTTGAATAGAATGATGTCGAAGTCAGTACGCAAATTCTGAGGCAAATAAATATACAAAATCGATTTCGGCGCGAATTAGATGGCGATTTCGGTAGTGATTTCGGGATTTCGATGGTGATTTCAGGACTTAGATGGTGATTTCGGGATTTCGGTGATTAATTCGGGATTTCGGTGGTGATTTCGAGATTTCGGTGGTGATTTCGAGATTTCGACGGTGATTTCGGGATTTCGGTGGTGATTTCGGGTGAAACGTACATGTATTTCGGGAGTGGTTAACCCCTCGAGAAACTCATACCATATTTTGATAATGTGCGGTTCACTTTTTAGAACTTTAAGATGCCTAATTTCACTCCATTTCACTTTGTTTTCGTTAAAATTTTTTGGTTATTCATGTAGCTTTTAAAATTGTTTATGTTTGAGGGATTCATTTCAATTACCTCATAAGGTTTTTCAGATGATTTGACACATTGAACCAATGCCATCCATTGCTTAGGTGTTTATATAGTTTTCCGTTCTTTCGCCTTTCAATCAAGGAATGTTCAGACCACCTTTGTTTTGGCTATGGCCAACTTCAAAAAATGAATGACGGATGTCTATTTCGTACTTTCTAGCTGCATTATTTATGCAAAAACAATTCTGTTTCTATTCTGATTGCTACAATTGTCTGAATAGAAATGAAACTCACGGTGCCCTTTATTAACTTTTTCTTTTAAAAATAATAGGAATGCACTACTCACTTCGTTACTGTCTTTTTTCCTACGGTACCATGCCACATGTTGCAATAACCTTCATTGGAGTCAATATTGAAAACTAAGAAATTATATATACCTAATTTGCGTTTGTAGTAAAAGATGGAAACCCCAGAACAAGGTGTCAATAACTTTTTCTGTAAGTCAAAACTTGCTACTACAACAGAGTGTGATTTAGAATATAAATCTTTATCAATAGCTTGCAGCTCACGGGCTACTAGCTATATGGGTATAATAATTAAAGAGTGTCTTTTTTTCAGATTCAACTGATCATCGACAAATGTCGTAAGTTAATCATTGATCCTTTTTGGGTTGGTGAAAATCAATATTAAAATCCTTGTAAAATAAATCCCTGTTCTGCCTTTCAGTTGCTTTCTGTGCGTCTTTTTTTTTCTCTCCATCCACCTTATATACAATTTATATAATTTTGGAAATGAGAAATTTTCTTCGAGGACTTTGTGTAACACGCGTTATTACTTTTCTCTGGTTGAACACATTTATCATCTATAAAAATGCAAAGGTTGTTAAAATTGAAATCAAGGTGATTACAGTTGTGTTTGCTTAGCCTGGAATGCTTCAGCATTTTTCAAAATATCCAACAATGTCATATTAACTAATTTAAGGCCACGATTCATTTTGAGCAGGCTATCAGTCGACAGATATTTCAAAACTGGTCAACTTTTTCATCAAGGTTTAACCAAATTTACACGGTAATTAACAACCCGAAGCTCAGGTTTTATTCAAGCACTGAAATGTTCGGTGATAATAAAGACGCATTTGAATATATTTTTAACTTACTATAGCATTAACTTGATACATTCGTTGATGAATGAAGACGTAAGTCGAAATACTTCTTTGATGTTGTTAAATACAGTTTGACTAAAGTTTATTAGAGGGACGTAGTGTGAGATACGGTACTATAACAGAAGAAAAAACTATTACAATCTTTCGTCTTTTTTCGCAAACTATATCTCCGGATATATAGCTCGTAGACGTGCGTCGTTTACACTATAGGATGTGTCTCTCTACCGGCACCACAATAATGTAATAGTCGAATAACGGCGTATTTGGAGTTACGTCGTTTGTTGGGGGTGTCGATATACAACAAGTTTTGGTTTCGGCCAATCTTTTGCCATGAAGCAAACTTGCAGAAAAAGAATAAAAAGTGTTTTTATCCTGCCATCCATTTTCACTTGAAATACAGGGTGGTTCAAAAGTCATTGCACACCAAGAAAAGTGATATAAATCAATGTAAATATGAATTATTTATTAATTATGATGCAAAACAATCTAAATACAATTAGTACAAATGCTCAAATTGATCCTTTCACAATTTATGGAATCAGCGCTGCGCAGAATACAATTTGCAAGAACGTGTTGCCTCAAAATTCGTCTTCATTCAAACCATGAATGAGGTGTGACTTATAACATTTGAATGGTAACTTATGTCTAGCTGTACAACGAATGAGACCCTTTGCATGAAGATGTACCTGGATTTTCTACGAGCAGTTCTGCTACACTTTCTAACTTTTCTTCTGTTAATGCAGTTAATGGCCTTCCCGTTTGTTGTGCATCCACACCGTACCGAATCTTTTGATTTTCTGGTATAAATAATGAATGTATTGCAGTTTCGGTGGATCATCTTTAAAATTATTTGGTCATTCATTTATTACAGCCTGCCCACCTCTCGAATGCAACGTTTTTAAGCATAAAAATGCATTATTATTGTCTGTATTTCATGACGTTTACAAACTTACGTACAACTGTACCAATTGTACAATTAGTACGCACCGCGGGTACCGACAGACAAAGTGTAGCATGCAATAGTATGGATGTACTGGTGTCATTTCAGGAGTGCACAGATATCGAATTACAATACTGTATTTGTAGAAGTGAGAACATCCAGTTCTGACAACTCACACAATTCAAGCCAATTTTAGGTGCAACACATCATATCCCAACGTTCAGATTTGTACATGCAGTTTTCTTTCATTATGACCCATAAAACCTATATTTTTATTGACTTAAGCAGCTGTACACACACTTTTCTAAAGTGTGGTGACTTTTGGACCACCCTGTATATGCCACACCTTCTGAACCATCAAGACACCAAGAATTATAGAGGTTCTTACTCTTATAAATGATAGGATGAGGAAACAAGTGCCCACTAGCAGTTACAGTTTCTACCACTGAAAATGTTTTTTTACCACTATGTGTGAAACATTTTGCACCCTTCTTTACCAGAACAACTGCTGTATTCAGTTTTATCGAGATTAACAATTTGAACTGGAATTTCAATTTTTAGTTCTTTTGTTTTTCTTTGGGGTAAAGCATAAACTGTTAAAAAGTTTTTTTAGTTGCACACTGGATCCTAGGTTTTTCCAAACGCTGGGTTTTGCACTTTGTGATTTCAGGATATTGCCCCAGAAACCACACATCCATTCTCTTGATGGTGCTTTATTTATTTTAGAGAATGGATTAGGAATCTTGTTAGTCTCAAAGTACTCTTGTACAACATTTACAATCTTATCCCTGGTTAGGGGCTGCTGTATTTCACATAAATATAAAATGTTTATAGCTACTTCTTTCTCAATTTGCACAGGAATTAGTTGTTTGCGTCCACCACCTTGAACTGCAGAATGTGTTATGCTGAAGCTGGTTTTGAAATGTGCTTTCAGAAAATGTTTAATTGCTTGGAATCACTATAAACTGTATTACCATGCTTAATATTTTCTAAGGCTTGGTTTACCAAGTCACACTTTGGTTTAGTTTTCTCTTATAATTTCTTGGCATTTTAAATAGAAAGTTCACTTATACAAAAAGTTTAACAACACATTTTTTTTCCCTCACACAAAAAAATGTTTTGAAGAACCAATCTAACCACTATTAAGGGGAAATACCACCAAATTGGAAGGAGAAATGGGTGGCACGGGGTAATCAGACGGCAAAGGTATAACTTCAAAAGCAATAACTCTGATTGAGTAAGATTGACAAAACGGGTTTATTTATTTATAATATATACAAAAATAATGACATTAGACCTGATAAATTTAAAACAAAAATATCACCCAGTTTTCCATATGAGGGTAATTGGGTGGTATTTATACCACCGTCCTCAATTTATCTCTTAAGAATTTTTTATAAGATAAAACCATGCTAAATGTTCTTTAGAGTGTTCATTGTTGTTTTATTGCATAAAATAATAAAAAAATACACGTATCAAAAAAAAGTAGGACATATGGTTAAAGGCAGTACAAACCTATATAGTCACTTTTAAAACTGTAAAATGCGAAGAGTGAAGCAATATTTTTTTCCTGTTTAGAGACTTCAGGTAAAATATCAAAAATAATACATGTAATGCCTAATGATATGACATTTTTCGATTTACCAGTTACTGTTTCATGATAACTGTTACTCCAGTTACCCCTACCTCCCTGTTCCCCCCGTTTACACTACATGAGATCATTTGCGCTTGTGTAACAAAAAGTTTCTAGCTAACGTCTGCAAATTTGAGGTCTAAAATTTCTCAAACTGAAAGTGCGACTGGAGTAGAGTTTGAAACATTAAGGAATTTGCTGTAGTCCGAATCAGTGTAGTGACGTCACGACCCTAACTTTTTATTTCCAAATGTAATCCCCCGCTAGCTCTGTGTAATTATTAGGGATATGTGCTAAACATTGGTAGCACTTTGTGCTATATTGTCTCTGGTACTTTTATTAAATTATACGAGAGCTTCCGGCAGTACGGACTTGACACTTGACCTTGATTATATGAAGAATGGACTATTTACTACGCATTCACTGAGTTCAGATAACAACAAACTTGCATAACCTAATATATTACATTTCTAAAAATATGAGAATGAAAGCTAAATCGTAGTCATGCAGGAAGATAAATGGTTGTCAAAATAACAACTTTGAACCAAAAATGTGCAGCAAGTATTATATTAGTCATAAATATGTGTGTAATTACTTACAGTGAAACATTGTTAAATATTGAAAAAATTCAATTTTCTAGCAGTAGCACTGTAGGTAGGAACTTGGTAGCAGAAATTTTTAATAATTATTGTACAGTTGAAGATGTTGAAATGAAAAGCTGGAAAACTATTTCCAAAATTACTGTATTGCTGAAGTTTCAATTATTAATATAAAAGGTGCTTTCTATATAATTTGTTACTGACAAACTGGTTTTAAATATTGCTGGTCATTATGACTTGGTATAAATGCAGTTAACCAAAGAGTACGTGTCTGCATTTATTTGCAATGTAATTTATTAATCAATTTTGGATATTCTAAACATATTCTTCGGTTTGTTCATTTAACTTTATCAAAAGTTTCACAAAGTGATGAGAAACAACAAAAGAAAACCTCAGATATCTAAATACCTCTGTATTTGTCTAAATTGTTAGCAGTTACAATATAAATGTGAATTTTCAAGTGCTACGTGGTCATCAGCTCAAGGTCAAGTGCCAAGTTCATATTGCCAGAGGACTCTCGTCTAATTTAGTAGTTCTTATCCTATTGTATCTGTCAGTTGTAATTGCAAATTCTGATTTTTATCAATTTTACTAATTGTATTTGTTTAATTTGTCTTAAAATTGTTTGTTCTTTTCAGAACAATTCATTTTTTAAATTATTTTTCCACATTTAATTGTGAAGAACATGTCTAAAGGTTTAGACAAGAGTTTTAAAGAAATAGTTTTAAAGCTTACTGCATACTCTGTATTGGAACTTAATAATGGTGGTCCATTACTTCCTTTATATGCTGTCCGAGATGTAAGTAATTCTTTATTATATTTGCTACAATACAACTATTTTCTGAACTAATTTAACATTTGAGTTTATTTGGTAAAATTTGAGGTTAAGTATGTCTTAAAGAAGTGCAAACCAATTAGTAATAACCGATATTTTGTTTCAGCACATCGGTCTCGCATTAAATATAAGCATTACTACGGTGCACCTACATTGTAGCAAAAGCCAATCAAGCAGAGCTTCCAACGAGCCGTAAACGAAAAAGATCACATTTCAAACCCGTATATATATATATATATATATATATATATATATATATATATATATATATATATATATTATATCCTTATGACGAAATAACAATTCGGAATGTTATTTATGACATATACATAAACAGCAAGTATCACTATTTGTTGCTGCATTAAATAATTTCAAATTCTTTTAGAGAAACACGTTACTTTGGATTTATTGCGACAAACTCGCGCAGATAGTGAAATTTTTAAGGAAAGCAGGTCATCGTTTGTGGAGAATTATTAGGAATATTAGATATAAGTCCACATCGTGTCATTTAGGTCATGACACTCGCCACCTCTGATTTTGATGAAACTTTGTATTTTTTATCATATATACAGGGTGTCCAGTAATTAATGGTACACATTACATTTGACTTTTCAATGCTCCAGCCAAAGGTACTACATTGGCCAGGAAGCGAGTTTTTTCTACCTGGAAGTTTTGAATTTTGCCGAACCTTTGCTGTTCCAAGCAAGGTAGGGATCTTTAACTTGCGTGATAACACACACACACACACACACACACGGAACTTAGATTTTACCTCTCATCCGAGTGAGGGCATATTTTTTGTAAAAATGCTCGCGTAACAATTTTCAAGCGATCTGTTTTGGGAATCAAATCTGAGACTTTGGACTTAATAGTCACACACAAACCAACTAATCCACAGAGTCAACTACATTCAAATTCGGTCTTAGTTTGGATACCACTTGTAGAGGATGCCACTTACATTAAATCTCCTTAAAATGACCTAACTTTTTTGTCACGGTGTGTAAATGTATAAATGACTTTTTTACGCAAAAAAGAAATAATTTGTAAATGTTTCTTGGAGTGACTGTTTCCTAGATATCTCCATATAAATTATTCAGTACATGTTCTTAAATTCCCGAAAATAAAATTTTTTGAAGTAGGCTGTTATTAAATCAGATGCAATAATGAACGCTACACATTTAGTTAATGTTAAACTTTAGTTATGTTTATTGACATTTTGCGTGTTTTACATAGTTTTGAAAGATTTTCTTCATAAGTGCAAAATGCCCAAGCATAACGAGTTTTATAACGAAGAGGTACAGGATATGGTATGCATGTACGCACAGGAAAAATTTATTGATGAAGGGCCCATTGAAGTTATTTGGAAATATATCCACAACAGAGACAGCCAGGTTTTAAGATTTTCAAGAACCTCTATGACCGACTTGATGAAACAAGCTCTTTTCTTCCCAAATGAGGTTCTGCAGAAAGCCCTAAGACTATAATTACTGATCAGGAAGAAGAAATTTTGATCTGCGTAACTGAAAACACTGAATTAAGCACAAGACACCTTGCTGCGAGAACTGGTGTAGGCAAGACTACCATTTGGCCAAATCTCAATATTTTTACTCAAGGAATCTGCAGTTTTGCTGTGTACCATTAATTAACGGAAACCCTGTATTTTATTGTATATCAAATTATATTCATTTACCTTAACTGTGTTTTGTTTATATGGGAACTTAAATAAAGGTAAAATAATCATTTTTAGTGTTACTGAAAAAATTTCTATCTCTGTTGCTTTTAATGCTCTTATGAAAATTTGCAATATTGTAAAATGAACAATGCCGATTTCAAAAAAGAAAAATAAACACTTCATGATTAATAATTAGTTTGACAGAATTTTTTTCCAAGGCATTTTTAGTACGAGAACTGTTTTACAAAAAAATCAGTGTCTCTAAAAGGCAGTGTTAAAAGATTTAAATTTATTGATGCTTGTGTTTTACTACGTTAGTGAGAAAAAATGTCATATAGCCACCATATCTTTTATAACATAACAGTTAAAAAATTTAATGTACAAATTAATCGTGTTTTATAAAGTTAGTTTTAAATGCATATTTGTTTACAAAATACTCTTTTGAAGTCCTTTATGACTTTAATTGTGTGTCTGATTCCATGAGGTAATTGAATTTCTTGTTGTAGGTGGTTCTACAATACTCAAAACGTTCTGTAATGGAACAAAACAAATATATTCTTTCTGATATGGCGAATAAAATGATAAATGTGTATGTCACACTCTTCTTAATTTTTTTAAATTACAAATCCAGAAAACCAATGATTGTCATAAACCCGGGCTACATAGGAGTTCATACAAATTTGCACTAAATTTGATTGCTTAGAGCGATTTTATTCTCCGCAAAAGTTACAGATCAAACTGTAATCTGAATCGAACTTATAGTCTTTGTACCTATTGCATTTTTTGACAGTGGACTAAAACTGTGAAAACTGCGAATGCCAGGTACAGTTTTCCCTTGTGAAAAAAGATATTTTTTCTATTCTAGATTGGCAAAACTTTAAAACTTATCCACATTAGTGATAGTATTTCCAGGATTAAGTTGCAAACTTTCCCTTGATAGTAGACACTATTCGTCCTATTCCATTGCACGGAAATTTCTCGTGACTTGTGACAAAAAAGACCAAACTGTTTTCAAGTTACATCTTTTTGATGGTGGCATAGGTTTATGAAGTTGTTTAAGTTCTTGTACTACTCAGCACATTCGTCACTGAAATAGTGCATACTTTCAACTTGTTTCATAAAGACAAACCATGTCATGTTCCAAATCTTCTGAGATGACACACAAACTTGATATGATGAGATACTTTCTTGGCTTTTCACAAATGCAAATTACCACTGAATGGAGGGAATAACTATTTTGTGTCCAGTGATAACCTTGCACTTCATCCTGAATAGCATAAAAATAGTTTTCACTTATATCAATTAAAATAATCACTTCATGGGGCTGAAGTTTTGCTTTCAGTGGCATTTTAACATTGACTGAGACTTTGTGGTGAAAGAGTGGGGTAGAAATTTTTCGAGACTCATAAGGTGATCCAAATATTCATCAAATGAAACTGTCACTTTAACCTGCTGTGTTCTGTTGGTAGTTACCTATGCACTGTATATGTACCTTCATCTTCTTTGTTCCATTTCTTCAATTTGTCATGCAAGAATTTTTTTAGATTTTTGTTTAATGGCACACTACAGTGTCAAAGCATACAATACTTGTTGTCCTTTGAAGAAGTAATCCATTAAATCCTGATATGACACATGCATGTAGAAGTAGTGTTTTGGTGAATTGAACAGACACATACAATATGAGTTCCTGAAGAGACAGCTCACACACATCAGTTAGGACGACCAAAAAAATTATATAGTCCAATTTTTATACTAGGGTACTCAACTTGGAGAGCAGCATAGAGTTTTATAAAGTTACAGAGCAACGGTCTTTTATGCTCTTAGACATTTTTGGATATGCTAACTTTATCTTTCGTGCCTGGTATGATACAAAAATACTTGTTATTTTGATAGAAATTTTTAATGAAATCAACTGTTCCTGGTCTAGTATTTTGCCTTTTCTTGGGCCAGGGAAAGCAATAATACCTTTCTCTGTCAGTAATTCTCGAACTTTACGAACTGTATTTCACTAGCAGAAAATTCTTCTGAAACATTTTTTTCTACTCCATGAAGCTGGAGCATGAATTAACAACTGAATTTTTTCACGATGACTAATAGGTGTTTCCAATTTCTCCGTAATCAAAATAACAAGTCTATCCATGTCAATAGCCTTCTCTTGAATATTATTTTGATATTTTTTCTTCTTTTAGGGACAAATTCCTTTCTAAAACTTTGCATACTTTGATTTTTAACGTAGAACAAACAGAATCCGATTTTTTTTAGCATAACTAGATTTACTATGGGAAAAAACAGCATGGAATTTTAATGAAGCTTCTCCAATCTCGCTCAAAGATGTATTTATTTTATCTAAAGTTGTTTCTTTGCTCAATATATTCTCATTCGCTTAATAATTCCACATTTATAAGGTTCACAGACTTTGTAAACTTTTTTTGTGACATTCAGTTCCACGATGATTTTCCACACTACAATGTACTAAACTTTGTATTTTTGATCGAGACATTTGAAACAGATTAAAAGGTAGAAATTTAAAACTGATATTCACTCTAATAAAGCCGACTAACGTTCCGTTTAATTTACACAGAAATTTGCTGGATTACTAGATGCTCCTTAGTATTTATATTAGGTAATAACATCTATAACGAATGAAGAGGTGCATTGCCTGCACATCCCCTACGTTATTATAAACAGGTTTCTGCAAAAATTAAGGTGAACCCATCCTGTTCTGTTCGTGATGTAACCTTGTTAAGTAGACTTGAGCAAGTGCTGCTCAATATTAAACGCTTTAAGCAGAATCATATAGTTCTTACGTAAAATAGAGTGGTTGGAATATTGTATAAATTTCTGTATTTTGATTGCTTGAATGTCTATTTTGGTGGTGTAGTAAAAGGTATAATGCAAGTGGAGATTTTCTGATTGTCTATCTTCAATAACGTTCCAGCTGTGCACGGGGTTAATCATTCTGTTGTAGGTTAATCTATCATCCTTTGTATTTTGTCTACGCATACGAGGTATTTTAATGCCAATGAATTTGGGAATTATTTGTCTGAATGATGGGGGAAAATCTTGTTACGGTTGTGGTGGGCTTATAATAATACCCAGTTGTTTGGGAATAAGTAACTAGCACGTCATTGAAAGAGGCAGTAGAAGAACGTGTCACACTTACAGAGTCAAATGGTATAGTCCATCCTACAATGTAAGAATTATACTTAGATTTTACCGTGCAACCCAAATGTGTTTGGTGATACCAAGTACAGGTGTACTTAAACAAAAGAAACATCCGTAAACTAAGTTGTTTGGACCCGTACTAGTGAATTCCACAGTGTGTGCTTTGTCCATACTTTACCTGTGTCGTGTTCATCCTGAGTGAACCCGAACTCTGTTCTAAGATTAGGTTTATTTTATTTGTAAACAGCAAATTGTTAATGCCACAAAATTTTAAAATTTAATGTTAGGTTTACTGGTGCTTGGTACAACTAGTCATGCTTCTAATTTAATGCAATTGTACAGATTAATTTTGTTTATTAGAAAGCTGGCGATTATTTGCCTAATTAAATTTACAACCTACAGGTTAATCAAAAGCTACCGCTAGTGTTTAAGTTATTAGCGTCAAATTGCATGCACAAGACATTCTGCATGTAGTGCTTCAGACTTGTATTAAATACCTTATAAATAGTCCGTCAGTAGGGTAAGTGTGTTCCCTATGGACTTAACTCCACTCAGTCTTATTATACACACATTTTCGTATTCTCTGGCAAGCGTACGCCTTATTACTGATAATTGACTGCCATTTATTTTGTTGTCTGTAATTTTGCATTACTATGTAGATTGGTTTATGCATACTCAAGTATGTCATGTATTGGTTTTATATTGTGTAGTAATCTATACAGGGTGATTCACTTCATAGAAATATTTTAACTGATGCTTAAGAAAGGGGCGTAGATTCATATTTATGCAAAAAAATTTTGTTTTAAAAACTAAAAGCCCAAAATTTGAACTGATGTTTTAAGAAAGAGTGTACATGTGTGCCGTGCCGTATGAAGTTATGATTCACGCAGTGTTCTTAACTTTGTAGGCTTTTTTAAAAAAAAAACCTAATGTTTACAGCTATGTGTTTACTGTACTTTGAAATTAAGTAGTTATACTGCTTATAGAAGGTGTTCAAAATGCCCTCCATTTTGTTGAATGCACAAACGTGCTCTTCTGAGCCAGTTTTGCAACATACTTTGATAGATATTTGCTTCATAGTTTCGTATTTCTTCCACCGAATCACTAATGCGTCGGCATAACAGCTACAAGTATCAATGTTCACATTAACGGCATACACGATATATTTTAAAGCACCCCACAGAAAGAAGTCTATCACGTTGCACCGTGTTTATAAACACTTGAATATTTGGAAGCCGTCGTCGAGGATAACGTACTCTGAACAGTTCGCATGCGGCTGCAGCATTTTTCCCTGCTTCACCATACGTTAGAACGATATCCATTAACTCCACATTAGGAAAGTCATCCACAGTTATAAATTAAGAAATATGCTGAAATTATTGAATATTAATTATGAGATTTACAAAGCTTGTTATAATGCCCGCGACTGTTATAGTCTAAGGTATAACCGTTAAAGCCCCGGCGTAATTGATAAGAGCCACTACGACAGTTGGCAATATAATAGACACGTACATAATATTGCACAACAAGGTATTAAGTCATTATTGCGTCTCAAATTGTATCACATACAAAAAATATTTATTAGGATATAAGATGAGCCTTATAGGAAAAGATAAAATGTACTGACGTAAAATGTGGAGCCCTTCACGGCATTGCGGTTATTCTTGCGGGGATTTCGGCGTTAGTTGGGCGTGGTTCGAGCTTCGCCCTCGTTGAAACCAAATTAATTTGTCTTCCCTCTTCTTTCTGTAGCAGTACGATAAAGGATCAACCACGTAAGGAACGATAATAGGTACGATAGAGGAACCTACATTTTAAGAGAAAAGACAAGATAAAAAGACACCAGTGAACTTCACTCTCGACGTCTCGTTCACTAGTCCCGTTGTGTCGGAAAAACGCCACTTACTTCCGCACTCCACGTCTGCGCATTCTCTAGCGCCGACGCAACTATCCCAAGTGACGGAAATGTACGAACAAGTCTATTTTTTTAAAAATTGGCGCGAAATCAGTCACATATTTAAAAACTTACCAAAAATGTTTACATAGCCGATTTTCGGCATGTAACAAGCTAGGTATTGACTTTAATAACGTTTTTCTTAATCTTCTTTGGAAATTAAACCACTCATAGTTTTTAAAATCATCTTTATTTACGTTTCGATTCTTGACCTAGGATTGTTGTCAGAATAATAATTTTAACTGATGCTTAAGAAAGGGGCGTAGATTCATATTTATGCAAAAAAACTTGAAGTTTTTATCATTCTGACAACGATCGTAGGTCATGGATCGAAATGTAAATAAAGATGATTTTAAAAACTATGAGTGGTTTAATTCGCAAAGAAGATTAAGAAAAATGCTAAACAAACCACAACAAACATATTTAATAACGTTTGTTGTAAGCAACTGCTTATAACAGACTAAAAACGTAATACATAATGCAGGAGCATTTAAGTCGTTGAACCATAATGCGTAGAATAATGTTACACCCTCTGTTATTAAAACCAACCAACATCGTAAATTTCTTGAAAAGATGACACATTCTTATGTTTTAGGTAAGCTTGTTTAGGATAGGGATTACGATTTAAAGTTTATAACCCCAGTGCAAGGCAGTTCATTTTTTAATTATAGGCCTTCCAATGTCAGCAACCTTTTCAATGTTTACCGAGCGTAGCCTAAGGTCATCAGTCACTTAGGAATTTCTATGCCACTATTATTATCATCAGTTAACGGATCCCTATACAGTTGAGAAAACTGAATCACAACTTCGTACGATACAATGAACTACTGATAGAAACTGTGGTATGTCACTTTCCTACAATACATTTACATGTACGCCCTTTCTTATAAGCATCAGTTCAAATTTTGGGCTTTTAGTTTTTAAGCAAAAAAATTTTTTGTTGCGTAAATATAAATCTACGTCTCTTTCTTAAACATCAGTTAAAATATTTCTATGAAGTTGTGAATCACCTTGTATATTTTATTCAGCTGAGACTTGTAAATAGAGTTACGGTGATACAGTTACGCACATTATTTATTATAGGGAAATTTATCTTAGGAGTGTGGATTCAATCCTTCTACTCTGAGAGATTCTTACGTTGATTCCCGAGCTCTTGGGAAGTTTACCGACCAGTGACGAGATTCTCTGATTTCCATCTAACTTAGTCACGTTACTGGCGGTACTCACTAGATTTTATCGTTAATACCGATTACATGCCCTGCTAGTAATTGCGATTTAGAACTGTCAAGCGAACCCAAGCTACGACTTTATACCGTACCCACCCCTCACCGGTTAGAGCTAGGCCACAAGGATTACGATCCTTCCCCTGGTGTCGTAGTGCCAAGCAGAATTGTAACAACTCTCAACTGAGCATAGCAAGAGCCAGCCAGACTTGTCTATTATGTTCTAATTTGTTCTATGTATAATCTAACCTACCTAAAAAAAAAGCTTATGTTTTATGTTATGTTATGTTATAAACGAATGGAAGTTATCTGATTTTTTCTCATAGATGCCGGTAAATAATTTTGTTTTAATTTTGTAAAATGGTTTTATACCATGAAGCAAATAAAATGGCATGTATATTATCGTTTGAAATAATGGCAAATATGACTAATTTTAAAAAAATTGTCTTGATTTTAGAGATATTGATTTTTTTTGTAAAACACAAAAATTCCTAGGAAAGTTACCAGAAAAATTTGTTGCTCCCAAATAAATTAACGCTGAGTGCTTATTTAATTCTTTTCTGAAATTGGCAAGTTTACTTCACAATACTGCAAATTCTCATAAGATTTGCATTAAAAGTACCAGAGATAGAAGTTTTTAATGAAAGTATAGAATCATACAGAGGCCTTGGAAATGGCACAAACAAGTATTTTATTTACATTTTAAGTACCCATTAAAGAAACAGTTAAGATAAAGGGATATAACTTGGTATTCGTTAATATCTATATGGAAAGATAAAAATACAAAGTTTCGTTAAAATCTCATGAGATGGGTGTTAAATCTCAGTTTTTTGAATGATTTGAAATGGACTGGTCCTATCGCAAAGATTACCCTCGTCGCAGATTATTAAAACTACCCCAAATCACTTTGAGGCATGTGGATTTTTAAGGAAACTTACTAAATTAAAAACCAAGGAACATCAATTTGCTTTTATTGACGAAACATGGTTTTTTTAAAGATGGGACTATTGGCAAGACACTAGTAACAGAAGCATAAAAAAATTAGTGGAGGCAGATACATTGTCGTGCATGTTGGTTGTAACTCCAGATTTATAGTTAGTGCAGAACTAGGTTTGCTTCCAAATCGTTAAATGCAGATTAACATGGAGAAATGAACCAAGAAAATGTCTTGCAGTGGTTTGAGAAGCAACTTTTAGCAAATATAGAAGAATCGTCCGGCATTGTTATGAATAATGCTAGTTACTACAAAAAGTGCTTACAACAGCTTCTAAGAAAGCAAATATACAAGAATGGCTTACAAATAACAATGTTTTTTACAATTCTGCTATGTTCAAGGCAGAATTGTTTCAAATGTGAGTAAATATTTATTACTTTTCAGTAGAGTTAAAATTTGTTTTTAGAATTTAAGATATAAATCTCCACCAGAGTATGTTCCGAATACGTTGGTTGTACATTATGGGCAGAAAGGTGCTTTGTCTTCCTCCGTATCATTGTATGTTTAATGCTATCGAGTAGATATGGGAAGTTCCAAAAAGTTATCACAGGGCATGTTAGAGGCAGTGGTGATTCTGTAGGTGAAATTTTAACTACATGGAGAGAAGCTCTGCACCAATTAACCTCTGAAGTACGAAAGAAAACAATTCAGCACACCGAAATTGAAATATGGAAGAATGGGTTAGAGAACTTGTATTTGAAAAAGACGATATAGAGCCTTTAATTATAAACGTCAACTACACAGATGAAGGTGACGATCGTTATACAAGCAATTCAAATTCAAACTAGTTATAAAATTTGGTATATTTGTTTTACGTAGTGTTAATTTTTTTTTTAATTAAACGTTGTGTGTTAAGGAATTTTTCAGTTGATATCAATATAACAAGTTACATAATAAAGCGTTTTCTCTCTCATTTATGAAGCAGTAACTGCACTTTATCTGTGAAGTTTTTAGTAGGTAGTGAAAAGATTGATAGGTAAGTATATTTAATATTTTATTATGCAGAAGTTAAGTGATGTGTGTAAGCAACAAATTAACCTTTAATAAATTATAAAATATTATATTAGTTTCCCCTAGTGTTCGGTTTTCTTTATTATAAAATGTGTTGACATTAAACGTTGTGTTAAAAAATAAGGCCATGACATTCACAAATCTTTCGGTTGATATAAATATTACATCACATTTCTGGTAAATTTATAAAGCAGTCAATAAAGTTGTAACATTGTACAGCAACTGTAAAATTTTTAAGTAATAAAAGACTAAAAGGAAAATACTTTTTATTTTTACTATTCAAAAGTTAGGTTATATATGTAGGTGAGAAACGAAGCTTTAGAAAATGTATATATTAGCACAGTATGACAACTTCGTGCCATTTATCGGGTGTGACGTCATTACACTGATTCGTGAAACGGACTATATAGTGATGGAAAATTTGAGACTGAGACTGAGACTTGGAGTGGTCTCGGTTTTGGTTCAAAATTCACAGTCTCATCTTGGTCTCAGTCTCTACTTTTGAAGCTTGGTGTCGGTTTCAAGATGGATATTTGGATGTGTTGCTTGTAAGTGTTTTTTCAATCCAGTTGTTGTATTTTCTCCAGACATTTTTATGCGTGTATCATTCCTGCCTTTTTTAAGCATATTTTACAAATACCATATTTATTTCTACTGAACTCGAACTTGTCCCTGATGCTGCTTTTGTTTGACAACTTAAAAGCTTTCAGATGGACCCGTTTTCGCTTTGGAGTGGATCGCATATTTATTAAAGGACCATTGTCACTACTAGACGAACTAACAGGAATATATGCACTTTCGATAGTACTGAAGTCTTTTACGCTATCAACAGTGTGACTCATTTTTGAATAGAACAACTATTAGTTACTAAAATTATGTAGTTAAAAACTTTTACGTATGTAGGTAGGTACTAATGCTATGAGCACATTATTAAAATTTTAATTCTTTATTGGAAAGAAATACGCTGATTCTTGACAACTAATGGACAGGGACGATTTCAGTCACAGCTGGATGTGACAATTCACACGCAAAATCCATCTTACCACAAGATAAAGAAACCGTGGAATATGCAAGTGGTATATTTATGGATCAATATACATAAAAACTTAAACAGTGCAGCATCATCAAATATTATGTTGGCAAGTAATACACAATCAGAAGAATCAAAATGCCCGTAAAAATATTCCCATGAGAAGCATGAATCTTATTTATTTTATAACGAACTCGTAAATACCAGGCTAACTACCAAACGCAGAGAGTGGGGGGATTTACCTACATACCAAAAATAAAAAAACAGGTCGCTCACGATTATCTATTAACAATAAGAATAACTAAAGGATCCTGTACAAAACAAGCAAAAGAAATAAATTAAGCGTTACTATTTCAAAGCAAACAATTATGTGATACGAACAATTTAGTACTTTAAATACGAACTGCGCATCTTGTATTTTACCCAAAATAAAACTAATCAGTAGAAAATAAACATATGAGAGCTTTTGTCCAGCGTTTTTAAAATTGCACATAATACCTTTTGTAAAATAAACTAATCAGTAGAAAAGAATAAGTGTGTGGGAACTTTTGTCAAACATTTTTAACAATAGTACATCACACCTGTAGAGCGATAATATTGATTCGCAGCAACAAACAATAGTCCTACAGTGTCACGTTTCTTATCACGTAACTACACCAAACGCTGATAAGGAATATGCCCTTGATATACGCAAAAGAAAACAAGTTGTATACCTGTATGTGTCGGGATACTTAGCTTGCATGCCCTCGGGAGTGAATCAGCACCGCATCACCACGGTCGTCGGGATGTATTTACCGTTACCATAACGGCACTAGCGATCTACAGGCAACGGCAGTTGATCTTTGGCAAAGAACAGTTGGGCCTTGTTACGTTCCAATTTTGTTTTTAAAATTTTCTTTTATTAATTTATTACTCATCCGAATAAATTTCGTTTCAATTCTTAAATTCTTTAACAACCCCTATATAGTTTACTTGTTAGTTCCTAAGCCCGTTTTACCATAAATCTGTTAAATCCTTCAACCTAGTTTATAATAACCACGCTACCGAGTAAACTCAACTCAAACCCCTTTGTGCTTTTAAAACGAAAGTTTATTCTAGGAAGTAAATCGTTATATCCTGTTTTTAGGTATATCTTACGATCGCCGTACAATGGTTTTCTCTATTGTTCCAAGGTAACGACTTGTTGATATAATGCTCGCGCGCGATTCAATATAAATCCGGATTTTCCGATTCTATTGCGCTTCGCTACGCTAGGAATTGGAGATATAATTAGCGTTGTTTGAACCATTGTTGAGTTGTATGCTTCGAAGGCTTTTCTACATTTTATTCGTCACTGTATTTCAAAAAGTGATGCACGTCTTTCTGTACAACTAGAACGTATCCTGCGTGTATTCGGTGAGTTTTCCCCGTGCGTACCCATTCTAATGAGATGCTTTTTTTTAGTTTTTTTTTAGCCGGAGGCTAAATGGGTTCTTTCGTTGTGTGAAACAACTTCTTTCGTCCTACAACAACTTCTTTCGTTATGTAAAACTTTTTCGTTATACTGCTGCTGCAATTATGGTAGCAGAATTCATTTATGCTGACTCAACCCCGATGGCCATTGAGCTAAGTATCAGGATACAGGCAGGTATGGCTTTTGTGTGTATCAATAATATTCCATATTAATGTTTGGTGCAATCACATGATAAAAAAATGTGACACTATAAGACTATGGTTGGTTAATGCGAATGGATTTTATCGCCCTACAGATGCGATGTACTATGTTTAAACATGCTTGTTTATTCGCTTTACTGATTAGTTTATCTTCCACAATGGTATTATGTACAATTTAACAACGTTCAACAAAAGCTCCCCCATATTCATTTTCAATACTGATTAGTTTTATTTACTGTAAATACGAGATGCGCAATTCGTATCTAAATTCTTGAATTGTCCGTAAACTATAATTGTTTGCTTTGAAATAATATTGCTTAATTTGTTGCTTTAATGTGTGTGTACAGAATCCTTTATTTATTGTTTATTTGTTAATAGTAAATTGTGGGCAATGTGCTTTAATTTTTTGTTGTGCTTTATTTCTTTGTTTTTTTGGTATTTAGGTGAATCTCCCCTCTCTTCGCGTTTAGTAGCTAGCCGGGTATCTACATTTCTTCCGGCTACGTTAAGGTATGTAGCAGCCTACATAAAAAAGAACCAATTTGGCCTCCAGCTAAGAGCGATACACGCAAAATATCTCCTACTTGTCGAACAAAAAAACGTGCATCGCTCTTGAAGTACTGGGACAAGTTGTGTAGAAAATATTACAACGCACAAGCTGAAGAATCAAATTAAAATTGGTTTAAATAACACGAGTTCGAAATGCAATCCTCGTGTTATCAAAGCGCAACTCACTGTCTTGTTTTAATTCATGCAAAACAATTCTTTTGTGAAAAAGCGAACATTTATATTTAAATTGGCTATCTAGCAAAATATTCAAATCCGTATAACTTCTTTCATGAGGTTTTTGTAGATAACAAAGGTTTTTTAAGATCTTATAGACTTCTCGAGTAACAGATGAATTCAAAATAATGAGTTTACGTTTTTCTTCAACTTTGTTTTTAAATATTAATCTAATCTCTCTGAAAATATTTCCCAGTAATCTCCAACCTCATAAGTGTTAATATTTGCCAGACTACCCATGTTGACCATTGCCTCATTTACAGGTTCACTCATCTTTTATCAATCCTCTTGTATAACAACTTTGGAATTTATTTTACTAATTGTTTAAATACGCTTAGTCTCCTTTTAGCCTCGTCACCAAATAATATTATATCATAGTGTATAATTAATACCAGTAATAATTGTCAATTGTGGAACGCATAAGTGACGTCGCATAAAATGAAATAGTAGCCGGGATGAGAAAAAGTAAATGAAAAGTGAGCGGTATAAAAGGGACAAAAGAAAATGGTTTGTTTATATTGTTTTTGTTATAAATGTCAGAGAAAGATCAAATATAATTGAGAGCGTTCTGCGTTTTGTAAAAGTATAATTTGTCTGTGTTCTATAACGTTAAATAAAGTTTATTTAATACATTGATCACGTTACATTATTACTATAGTCTTGAGAAATCTTTTGAGCGACGTAAAAGAAAAATTTGGAACCCAACACTAGCTAAAAGCTTTAAACCCCAGCACTAATAATAATTGTGTACTACCATTTATTTAGAAAAACTTAACAACAATCAATTTATATGACAGACTCTTTTTACTACTACTAACTAGATAGTAGTATGCGAATGCACAACCTACTTAACAATACAATACACTACAAAATCCATAATAAATACATCCTCAAGCAATAGTGCTTAAAGCGAATCTCAAGTGACTACAACCTCTATACCAAAAAGATATCTCTTATATTCATATGCAATCCTCTCATAGTCTATAATAAAATTTTTTTGCAACAATGAAGTATCAAAACCAATCTTGTTGTTGGCCGCAGCCCAGTGAAACATTTTCAGAAAATCTTACTCTATTATGCAATATAACGTCTATCCACATACTATATTAGCATTAATATTTGCTTATAGAATAATTACATATAGAGTTTGATATTATGCAATATATAATGCTCTAACATTATGAGCCATATATCTTGCAATTTCTAAAAACCTGCTTTGGTGTAAGCTTCTTATCATCAGTCAGTCATGCCCAAGTATCAGACTAGTAAAAATTACTTTCGTAATCTTGATGCACGACTTGCGAAGTGCTTTAAAACTCTTGTTGTAGATAGGATGAATATCCAACAGCAAATATAACTTTCCATTTTAACCAATGCGCATTTAAGCTTTAAATTTATTATGATTTTATATTGATAAAGTTTTACATGATTTATGAATTAACTTATTAATGAGTTTATATAATTAAGCATCGTGCAGTTGTTTTGTGAGTAGTAATAATCTGTTTCTATGTTGAAAATTATGGAGGGGATTTAAGAGCTCATGTTTTATTCTTATGAAGTTCATCCTGAAGTCTAGGTGTTCGTGAAACACGTGGATTCTACCTGTTTCTGGTTTGTAAAAAAAGGTTTTTTCAATAAACAGGTAACAAATCTGTTACTTTGTTTGTTTACCGAACTGAAAAACTTCTGTACAATGCCTGATTATCACTAGAAATTTTATTTGGTTTGACATGTATTTTCAAGGATCTTATAAAAATTCTTAATACACATTTGTTTAAAATGTTCTAGAGCCAGAACTACCATAAATCTTTATTAAAGTAGTGAGCTTTTAGTAATTGTTTCTAGAGAGCAAACATGATACTTGACAACTTTTGCTTGCTTTGAAATAAGTATTTTATTTTAAAAAATTTGCATGTAAATTTGTAAGAAAGGCAGATCTGACTTTCATATTTGAATCACTGTTAATTACGTTAACAACTTAAAGGTCTAAGATTTGATCATTGACCATCAAATATGTTGTCCTTTATCATGTAATGTAAAGATCCTTTTTGCTAAACTAAACTTTTAATTTCTCAGGATTATTGGATTTAATCATTGAAATTTTTGTTTAAACGTAGAGCGAAACTGGATGTGAATTAGTTCAGTAATATTGAACCGATACTTTCTAGGATACACAAACAAGATTTCCTTATGTGTACATCATAAACATGTTTATTATATATCTTTCTATTGTTCAATAACGAAATTTATTAAACAATTATTATGTTTTTATGCGAAAACATATTCTTTATTGAGGTGATCTTAATGTACATGAGTTTTTATGGTAAAATCTTGAAACCTTTAGAGGTTCGCCTAAATATTATTATCTAGTTTATTATTGTTTGGAGATGCAAACTACCGTCTTTTTTTTTATTATAATAACTTGTTTTTATTTCAGCTATACCTTGTTCATAGTCCATCCTTTGTTATTAGGGTTCCTACACCATCCTAGGGTCATAACAACTAGTATTTAAATGGGTGTAGTGGCACCTAACTTTAATTCATTTACATCTTAGTTTTACAGTGAACCTTCCTTTTTATCGCTCTATCGCTGGAGTAAAGTCCAGAGCTAGCAAATAGACTTTTATCATCTTATGCTCGGGCAAAAGTCTTCATTATATACTAAAAAGAATTATAGCTTTGCAACAGGATAGAAGGAAGTTTTCAAGCTATTCCCTTGTAATTCTCTAGTAGTCTATAACAAAAGCGATGGTTGCAAACCATTAGAAAAAAATTGTTATTTATAAGTGTCTAGATGAAATTTTTTCAAAATATTCACATTTAAATGTCTATAACAAGAAATTTATCAGCTGGCACTTGTGCATCAAACCTAATCTTATGGGTTGCTATACTAAAAAAATTATAGGTCAGAAATGGATAGATAGGAAATTTTCAAAATATTCACATGCAATTTTTTATTTTCGTCTATGCACTGTAGTGAATATTTTGTCTTATTAATAAAAAATATTTCTAATAGTAACATAGCTTCAACACTATTTTTGCCCATGTACCAGTTGCAGTATAGTTTTTTAGTAGTAGAAAATTCTTAAGATTAACCTTACCTCAACACTATTTTCACACATGTACCCGTTCGAGTATAGTTTCCTAGTAGTAAAATATATCTAACAGTAACCTAGCTCTACACTATTTTCGTACATGTACCCTTTCAAGTAGTTTCTTAGTAGTAAAATATATCTAACAGTAAGCTAGCGTCTGCAAAATATTTTAGCACATGTACCCGTTCTAGTATAGGTTGTTAGTAATAGTACATTCTTAAGAGTAATCTTACATTTTTGTACCCCTTCAAGTATAGTTTCTTAGAGTAAAAACATTCCACAGAGTAACCTTACCTCGACACTATTTTCGCATATGTACCCGTTCAGGTATAGTTTCTTAGTGGTAAAACGTTCCTAACAGCAACCTTACCTCGACTCTATTTTCGCACATGCACCCGTTCGAGTAAAGTTTTTTAGTAGTAAAACATTCCTAGCGGATAGCTTTACTTCAATGCTATTTACACATATGTACCCGTTCGAGTATAGTTTCTTGGTAGTAAAACATTATTAACAGCAATCTTACCTCGACTCCATTTTTGCACATGTATCCGTTCGAGATAGTTTTTTAGTAGTAAAACATTCCTAGCGGATAACCTTACTTCAACGCTATTTACACATATGTACCCGTTCAGGTATAGTTTCTTAGTAGTAAAACATTCCTAGCGGATAGTCTTACTTCAACGCTATTTACACATATGTACCCGTTCAAGTATAGTTTCTTAGTAGTAAAATATTCCTAACAGCTATCTTACCTCGACTTCATTTTTGCACATGTGCAAGTTCGAGTATGGTTTTTAGTATTAAAAGATTCCTAGCGATAATGTTACCTCAACACTATTTACGCACCTGTATCTGTTCGAGTATAGTTTTTTAGTAGTAAAACTTTACTAATGGCAATCTTAGCTCAACACTATGCATATGTACCCGTTCGAGTATAGTTTCTTAGTAGTAAAACATTTCTAACGGCAATATTACCTCGACTACATTTTTGCACATGTACCCGTTCGAGTATAGTTCTTTAGTAGTAAAACATTCCTAGCGGATAGTCTTACTTCAACGCTATTTACACATATGTACCCGTTCGAGTATAGTTTCTTGGTAGTAAAACATTCTTAACAGCAATCTTACCTCGACTCCATTTTCGCACATGTATCCGTTCGAGATAGTTTTTTAGTAGTAAAACATTCCTAGCGGATAACCTTACTTCAACGCTATTTACACATATGTACCCGTTCAAGTATAGTTTCTTAGTAGTAAAACATTCCTAACAGCTATCTTACCTCGACTTCATTTTCGCACATGTGCAAGTTCGAGTATGGTTTTTAGTATTAAAAGATTCCTAGCGATAATGTTACCTCAACACTATTTACACACATGTATCCGTTCGAGTATAGTTTTTTAGTAGTAAAACTTTACTAATGGCAATCTTAGCTCAACACTATTTATGAATATGTACCCGTTCGAGTATAGTTTTTTAGTAGTAAAACATTTCTAACGGCAATCTTACCTCGATTACATTTTTGCACATGTACCCGTTCGAATATAGTTCTTTAGTAGTAAAACATTCCTAGCGGATAGTCTTACTTCAACGCTATTTACACATATGTACCCCTTCGAGTATAGTTTCTTGGTAGTAAAACATTTGTAACAGTAACCTTACCTCGACTCTATTTTCACACATGTACCCGTTCGAGTATAGTTTTTATTGGTGAAACATTCCTAGTGGATAACCTTACTTCAATGCTATTTACACATATGTACCCCTTCGAGTATAGTTTCTTGGTAGTAAAACATTTGTAACAGTAACCTTACCTCGACTCTATTTTCACACATGTACCCGTTCGAGTATAGTTTTTTATTGGTGAAACATTCCTAGTGGATAACCTTACTTCAATGCTATTTACACATATGTACCCGTTCGAGTATAGTTTCTTGGTAGTCAAACATTCCTAACAGCAACCTTACCTCGACTTCATTTTCGCACATGTGCAACTTTGAGTATGGTTTTTTAGTATTAAGAGATTCCTAGCGATAATCTTACCTCAAAACTATTTACGCACATGTACCCGTTTGAGTATAGTTTCTTAGTGGTAAAACATTCCTAATAGCAACCTTACCTCGACTGCATGTTCGCACATGTACCCGTTCGAGTAAAGTTTTTTTAGTAGTAAATCATTCCTAGAGGATAGCTTTACTTCAACGCTATTTACGCATATGTACCCGATCGAGTATAGATTCTTGGTAGTAAAACATTCCTAACAGCAATCATACCTCGACTCCATTTTCGCACATGTACCCGTTTGAGTATAGTTTTTTACTAGTAAAACATTCCTAGCGGATAACCTTACTTCAACGCTATTTACACATATCTACCTGTTCGAGTGTAGTTTCTTGGTAGTAAAACATTCCTAACAGCAACCTTATCTCGAATTCATTTTCGCACATGTGGCAAGTTCGAGTATGGTTTTTTAGTATTAAGAGATTCAGCGATAATCTTACCTCAACACAATTTACGCACATGTATCCGTTCGAGTATAGTTTCTTAGTGGTAAAATATTCCTAACAGCATCCTTACCTCGACTCCATTTTCGCACATGTACCCGTTCGAGTAAAGTTTTTTTAGTAGTAAAACATTCCTAGCGGATAGCCTTATTTCAATGCTATTTACACATATGTACCCGTTCGAGTATATTTTTTTAGTAGTAAAACATTGCTAACAACAATCTTACATCGACTTCATTTTCGCGCATGTGCAAGTTCGAGTATGGTTTTTTAGTATTAAGAGATTCCTAGCGATAATCTTACCTCAACACTATTTACGCACATGTACCCGTTCGAGTATAGTTTCTTAGTGATAAAATATTCCTAACAGCAACCTTACCTCGACTCCATTTTCGCACATGTACCGGTTCGAGTAAAGTTTTTTTAGTAGTAAAACATTCCTAGCGGATAGCCTTATTTCAATGCTATTTACACATATGTACCCGTTCGAGTATAGTTTCTTGGTAGTAAAACATTCCTAACAGCAATCTTACCTCGACTTCATTTTCGCACATGTGCAAGTTCGAGTATGGTTTTTTAGTATTAAGAGATTTTTAGCAATAATCTTACCCCAACACTGTTTACGCACATGTACCCGTTCGAGTATAGTTTCTTAGTGGTAAAACGTTCCTAACAGCAACCTTACCTCGACTCCATTTTCGCACATGTACCCGTTCGAGTAAAGTTTTTTAGTAGTTAAACATTCCTAGCGGATAGCCTTACTTCAACGCCATTTATACATATGTACCCGTTCGAGTATAGTTTCTTGGTAGTAAAACATTCCTAACAGCAATCTTACCTCGACTTCATTTTCGCACATGTGCAAGTTCGAGTATGGTTTTTTAGTATTATAAGATTCTTAGCGATAATCTTACCTCAACACTATTTACGCACTTGTATCCGTTCGAGTATAGTTTTGTATTAGTAAAACTTTACTAATGGCAATCTTGGCTCAACACTATTTACGCACATGTACCCGTTCGAGTATATTTTCTTAGTAGTAAAACATTTCTAACGGCAACCTTACCTCGACTACATTTTCGCACATGTACCCGTTCGAGTATAGTTCTTTAGTAGTAAAACATTCCTAGCGGATTGTCTTACTTCAACGCTATTTACACATATGTACCCCTTCGAGTATAGTTTCTTGGTAGTAAAACATTTGTAACAGTAACTTTACCTCGACTCTATTTTCACAAATGTACCCGTTCGAGTATAGTTTTTAGTAGTAAAACATTCCTAGCGGATAACCTTACTTCAACGCTATTTACACATATGTACCCGTTCGAGTATAGTTTCTTGGTAGTAAAACATTCCTAATAGCAACCTTACCTTGACTCCATTTTCGCACATGTACCCGTTCGAATATAGTTTTTTTAGTATTAAAACATTCCTAGCGATAATCTTACCTCAACAATATTTACGCGCATGTACCCGTTCGAGTATAGTTTCTTAGTAGTAAAACATTCGTAACAGTAAGAATACCTCAACAGATTTTTCGCAGATATTCCCGTTTGGATATTTTTTATAAGTAGTAAAACATTCCTAACAGTAACCTTACCTCAACACTATTTTTGCAGGTATGCCGGCTTGGGCATTTTTTCTCAGTAGTAAAACATTCCTAACAATAACCTAACCTCGACACCATTTTCACTCATGGAGACGTTTCAATATTTGGCTTAGTAGGAAAACATTCGCAACAGTAACGTAATCTCAACATTATATTAGCACGTGTGCCTGTTTGAGTATATTTTTTTAGTTTTAAAATATTTTTAACACTATTTTCGCATATGAAACGGTTTGGGTATCCTTTTCTTAGCATTTAAACATTCTTAACAACAGTAACGTTAATACTATTTTTGAATATATACAACCACTACTAACAAAGAAACCGAGTGTTGTCTATCTTCAAAACTATCATTGACCATTACTTCCACGAATTAGTCGGAAATTATGATCACATCACGGTGAATTGTGTGTGCGGCCGCCAGGCTTAATTCGTCAAACAACGAAGTTTAACATTATTTAGTTTCATGTAGTTGAACTCGACAGAAGCTGTTTCAAAATCTCAGCGACCCTGGGATGCGCAATGGAGGAAGTGAGAAACCTGTAGAAAAGATATAACACGGTGTTTCCAGTTCAACCTAAAAACATCGCGATTCGCTAAAATAACCCTTAATGTAATGTCAAATTATTAGTGTGTAAACAAATACCTAACCTTACTACAAATCTATGATAAAAGTCAAGGCGTATTCACTTTTGAGTTTTATATTACTTTTTGGGACTAAGCGAATTAAATAAATCATATAAAGAAAGATTATGGGATATTCGCTATAAGGTCAAAGTTACTATTCCTTTCGAACAGGAGGAATAAACTATCAAGATAAAAACTGAAAAATTAACTTAAAATTTTTCAAATATCATTAAGAACCACGTTTGAAGTATGAATTTTTCAAATACATACAGAGTTTATAAGTGTGGATAAAATCCATTGTGGAATCTGCATCAAAGGATTCAGCATGAGCATAACTTAACACAGAGTAGATTTCTACAGAACTTCGAAGATTTTAATTAGAACAATCAATTAAAAATAAAACTTGGAATATAGGTAGTTTATAGTTTGAACCTTGAAAAACTATTGGTAACATCAAGCATGGTTTTAACATGGCGAAGAAATTCATAGTTATGGAGACATTGTAGATTGTAGGCTTGGATAGCAAAAGTAACTGTAGTATAAAAAGTTATTTTTATACAAATGTTTCAGTTAAATAAACACTCGATTTAAAACAGTTTGGGCGAAATAGTAATTATATACACTGCTTAAACTTTACCCTGAGCTATGTACATTATATAGTCATATTAATTACTTTGGACAGCATGATTGAAATTTTCATACAACTTGTCCAGTGATTTCAAATAAATTTAATAAAACCTTAAATATATTATTTAGATCAGACACCCAAGTAAAATATTAGTTATTAATATAACAATATGCACTACAAGCAAATTGAAAATGCCTTATAGTATACACAATCATATTGCACGTTACTGTAATGGTTTGCAACCAAAATCATCATCACTATCATCATCGGGCAAACTCAAGTCTGAAGAATCACTATCGTGGTTAACATTTATTATTAGTTCGTCTATGTCGTTTATTATATATTTCCTACTAAGGTTTTTTTTTCTGTTTTCTGTACACTAGAACAAACTGTTACAGAACCGTATGCGTAGTTATTTTATTTAAATATTTGCTTTAATTAATTTTTCATTTATTACTATTCGACACTATTAGGCAGTGCCAATATCATATTTAGTTTATGCTAAAGCAGTATTGTTGTTATCGCATTCGCGCTAAGTGGACAGAAAACTGGGATAGTCGAGTCCAGCAAGTCAAGTGATAGCAATCGGTTGACTCAAAATTTAATACAGCGAAACGCGGTAGTGTTTGTTAAAAACCAATTACTTCTTTCCATTCCTATTTTTCCAATTTCCTCACAAAGTGCACAAGTCTACGTTACAAGATTCAACTGAAGCTACGATCATTATGGTGAGCGCTTAGTGATAAGAATTTTTACGTTTTCATTTACCGTTCATATTTACATTATTGTTTGGCGTAAATATAAGGGTGGTCCGCTATCGAAGGAACTTTCAATTACAATATTTTCTTTCTCTTAAGCGTTCGCGCCACAAACATTTACCCATTCTTGATGACCAACGGTATTGAACTTATTTTCAGCCAACTTCTATACATCCTCTAATTTAAAAGTTGTGTTATTTGCAGCAACATGATTTTTTACCATTGCCCATATTTTTTCGATAGGGTTGAGATCAGGATGATATGGGGGGAATCGCAACACTGTATGACCATGTTTGGCTAAAATTTTAGCAACATATTGCTTGCACGGAGGCTTATGTTGGTTAATATTTGCATATAGTTCTTTTTTGTATCTTTAAGCTGAAAAGGTATGTTTCTTTTCAGTAGCCAACATTTCATGTCTTCTTTTTTCCAAGCCGTAGTTGGATTTGGTTCCTCGGTCGCATTATGATATAATGCATTATCCATCACTAACACAGAGTTTGGTTCAAGGTTTTGTAATAATTTATCTTGTAACCATTTACAGAAATTTCTATGATTCATTTCATCGTGATAATCACCAGTGTTAAGTCCAGACTTAAAAATTAGCAATCCATTCGGAACAAAACCTTTTTTGCCGCCAGCATGTATAATAATTAAACGTTTCTCTTTAACCAATGGTGCTTTTGAACATTGATTTGAACCATCGTTCCACGACTTCGATACAGTATGTGAACTGTGCAGGTAAGTTTCATCACAATATATAATATTTCTTCCTTCTGATCGATATTGTTGTACTTTTCGTAAAAAAATCGACTCATTTTGCTGGGATTTCTGGTTTTTCAATTAAGACTTTACAATTGTCTTGGCACTTCTTCCAACAAAACCCCATTTTATGCACCAATCGTCTAAACGAATTGATTTTTTCACAGAAATTAATTCCTTCAGATTTGAAAGCTTCAAATACAGTTTGCATTGTAGGCTGTTTATGGGGTGTATTCGGAAATCGATAAATAATTGTGCGCACAATTTCTTTTTCAAATTCATCTAATGTAGACTTTGGACTACCTTTCTTGATGGTTCCTTGGTGAGGTAAATTGTAACTTAGCACCAACTGGCCGTATTTTGCCTTTAATAATTTTCTTAACAGTTGTTAACCCAACACCAGTTGCTTCAGACGCTATTTTGCTCAAATTGTTCAGCAAAATCACATCTTGGCCAGCATCCTTCCGCTATTTTATATAATTGTAAAGATTATATATAATCTCATGACTTTGGCTACGAACCATTTTTTGAGAATTGCTCATAATGAAGTCGAATCTTAACTAAAATAAAAAAATATGTACTCAAGAAATATTAAATTTAAAAACGTTTACTTACAATTTCAAAATAAACAACGAAGTGTAGTCTGTTATAAATATTATTAACAAAGGGAAATTAAACAAAATACAGAAAACAGAAAGAAATAGGTAGGAATCGCAAATGTCAAAATTAGGTGTCTAGAATATGCAGTATCGGCTCGGCGCTAAGTTAAGAACATAGATTAGATAAGGTTAATATAGATAAGCCACTTACATAATAGTAGTACGTGACTTTTTGTTACATTAATAAACATAGATTTAATTAAAATAATAAATATGATTTAGAACAGAGTAATCTAATAAATATAAATATAACCTGTAACGTGGTGCAGTACAGAACAGAAAGTTTAATCTCAAATAAAGTTAAAAATAGGATCCCTAAGAATAATCTTTGGACCATAGATTTTAAACAGCGCCGCCTGAACGGATTGTATTACCATTAAAATTCCAATGAGTGCTCTATATAAAAGTGACTACACCTTGGTAAAGAATTCAGTTGTTGCCCAGACTCCGATGGGGTAACAGCTCACGTATTCCGACCACCGCCTTCGGGCGTTCAAAGGTGGGCAGCGGAACGGTGACGTCCTGAGGGAGTTCTCCAGCTATGCGGGGCGCCGAGGAATGGGTACACAAGTGAAGTCGTCGGGGATGCACATCCGTCAGTCCTGTTTAGACGAGCTACCTGACGATGGAGCGGCCTGTGGCGAGTAGCCAGTCCTGTTAGGCGAAAACCACAGGCCAGTAGACCCAGGATCCGGAATACTGTGTAGTAGGAGGACAACTGAGGGGAAGATCCGGGAAACTGCTCACTGCACCAAACCAAGAAGATTCCTGGAGCAGGTCTTCTGGAATCCAGACCTACTTATATAAATATATATATATATAGAATGCTGTGATGCCTCCAAAATCCGGGAACTCCGGTTTTGGAATCGAGCCCCACAGATTGTGCGTCAAGAATTAGAATCGAGCCTCGCGAATTGGGCGTCAAGAATGCTGTGAATCCTACAAAAAGCTATTCATTAACTCAACTGTTCCGTTGACTTTCTTCTGTTCATCGCCTCGGCTGCTCCCCTAGATAAACCTTCATCCTCATTCATAAAAAAAAACAAACACATTCCTACCACAAACATCACCGTTAACTCTATTTACATCAATATTCACGATACATTAAAATTTCAAAATTAAAAATTCAGCATAAATTTCAGTATCAGAAAATTTCAAGATTTAAATTTGTTATCATTTTAATGTGCATCCAAAATTAAAGTCCTTGTAGGATGCCTCTAATTAATATAACAATATATGCAGACCTGAGTCTGAGTACAAAGGAGCATCTACCACCCCTTTACGTTAATTAACCAGGTTCGTCTAATTGAGCTCAAAGACATACCCAAATTTTCATCAAGAACATAAATACTAAATACTCCTTTCGACTTAAACAAGAAAATTTCACCTTAAAATTAAAAATTTGTTGTTAGTACAACTTCATTACTGTCCATTTTAAGTAAATAAATTATAAAGTTATTCAACACACACGAAAACATCAAAGTTCAAACAAAATAGTATAATTTACCTGAAGGTTACTGCACTCGTAGCTTCAATGTACCTCGTCCCTTTTGTTAATCACACCATTCCAACTGGGTTATATTTACGGCTTCTGATTCTCAACGCTTTTAAAATTTCTCCACCACCATTCATCTAAAGTTGTTTCAGGGCTTTTCCGGAACTCATCTGTGTATATCTGAACCTTGTTTTGTGGATCCTGACACGTTTATGAACCATTTAATTATTAACACCCCCGAAAAATAGCAAAGAAATTCATACTTCTTTCACAAATATACGCCAAAACTGCCTACTTTTGTGTATTCATTTGTCGTTGCAAATTTTGACTAATTAGTACAGTGATACTAACTTTATTACCTTGTATCTTCTTTTCTAAGTGCACTAAAGTACATTCATTGTAGCACGTAAAAAAACAAACTGTTTTAAATCACCAAAATATACGAGCAAACTGTTTAAATTATTTAATCAAAATCGGAAAACTAAAAAGCACTGTTTAACGCATTGAATCAAGTCGAAAATCTAAGAGAGCTTGTTCATATTCCCCTGGGTATATATAGAGGTTAGCCTGTATGTCGGTCTTGTCCCCAAAACGGACAATTCTTCAGAATTTCGCATGCTAGGTTCCAATTCCGCAGCCAGGCATGCGATTTTTACGAAATTTGCACTCGCCCCAGTTAAATCTCAGAAATTTCGACACGGCTCGCAACTTCTGGAAATAACTAATTAAATTTTATACAGAAATGTTATTTTTACCTCTCAAGTTTGCCTTTTACTTTCAACCAATCGCAACCCAGTGACGTTGCTCCACTCACGCCTTTTACTATATGTGTCTCGGTCTTGCGCATATTATCTGTCTCTATCTACCCTGTTCTTATTGGTGCAAATTGATATTCTTTATTATCGATTATTTCAGTCCATGTGGACTGTGAAATAACCCACCTTTAGCATTTCTCGTAACTATTAAGCGACGGTTTCTCCAAGATTCTCTGTAACCATTAATTATCTGCAAAATTTACGCAGAATGAGCTTTTTTAAAAATACACAGGTGTTCAAACATAATACTTCTAAATAACACTTCTACGATTTGCATTTTATTGGGTTTTTACAAGTTTTGATGCGTATTATATGTTCCTACTGGTTCAATTAACTTCAATTAAAATTAATACCCTTTAATTTTTAGTGACTCCTAATCAAATATTAATTATTATCTGTACATTTTGTTTAATACCGGTTACTTAAAATTGAGTTAATTAATATAAATTTTGCACGTAATTTTCTATTTGTTTCTTTACTAGAATTAATTAAATTACACGCAGAGCTTTTAATACTGCTTCCTTTTTTTATAGCAAGCGTCTTGTACATAATTTAACTCCTTATTTTTAATGAAACGAATGAATTTTTATGCTTCACGGTTTTTTAATAACGCGTACCTTTTCCCAAAGCTTCTACACGGTGATTAAAATTATTTGATGTGATTATTTAATTTTCTACCCTGGTCTAAATATGAGTAATATATATATATCAAGAACATCAACATCAACTACAAACCACAACTTACCAGAAGAAGAAATTTCAACATGCCGAAAAACTCGTGGAGTTACATGGCACTATAGCGACGTTGAGAGCGTCGCGTTCAGCAAATGTACGGTAAAGAATTCGTAAAGAAGCATTGCAATGCTGCTGTAGTGATTATTTAATTTAATCTTATCGTCATAATATGTTTGCTTCATTAGTAGCAGTTGCGAAATAAAGGAATTTGTAAAAGTTATGACGCCTACAAATTTTTTCAGTATGAAAAATGTATAAAAATATTCATATGATAACATCGATTTTAAAATTATATTGCAGTAACGTCAACGCTGTTGGAGCCATGACTATCATTCCACAATACTATATTTTCATTTTGGTCTTTAGTTTTGTCAGTAATATTTGGGATTTCTGCGCAGGTCGCTGAGATTTTGAAAGACCTATACCTACAATATTCTTTTAGCCATTGGAATTAAATTCTGAAATAGTCCAGGATATTAAAAATTGGCAATGTATATCATGCAAATAGAATTTATTAAAATAGAGGCTTGCAAAACACTATTCTAGAATATAGATAAATACGTGCGTGCAACTTGTTCGTAAGCCTGTAACAAAATAGTATCTATAGTTCACTACAGAGAGATAGTTCCTGCAAGTACTTCCCTAATGAACTATAACATTCCTGTGTTGTTGTATTAAAATCACTGCATAAAAAACAACTATCCAAGTTTATTTTATCCTTTTATGATATCTTAAAAAATATTTCAAAAATTAAATAAACATGTAACCTCAAAATTGGAAATAAGAATCACGTTTTTACACAGAAATCTATAAAACCCGCCATTTTCAGTTGGTTTGTTATTTTGGACAACAAAGCATTTGCCACAAACTAGAAGTCTTGCTGTTTCACCAAACTCAAACTGTCTACTTTAAAGACCGGCCTACGTAAAATAGGTTTGTGACAATTATTCAATTTCTTTTTGAGCTGTATAGTGGTTACGTTCATTTTCGCCAATAATTGGTTATTTTATTTACAATAATTTTCAACTCAAATCCTTTGCTAATTAATTATCTGTTTATCTAAATTTGTTACAGGCGGAAAAGCTACTAAGTATATATTTTTCAGTAAAATTATAAAATGGGTGCGGCCTGTAAAATAAAAATTAAAGGGGGGTTCACCGGCACTAGCTAGCAGAAGGTCGTGGAACATATAGAGCGTTAAAATTTTGCAGAAAGGGCTAAATTAATATATAATATACTACAAAAAAATTTTGACACTTACCTTTCATAAATATTGTGGCTTAATGACAATTACCAAGGGCGCCAGACAAGTCGAGAATGTCCAAATGTTCATGCAAAACCTTGAGAGACTTGTCATGCCAAGGAGGACAATTGTTTCTTTTAATCAACTCTTACCTTTTTGACTACTTATGCAACTTTCATGATAAAAAAAATATTAAAAAAACTATTGACTTAATCAATTTAATTTTGAAATTTAATTGAATGGTTGATATGGAATTATGATAATTTTACGTACATAAGTAATTCCCAAATACTTTATATAGAAGAAAACTTATCTTATAAATTTTACACCAAATTAAGCCTTCGGTTTATGGCCAAAACGTCCTAACAAATAAATTAACTAAAAATTGGTCATGCTAGCTTAACTATAAAACTTACTTACTAAAAATCGTCAATTGTTTGATGACTTGCCTTCCAACGCTGAACAGCTCTTAAATTGGGGGAGAGAATCTCGTTTGTTGCTCTTGTACTTAGCAATTATTAAATAATTCAATGGCACACGAACCCGGCAGGATCTTGTTGATAACTTAACTCAACTTGTGCGTCACGCGCATACAAGTTTTTATTATATACTTTATATCACTGATAAATCCGCAAACACACGGGCATCAACCCTCGCGAACTGGAAGAGTTAATTACTCCTTTCCAATTTCACTATCGTGATACTAAGTGCAATATCATATCTGTGATGCCGGAGAACACTACCAACGAACCTCTGTGGCTACGTTTCTTTCTACCTTTTGACAACGGACAACCCCATTGGAATCTCTGTCTTTTGGCTAAAGCCTTAAGTTATATATTAATCCTACTCTAACCATTATCTACGTCATATTTCTGTTATCTAATGACTATTAACAGAACCTCCCAAAACCAAGATTTTAGAAACCAAATCCAACCCCTTTCAAGATGAGGGTCACGGAAAGTAATTATTTTTCTAAGGGTTTAAATATGTTGTATCTTCTTGGAATTTTAATTACTGAATTGTGGACCATACCTATTGGCGACAGTTGTCTGCCATTACCAAAAGACCGGATAGCCGCACCCGCGCCGAAATAGATTTATATACAATGGATGTCTCCAGACTACTTAAAATTACTTGCAATCTTTGAACAAATCAAATTGGAAAATAGTTTGGCTATGTGTAATGTTTCGTTTTCTATAACCCTTGTCAATCAACGAAATTATGAATAAAATTAAGTTTTACAACTGAAAATTGCTTTTCTTTGTTTACGTTAAAAGGTACTATTTCATTTAAATTTATCAGATTTGTCAATCTATAACCGACATAAGCTTTAAAAGGGTTTTGTATTGGATTTGCAAGGTAGGACCATTAAATTATGATGACAGCCGCTGGAATTTATAATATTTAAGCCTAAAGCTATTTCTAAACCTGGTCTTTATTATAAGGGATGCTAACTAAAATAGAAAGGTAATTTATTATGGAATTCTGCCTATAAGTTATGCAAGTTATTTAAATTTAATTAATCAATTAATTTTAAAATAATGTTACAAATTCTATGTCTACGGTTAAATAAAATCGTCGATTTGTAATTAAAAAGAAATACGCTGGCTAATAATTTTCAACTAAAATCCACTTTGATTCTAAAAGGAAACTTTATTTGATAAATTAAATATCCTGTATATTTTACTTGGTAAACACTTCTGCTAATTAAGAATAAATTCTACTTCCCAGAATTACCTAACGTAAAGTTTACGCTATACTCAGATAGTCGATAGCGTGTTCCAAGTATCTATAATTGCTTCTTATGTGTTTTCCGTCGGAATAATTCGTCGAATTAAACCTTCCTATTATCCCAGATATTGATGCAAGAAACATTAAAAACAGCTTTTATTGTATTTCCAGTTATGCACATAGCTGTTGGGATAAACATTTTTAATTGTCCGTGGGCATTGGTAATGAATAGTCGCTTTTCGTTTTTCTTATGATAGGTGTGTAGTTACGTTTTATTACTGAGACGTATTATTTCGTACTTAAAATTCAGTTTAGTTTCTAGTTAATGTGTATTAGTGTAAATTTGCAATCCTTTCCATCCTTTTCATATTGCAAAAATAATCACAAGCATGCTGATATTATAATTTGAATAAGGGCCGTTATGCCTGCGGCCACGTCCCCAATGTTCCACCCGAAGGTACTACATTGGGAAGCATACTGATATTATAATGTAATTAAGGGCCGCTATGCTTGCGGCCACGTCCCCAATGCTCCACCAGAAGTTACTACTTTGACTCCAGAGCAAAAAAAGGAATTTAGTAAGTCTGGCAGTAAGGCTATGTCGCTAATTGTCCAATGCGTATGGGATGCCCATTTAGAAAGCCTAAGGGACAAAACCACTGCATATCAAATGTGGAAAGTTTTAGAAGAAAAATTTGAGAAAAAGGGGTTGACAGGTCAATTATATCTGAAGAAAAAGGTGCTATCAATGAAACTTAAAGAGGGCGAGTCTCTACAAAAATTTATAATCAAGTTTGAAGAGGTTTTTCATGAACTAAAAATACAGGGGTTGTTATGGATGAAAAAGATGTAATTTGTAACTTGTTGCTAGCTTTACCTAAGTCGTTTGAAAATGTTGTGGCGATTATCGAGAATACACCGATAGAATTACTAACTTTTGAAAATGTTAAAAAGAAACTGCTAGGCGAAGAAGAGAAGCGTCAATTAAATAAAAAAGGATTTAATGAAGTGACTGATTCAATGGCATTTACCACTGATAGTGGATGTTACAGATGTGGAAAGCAAGGTCATTTTAAACGTGATTGCAGGACTCGATTTACTAATGGAAGATATACAGCAAATTCTAATCATTACAAGGGGATAAGAAACTACACGAATGAATACAGAAATAACAGTACAAATTTTGGAAGAAATAAAAGCAGAAGTAGTTCAAGGGGCTATTCGAGGGGTAATTATGGATTAATGAGAAGTCAAAGAAAAGGAAATGGCATGGGAACATAGCAATTTTACGGAAGAAGCAGCATCGTACAATGAGGTGGATACGCTATCTGAAAGTGTATCAAAAGTGGCTTTTAGCGTCGAAAATAATGTAGATGACTTTTGGACAGAATGTGAGGGTAAGATGATCAATTTGTTTATAGAGTCAGGTTGCACTGTCCTAATTAATGATAAAACTGTTTTCTGAAATTATTATGTTAGATAATCCTATTAAGATTGCTAAAAACGATAATTATTTGTTAGCTATTGGGGTAGGAAACATAAATGTTATTAGCAAGGTCGGAAGCATAAAAGTAGATTGTACAATCAAAAATGCATTGTATGTACCCAACCTGCGAAAAAATTTGTTATCTGTAAAAAGGTTAGAAGTATCGGGAATAAAGGTTGTTTTTGAAAAGGGTGCAGTTAAGTTGATAAATGAAACAGGTGTGATTGGTATTGGAAAAATATGTAATTTATATGAAATTAATTTTGAGATTGTCAAAAATGAAAGCTATAGTGTAGTAAGTGGGGATAGGAATGAATATTTGAAATGGCATCAACGGTTTGCACATTTGCATTTCTCGGGGTTAAATAGGTTAATAAGTAAGAGAATTGTAGATTGGGTAGAAAATGTCAAAGTTTCTAGTGTTGAATTTTGTGAACCATGTATTGCAGGTAAAATGACAAAATGTCATTTGGTGTTAGACGTAGGAGTAACAGACGTTTAGAAATAGTTTATACAGATATATGCGGACCCATTACCCCTGTTACACATGATGGGTTCAGTTATTTTCTCACGTTTACAGATGATTTCTTTAATTTTACATGTGTTTATTTATTGAAACGCAAAAGCGAAGCTAATTGTAAGTTTTATGGAAATTTTATGATGACAAAAGCCACGTTTGGTTGTACAATTTCAAAACTTAGATGTGATAATGGGGGTGAATTTATATCAAATGCACTAAAAGAATTTTGTAAAGCAAACGGTGTAATATTAGACTACACTATCCCTTACACTCCACAACAAAATGGGAAGGCTGAAAAAAACCGAACATTAATGGAGCGTGCTAGAACAGTAATTAACGAATCAGGGGTACCAAAAGATTTGTGAGGTCAAGCAATTTTTTATGCAAATTATACTATAAATAGGTGTCCATCAGAAACATTACAAAACATAACAGTAGTTGAAATTTGGTTTAAACGAAAGCCAAATGTATCCAATTTAATATTTTTTGGAACTGTAGCTTATAATCACATACGACATGAAGCAAGGGATAAATTTGATTCAAAGGTTGAAAAGAATGTTATGGTAGGTTACACCAATACGGGATACAGGTTATGGATTATAGAAATAAATAAGATCACTGTATCGAGGGATGTTAAATTTGACGAAAATAAATTGTATTATATTCATAAGAAAATTGAAATAGAAATTGAGGAATCTGTACAAAAAGGGGATTCCATTAATGAAAATCATGAAGGTATAAAAGAAATAGTAAAGAATAACCTGGAGGGAGAAGGTGAAAAAGAACTAATGCAAAAAATAGATAGTAATTCTAGGGTTAACAAACGAGAGACAAAACTTTCTTCTAGATATGAGGACTTGACATTTGATGCGGAAGAGCGATTAGTTTCCATTTACGCATTTTATTTCTATAGAATATTTTCGAGGTTTTTACATTACATTTTTTACAGGGATTGTTTATTACATACCATACATTGTTCGACAATTTGAAAATAACAGAGTTCAAGAAACTTGAAAGACAAAGGAGAATTTATATTCAACACATTACAGATTTGTATCAAATTTCTATTAAAGCGGCTACTGATTCCACTTTCTTGGCCGAATTTAAAGTGAAAAATGCTAATCTACAAATCTTCTTTCGACCGTTTTTATGAGTTACACAACGAAATAATAAGTTTAGTGGACGATAGAGCGTTTTTCGCTCAGGAAAAGATTCGTCAACAAACAGAAAATTTCTATTACGCAATTAAAGTTGCATTTTCAAAATTGTGTGCAGTAACTTCGGAAGTACCATCTGCGGGTTCTGTTACAGTTCTGTCTAGTGTAAAATTTCCTCCTCTAAATGCACCTATTTCCAAAGGTCAAAGATCTTTGTGACCACGTTTCTATGACCTTTTGGAAATTTAATTAATGCTAATCAATCGATTTCAAAGGTACTAAAATTCCAATATCTTTTTAAGTTTTCTCGAGGGCGAACCTCTAATATTACTTTCAGGTACTTCATATTTCAAATGATAGTTTTGAGATTACTTATAACAAGCTTATTATAAACATTTGCTACGTACAATGACGTAGCCGGAAGAAAACATAAATATACCAGGCTAACTAACAATGCGGAGAGGGGTGGGGTTCCTAGCAACACAAAAATAATACATCGCCAACGATTTTCTATTTACAAAAAAAAACGCAATTATAGAAATTCCTAATGAAACAGCAAAACAAAAATTAAATAAGGTTACTATGTAATAAAGCAATTCTACTCTATGGACAAATTCATTAATTGTTCCAGGAAGTGCACAATTCGTAGCTAACAGGCAATAAATCTAATCACTAACAACAAAATAACGCTGATACTTTCGTATAAGCGGATGGTAATTAAAAGCAAACATTAAATTTAAGAACTTTTCCAGTAAGGATTTGACCAGAACAAACATTAGCGTATCTACTTTCAAATTGGGTTTAACAATAGTAGCGTACATAATTTTAAATTGTGTTTATCCCAGCGTATATTCGAAAGAGAAAACAGTCACATACATGTGTCAGGATACTTATATAGTCAGTCCTCGGAAGCGAATTGACACAGCAATCATGTTACTACCATAATTGTAACGGCGGTCTACATGCCCAAGGAGTCGATCCACATCAAAGAATAGCCGAGCTACGGAACAAGCAAATTAGATTCCGCCTAAGAGCTAAAAAAGGAAAATTTTACTAATATTAACGACTCAGGAGCGCTTACCGATACACAAAAAAGATCTACACATTTGATAGAGGAGAAACGTGTATCGCTCTTGAAATAACAGAACGAGTAGTTTTTACTAGTGCATCAATGCACACGCTGTAGAACCAAATTCAAAATAACACGAGCTCGCAAAGCAAACATCCTAGCTTATCGAAGCGCGGTAACTGGAAAACCCGGCTTATATCGGATAGTGCGCAAGCATTATCTCAACAAGTCGTTACTTTGACACCATCGAGAAAACCCATTATACGCGGTCGTAATGTTCAACAAATTGAAGGTTACCTAAAAACAGGATACGAACCATTCAATTGTAGCATAAACTTGTTGTTTCGAAATAACTAAGTTCAACATGAAAATATGTAGAAAGTGTATTTATTATTGTAAACAGGATGTTATTGAAGAATTTAAGAGATTGGGGGATAATTAAAACAAGGCATTTAATTTATAGAATAAATTTTCGCTGTAAAAGCAAAAGGGGTTTGCGTTAAGGAATTTATAGACAGCGTATTTATTATTAATTATGAATTAACGATCTTATCGTACGGTAGACATGGAATTTAAACAAACGGATAATGAATTAGCAACGGACAGGGTTATTTTAAGTTTACTAGATTAATTTTCGTTTTTAACGCCAAAGGGGTTTGAGTTGAAAATTAGTGTAATTAACTTATGCAGAAAATAAACGTAACACATTATCAAAACTCTTTTTGGCTTCCGACGCTGTTAATAGCCTTTGAAAGTTTGTTTAAAAGGCGAAGCGGCTAAAGATTTCCGTTTTCTATTGAATACTTTTTCTGAATTTGTTTTAGCATTAAAGGCTTTTCAATTTAATACTGATGAACAGAATTTTTTGTTATTTCATATTCTAATTGAAAAGTTTGTTGATTCACGAACAGATTTCGAATTGGAATACAATCAAGTGGAAGTTACAACATTTGATAATATATTTTCATTCCTAGAGAAAAATGTAAAGCGCTCGAGTCCGTTCAACACTTGAACACGTCCAAAAGTAAAAGTAATCAGTTCACGCACGTTAATAATTCACCAAAAATTAACACGAAATTCCATGCTCTTTTTGCAGCGCTCTGTAATGAAGCTTCCGTATGGAAGCTGCAACTTTCTGCAATTACATACCACATGTGTAATCAAAGCTATGTTCTTTCAATATGTCCTACATTTCTGGGTAAAAATTTGTTTAAATCGAATGACTTTTGTCAAACAAAAAAAAACTGTGCCTTAATTGCTTGCACTTTGCACATTTCGCAAACAATTGCACTTCCGCTTACAGTTGCCGCATTTGTCAGGTTCGTCATCACACTCCTTTGCATCCTGTTTCACCTACAAAGGCTGGATCATCATCAAGTTTCATGGCCTTCTGATAGTCCCTAGTAAAAATGTTTCTACTGCTAAAGAGGTTCCTAGTAGTCTTTCGAATCCCATGTGCGGGATTACTAATTTTTAACAAAGTACCGTTTTATTAGCGACCGCTGTCGTAGTATGTACAATGGCAATGGTTTGTTTGAGTCTGTTAGGCTCTTAATTGATTCAGGTAGCCAATGTAACTTTATTACTGAAAGTTGCGTAGGTACATCGTTTGTGGTTACCGCGACGTCCGGGATCTACTTCCATTTTTGGTCTTAACCAAATGACTTTCGCCTCTAATAAAGGGTCAGTTTTTTTGTTTGATTAAACCGCAAGATAAAGATGATATTACATTGTCGTTCGACGCTATTGTCGTTTCTAAACTTTGTTTCGATATGCCTGCCTTTTCAATTGAAAATAATAAATGGATGTTCAGATTCCTATAGAAGTTTCAATTCCCCGATTTTGGGAAATGGAACATATTCCTTCGAAAATAATTTTTGCGCCCGATGAAATCAAGTGTGAAGAAATATTTAGAAAAACAATTACACGCGACAAAACTGGTCGTTTTCAAGTCTCTCTTACGTTTCGGGACAGTGAACCCGATTTAGGTGATACATATTTACAAGCAATTCGCCGTTTCCTATTATTAGAAACTAGATTGCTTAAACTTCCAGAAATGTATAATGCATATTCCGATTTCATGAAAAATTATATAGATAGCAATCATATGCCCTTGATTTCAAATTCAGATAAAAATGTTTCCTTATCATGCTATCTTCCGCACCATTGTGTACTGAAGTAAGAGAGTATTTGTATGTCTGTCTGAAGGAAGGCTTTGAACCCCACCACTCTCCAGAAATACCATGTCGCGGCAAGACCTATATCCCATATTCTTGACCCTTCAGTATAACACACTACTGGTCCTGGGGGAATGTAACCTTATTTGTTCCCATTTTTCCCTGGAAGGAGATGTGAGAGTGAATTGCCATTGTAATCTTAATCTATTATTCGCGTCCTTCACTTTGATAGTAGAAATGGGAAGTTCCCTTTGCGCTATAACAGAGACTTTGGCATGTCCTACTACCTCCCCCCTGCTCTGCCAACCGCCTGTATCTCAAAGTCTAAGATACGTCTCCAGAACTTCGCTCTGGGTCCATGTTGGGAGAACTGGGAACCCTAGTAAAACTTCTTGAGCTTTCGTCGATGTTGTCCTCATTGTTCCTAGTAGACAGGTTAGCTAGCTTATTGGTTCCGGATAGTCTAAGGGAGACAATGACAAGTTAGGTCCGCGCCTACCATACGATTGATCTACATTGGACCATAGGATTTACGACTGCCATGTACAGCCAGTATGGAACTTGGGGAGTTATCCCTACCTTTTGCTGGCCGGCAGCGTAACTGCGGTGACAGTAACTATCACCTTTTCTATTGTCATTTCCACGTGTTTCCTCCAATTTAACCCATTATCAACGATCACATCTAGCCAAGCAATACAAACCATCAAGCAATCACACAAAAAATACGTTCTATTAATATTAGTGGAAATAGAAAACGCATTTAATAACCTTTGGTGGCCTTCACTTTTTACAAAACTTACGCCAATAAACTGTCCATCACAACTATACCATTCTTTCAGGAGCTACAGCAGGGACAGGTATGTAACCATACAAGGGCATTATCAAACATATAAATAAAGGTTGCCCGCAGGGGTCCATATGCGGGCCCCTATGTTGGAATATTGTAATGGATGAACTCTTGGAAAAGCTGGACACCGTTGACGAAGTGTTGTCGACTATTGCATACGCCGAGGACATCTTGCTGGTGGTTGAAGGCAATTCGAGAAGGGAAATCGAACGTAAAGCTAACATCGCCCTTACCCAAACACAAAGTTGGTGCAAAACCAACAAAATGATCATAACACCACAAAAAACTACATACTTTGTGATGAAAGGAACCCTGGCAAGGGACCCACCATCAAACTAGGCGGTGTAAATATAAGTAGAACACAAAACACAAAATATCTGGGCTTAACATTAGACGAAAAACAGAATTACTCTGCACATATAAACACCGTCTGTGCAAGTGCAACTTCTGCAATACAGAACATCGCAACGCTGGCCCAAAGGACTTATAAGATACCACTTAATTGCGTAAGGCTATATCTCAACAGTGTGCTCGGTGCTATGGTATCATACGCCGCGACCGCGTGGGGACATCGCCTTAACACAATCAAACCTAGACAAAGAATTAACAGTACACAACCAAGTGTTTTACTGCGACTGACGGGGGCTTATGGGACTACCGCACATGATGCACTTCATGTACTGGTGGGAACTATGCCGTTGGACCTAGTAGTGAAACAGCGAGCTGCAATGTACAATATTACACACAATGACAACCAAGAACTACGACGCATCTTAAACACAAACCAACTGCCCACGACAAATACGGAAATAAAGAACTACATACTTGCAGAATGGCAGACAAGATGGAATCAAAGCACAACCGGTAGAAGGGTATACGCAATGATCCCAAATATCAAAGACCGCCTAAAAGCCAAATAACTGGTGCCCAGTCGGGGATTTATTCATTACCTAACTGGCCACGGACCCTATCCAACATACAGAGAACGCATGAACTTAGTTGACAACAACATATGCACGTGCGGAGAAATAAGAACACCGGAACATAAGGTATTCCAGTGTGATGACTTACAACCGTACCTCTACGCACATAGACAAACACTATTAAACAAGACCCTACACCAGATGATTTGGAACGAAAACCTTTTTCCACACTTAAATGCACTCACACAAAAAACCACGGCACTCATCCACCAACGTTATCTTGACGGATAAAAGACACAAACAAAACTATCCGGACAGCGACATAAAAGTACCACCTCTCCTCGGACCGAGGCTCTGTCCCGGAGACCGCAGACCGATCTCCTGGAATTCCAAGAGCTCTGCTCTTGACGACCAGAAGCAACAAGATCAAAGCATCAATCCGACTTTGAAACAACCCAAACCCCTAATATGTAGAATTTGCATGCTTCTACATATTAGCAACCTTGTCTCTAACAAATAATAACTACCAGTAGTAGTATAAGTTAATTTTATGTAGTAGAATAGGGAATTTCTTTTCTTTTTTACTAACGCTAAATATTAAGAACCAAACTTACACATACCTGAGGCAAATAATACAGCAAACAAATCCTTTCCTCCGAAAAAACCTAATTTTTTTTTATATAATAGTATAAGTTCAAACATGTACAAAATTATAGTAATTCAATCCAACCTTTTGGTAACCTGAGCAAACATAAACACAAATTAAAATTTTAAACACTTCACACACGCACGCACGCACCCACACGCGCGCGCACACACGCACGCACACACATGCGCACCCACATGCACACGCACACCCACACGCACATGCACACACAGACAGACGCACACACATACACACACAGACACACACACACACACAACACACACACACACACACAGACAGACAACACACACACACACACACACACACACACACTTACATTGCCTTTTCAACATCTGTATTTCCGGCTGCCGATGGTCCGGACTGACAAGGTAATGTGCGTTGTGCGTTCTTCCTTGGCGCCTGGGATATCCGGCTGCCGATGGTCCTGGTCCTAGAGAGGGAACGTAACACGGACCAACATCACACACATAACACACATACACCCCCCCCCACACACACACATACACACACATAACACATGACGGTTACTTTCTGTGGGGAAGCCAGGTTTGCTTAAATTTCAGGTAGCAGACTACTGAAACGTTGGAACAAATAAATAAATCACATCTAGGTACTTAATCTCTGCTTTAAGAACAAGTGGCTTACCATATAGAATAGATGTTCTTTCTTTGTTACGTTCATTTATGGCCGATGAATTAAAAACCACATCGATTCCGTTTCTACTCTTCCATACGTTAATAACATCCTATATATTTTACCAGTTTATAATAAATACGCTTACAAATAATTTTCAATTTCAATGTATCTACTCTAAAACGACGACTTTACGCTATAAATTCTGTAGTTGGCACCTTGTTTTGAGTATCCATTAACTGGCTATACATTACTATAGCGTAAAATTAATCCTTATACCGCTACGACCGAAAGACTCGTTGAAATAGTGTATTGTACTATTTGATAAAGCTTGGTTCGGGTTTTCTAATCCCCTTTTTTTGGTATGTTATAACGAGAGGATTGAAGCTCGAACTCTTGTTATTTAAAACAATTTTCAATTTGATTCTGCAGTTCGTCCTCATATGTATGTTTCTAAACTACCCGTTCTATTACTCCTAGAGCGATGCACGTTTTTTCTTTGTGAGAAGTGTTGATTTTGGGTGTATCGCTCTTAGCTGGCGGCCAAATTGTTGTACGTAGGCCGATTATTGTTCTTATGTAGAACCACTGCGTTGATGTGTGTTCCGCTGTTGCAGGGACCGTGGCGACGCTACATCTGGACCCCATCACCCGGACGCTTTGCTCACTCACCTTCGTGGATGCAATGGGCACACGATAATAGCTGGCACTTGAAGGTATGTTGTATTAGTCTTCCCATATATCGGGAGCACCTCTTTTCTTCCTACTTTGGTTGTTCGTGCGTCGCTGGTGCTCCATAGTACTTCACTACATGATTATTAGAATTTGTTCCACCGTAAATAATCTTTTTTTTTACTTCAACACTCTGGTATTATGAGCAAGCATAAGCAGTAATTTCTCTTTCTTTTATTTATGAATACTAAATGTCAAACGAAATGCGCACTTCGTACATAAATTTCTAAAATTTGTTCTTTATAACACAACTATTTATTTATTTTTTTGTTGATGCAAACCGAATTCTTTTTTATTAATGTTTACTGTAAATAGAAAATCGATGACGATGTATTTTTTGTGTTCCTAGGAATCCCCCCCCCCCACTCCGCATTGATAGTTAGCCCGGTATTTCTACGTTTCTTCTGTTCTGTTTCGTCTTGTGATTCGTGCGGGTCCGCACTTTATATATCCTTTCTTTTTCTATCTGACCCGTACGCTGCATAACGTAGCATCTTCTAGTGAAGAGCATCATTTTTGTTCTTTATGGATTTACCTAGAGACCTGCCTCCTCGCACCACCTTTGTATCAAGGAGCATGCAACCTGCATCCGTTCGCAGACTATGCTCACAAACCTGCCAGATACCCGGACAAGCCGATCGTCTGCGTAGGTCTACACAAAAAAACCTTCCGTGGTTAGACTTGCAAAAGTTCGTCCATCACCAGGCACCTTAAATGGCGCGACAGGCAACTTCCTCGTGGGCAGCGCTTTGCAACCTCCACCTGTATCTGAACGTCACCTATACTCGCCTCTACTTTTCTGTGCCTTAACGTTGGCCGTACCCAGATTACCAAAACCCTTGGGGTATCTCTGGTATAAAGGGACCTGCAAATTGTATCCATTCGCGTCTTATTGGAAGGTTCCTCTATGCCAATGAAAACTGCAAAGGCTTTTTCTTTTTCATCTTATGCACCACCGTGTCGATATACCACGCAGGTAAGCGTGTTGATTTTGATGAAATGGAGGTCTCATAAACATCCCTTCCATCCAGTAATCTATCAACTAACCTTGCCATTGTCTTTAACAGAAACAATGTCAAACATATTTGTCTAAAAAAATTGACCAGAGTGTAATTGTTCTTACCCGTCTCGGGAATGAACACTACCTGGTCAAGCTCCATAAAAGTGGAACATAGCCCAATGTCAGGCTGGCTGTAAAGATTCTTGCTATTTGTGGTAGCATCAGATGTAGCTTCCTTTGGATCAAAGCTGGAAATATTTCATCTGGCACTGGTGATTTGGAAGGTTGAAACTCCCTCAACACCCATGAAATTACCTTCTCTGTAAATATTGTTTGTGCCAGTTGCCAATCCGGCTCCATCGCTGAAAGTTGATTGTCCTGTCCCTCATTTAACTTGTTTCCCTTGAGAAAGTGAGTACTTACGAGGAACCGTAGGGTTTTCGCCCTAATATTTGTCCACTCTCTGTTCGCCTTTTTTAACGACCCTAACAGTTACCTATTTTTACAGCCGAGGATTATCATCAGTCTGGCAATTTTCTAACATGAAGTTTAGCTCCTTTCGATACTTTTGTCAGTTTACCCTCTTGCTATGCCTTAATTCTTTTATGAATTTTCTTCTAACTACCCCATACTTCTCCCAATTTCCCGAGCTTTGCTCTTGACGGCTTAGTTTAGGGTTTTCTTGAGTTTACTGCGTAGAAAGTCGAGAAACCTCCTGCACGATGGAACTCGCCGAATACTTTACTCGCTGACCGGCCACGCGTCCTTATAGGATGAGACGATTATTACTCTCATATCCTCCACTACCTTGTCTAAATCCTCTATCGTTAGGTCCCAGGCGTTGCCTTAGAGACTCTCGGAAAACATCCCAATCCGTACTCCTTGTGTTCTTGCTTTGGATGAGTGTTCGCTTATCAGAAATCATCTCCCACCTTGCCATTTTATGCTCTGATGTAGATATGTCTGTCGTGACCCTCCATCCCGACATTCTCCCCAATAACCCTCTAGAGACCATTGTTATGCCAATTAAATCCTGTCGGAGTATATTGACAAATATTCGTTCTGTTCCCTTGTTTATTATCTCGAGGTCTGTAGTTGCCAGATATTCCAAAGTAGCGTCTTCGCGTATATTAACATTAGAGCTGCTCCACATAGTGTTGTGAGCGTTGCAATCGCATCCTATTAGTATTTCCAGACTTCTTTTCCTTGTATATGTAATTAATCTATGGAATTCCTCTGTAGGAGGCATGCTCCTATTATCATATGGGAGATAAACGCTACTTACAACTAAGGATTTTTTAACTCCACTTACCCTGTACTCCAAAATCCCTATTGTAACGTATCCGGATCCAATCTCGGGCAAAGCTACCCCATTCAAATCCTTTGATATCAGGATGCAGCTTCTGGGACTGTCCTCTATGTTGCTTGATAGAAGATTAAACCCGGTAACGTTTAGGCCTCTTATTCTGTTTCTAAAAATATACGGTTTCTGTATTAGTGCTATCAATTTCTTCTTTCCAGCCAGGAAGCGAATCAGTTCCCTGGTTGTCTCCTAACTATATTGGAGATTGAACTGACTTCTTTCAACCTGCGCCATTGTTCTGGCCCGAGTTTTTGTTTTTCCCAAGCCTCCATGGTTTACTTGGAAATCCCAAGAGGCTGAGGTCCCAGGCGTACTGCTGCGCTCGAAGCCGACACTCCGCGTACAGCAAGAGTAGCCATCTTGAAATACAGTACTCACCCAGAGCTTTCCACCTCACCATGAACATCAAGCGCCACGCACATGGACCTCTTGTCGTTTCAACATGTTTCCACCTGGCTCTTTTGGAGTCCTAATACATGTCTCACTCGATCCATGTCAAACTCTTTACATTTTAACCAGAATCCCACCCTCTCCGGCTACAGAGTCTCGTCCGTAGCTAATACACTTAAGGTTATATCTTGGAGTACTATGAGCTGAGGTTCCAGAAGCCACTGGGTGGAGATTGCATTCTGAGCAGTCACTAAAACTACCCTGGCTCCACCACACCTGAGATCTTGAACCTCAGCACTGTCAGATTTCCTTATCGCTTTGATAATTATTGCGACCAGATGGGCTAGTAGGTATTCAGCCTATTCAGGCGTCACATCTCCTCCTAGCCTAGATGATCGAATCACAACCTGACACTCCTTTTTGCTTTGAACAGCTTCCACTATTGCGGCGCCGCAGCTGCATCTTTCACAAGAATAGATGCGTGCATTCGCTCCCCAGAAATTCGAACGGTCCTTTCCCCTCTTTTGTGTCCCTATCTGGAGAAAATGCCTTTATCTGCTCCCGGGCGCTTCCCCTGATTAGAGACTGAGGTCCAAGTCGGATTTCCTATACTCCTCTGGTTCTTGCACCCCGTAGCTGACGTGGACACAACCACAGGCGCATTCTTTGCAGATGTTTCCCTGACTACCTCCCCTCGGCTCCGGCTGTTCAATCGTTGAAACTGGCTGATCTTTGCGGACTCGCTTTGTCCTACTTACTATATACTTGGCAGGTGACTATTGAGCCTAAGGTCCTGGTTTGGAATCTCGACACGATCCGCTTGAAAAATGTTAGGCGAGCATTTTACACAAATTTACGCCCTCGTTCGGATGAGAGGTAAAATGTAGGTCCCGCGTGTGACTGTTGTCACGGACGTTAAAGATATGTACCTGGCTTGGAACAGCAAGGGGTTCGGAAAAATTCAAAATTTCCAAGTAAAATAACTCGGTTCCTGGCTAATGTAGTTCCTTCGGGCGGAGCATTGGAAAATCAAATGTGGTATTGTCTAAAACGAAGCCCATGAGCTTTCCTTCTAACGAGCCAACCTCCATCTCTGCGTTCCCCCTTCAGGGATGTCATCCAAGGCTCTGGACCGTCCCTCACATCTGAGTAAACTCTCCTCATTGAGGAAACGAACTTAAGTTCTATTTCTGCTTTTGAATCCAAGCTGGGAGACTCTTTACAACTCTCTTCTTCTGGCACGTTCTTCCTATTATTATTACCATTCATTTTGATTTTGAGTATTAAGGGGATGGTGAGTTAATTGTAGTGTACTAGTTTGTGTTCATGATGAAAGACATTGCACATGTGTTGTTAAGATATTGTATGTATGTATACGTGTGTGTGTGTGCGCGCGCGTATGTGTATTTAGTTAAATACTTATTGTGAATAGTCAGGTTGTTCTCGCTGAGCCGCGACCTCCGCTAGCCTCCCCCCAGGGCCATAATGTGACAGTGACCTCGATAGAGCCCCCCCCCATCTTTTGTAGTATCGCTCTACGTAGGCACCACCATGCACTACTACAGAGGGCAAGATTATACATCAGATGATAGGGCAACCCCCCATAGGTTTGATGAGAGTTCGACTCTATCCTGTCTGGTGGCCAGCTTTTCTGCTGTATCTTCTACGCAAAACTAGGATACCCGCTGTGGGTAGCGAAGCGGCGAGGCGGTGGAGCACTAATATTCCGATTACCTTAATTTTGGAAGTAAGCATGATGTTACGTTGTAACATGTGTATGCTTGTAACCCTAGGTGTGAAAGTTTTATGTTACATTTTGAAATTGATTGATTGCTGCATGCTGTATGTAAATTTTAATTTCCAACTACATTGTCTTACATCTTATTAAGAAGCGCCTCTTAAAATGTCTAACTTAAGCGATTTTACACTTTTTATGTTATTTCAAAGCATACGAACTTTCATTTAACAAGTTTGGCTACTTTCCAATTGAAATGAATATTTATTTAAAACGTTCTATTAAATTTTCTTTAGTTTTCAGTACCACGGTGAATGCGTGGAATTTATTCTATAATATTTTAATTCGTTTGTCGAGTTATAAATTCGTTGAAATAAGCTATTATCTGCTATCGTTCAACTGCTTTTAATAGGTTCTTTAGAAGGCTAGAAACTTCGCTTTATAAATTCGTTGAAATACGTTCTAAACCACCTGCATCGTAAAATATAAAAGCTTCTCTTCGAACTGAGAAATCCAAATTTCGTTACCTGTAAGTGTTGAACTCGCTTAAATTTAAAGGGAATACACCGTCCCCTCATTAATTCAATCTAGGTATTGTAGTTCGATGTAATATATCGCTATCGTTCCTATAAGTGAGGCAACCTGTTATACATGTCACTCCATAATGTTGTAGTGAGGGTTGCATACTTACCTGACTATTTAAATTCGTTTTCTCATGCGGACAAATTCAATGGAAATCATTATAGTATATTGAGATCTTTTGCTTGCGTTAATTGGCTATTGTTCTAGGAATATTGTGTAGCTGCTGGGTCGAAAATATTTAGAAGGTGGTGTTCGCGGAATATTTAACATTATATCGTTGGGAATTGTTTTGGAACACGTCGTTCTATACAGTCTGCGCTGTGAAAGCGGCGCGATTCTATACAACGTACTTTTACTGTAAAGGAACGTTATAAGTCACGGTGCTAAGATGCTTTGTTTTACTTGGTCAAGTTGTTTCGTCAAGAATCCAGTCCGTCGGCATGTGTAATACACACTTTTCAGATCCGCTATGGTACCAGAGGCAGAAAGCTACCCTTTATGGTACATTTATTCTGTTTTCTTTTGCTTGATGCTTCTATGAAATATAGACACTTCCTTTATTGATTGTTAACTACGTAAGGGTTGTAGTTTTTCTTACTCGTGATCGCACAATAGATTACAGACTGTGTGTTAAAAATTTACTTTCACAGTGCACAAGTGATTATGTAATTATTCTTCAAGTCACAACTAGTATAAACCGAAACTAGCAGAACACTTTTTACTGTTTTTTTAAAAATTAATGCTAACGTCAACAACTTGTTTACTAAATTATAAGCTAGAATAAGTTAACACTTGGTTTATTTCAGTTAAGGTTACCTTATTTTTTTTAGAAAGTGCCTTCACAGAGCGGGTAAAAATACTGTACTTATTATGTCTAATTTTTTCTTGTTTATATTTAGAATTGGAAACATTCTGTAAGTATATTTGTATAGGTGATTTAGATTTTAAGATGTTACATTTATGTATATGTCTATGTTGTGTTATATGCGAGTGACGCTTTTGTTTCCATTATGTTATAACAGAACGATTACGTAAATGTTCGATTTGGTCTCTGTAGATATTCCTTTTTATACTATGTTAACTAACGGTTTGTAAATAAATTCCTTACTGAGGTTTCTAATTGTTCTTTTTGTGTGACCCACCCCTCCCTACGACGTTTTGAGCTAGTGCGGCATCCACCTCCTTTGGATTCCTATTTCACCCTTCTGTTTTGTTGCAGTATTCGGTGTGGGCGATTTTCTTTACTACTTTCTTTCTTGTCTGGACGGAATACCGTAACAAAGCCCTTACTGGATTATTGGCCGTAGCCAGCCGATTTCAGGTTTTTAACGAGGTTGATAATCCGATACTCCGGTCTTCTCACTGTTAAGTAGTGACTTGATCTACAAGCAAGTCAGCAGATTAACACCGTCAAAAAAAATACACAAATAAAATGTAAACACAGAATTATTTATTGATTGAACTTTGTTGAACCTTTATACTATTTACAGCCAATTTGTTCTCAATAACCTTTAGTACAAAGTATACAACATGACACGACTGTGTTCGTCGGTTTTCTCAATATCGCTACAGAAAACATACTTATGTTGCCTGAAACGAATAAATATTGAAAGAAGATCATCTTGCAATACGGGACCTACCATCTGTAGATCATTAATAGATTTGCGTGAACTAGTCGCCTGAGATGCATTGAACACCACACGCAACTTAGTGGGTTCGCTGCTCTCTTCTAAGACCCCCTGATGCAGCATAAAATACTGCTTAGCATCAAAGGAATATTCTACCTTGTTCATATAACCTAGACTTTCAAAATATCTCCAAAATATCTGGTGATACCTTTAATGGAATAGATACCATGAACCGCCCGTCCTCTACGCGTTTATAATTAAACTGTTTTTCATATTCCTCCTCTTTTAAAGGAGTTGCCTTGTAGGAATAACTTCCTCCAGTTCCCAAAATCGCTGTAGTTGTGCTTGAACATCTACTTTAATTAAATTACAGTATGTAGCGCCTTTAGGATTTTTATTAATACTGGCCCTGATAAAATTTAACCAAAAGTGGTTTCTTGTAAAATAGGCATGTATTTTCCTAATTAAACCTGTCTCCTATAAATAAAGTACCACAAATAATCGCTACCTATTAAAGTATGTATAGGCTGTGGCTATGGACCTTGGTACTTAGGACATTAATCTCAGCCAGAAACCTGTGCATATTTTAGCGCTGTATTCCTAGTTCGCGACTTGCTGATAGGTAAATACTCCCTGTATGTTTGTTGTGGTTTGTTTAGTATTCTTCTTAATCTTCTTTGAGGATTAAACCACTCATAGTTTTTAAAATTATCTTTATTAATAAATATATATATATATATATATATATATATATATATTACTCATATTTAGACCAGGGTAGAAAATTAAATAATCACATCAAATAATTTTAATCACTGTGTAGAAGCTTTTGGAAAAGGTACGCGTTATTAAATAAAAGCGTGAAGCATAAAAATTCATTCACTTCATTAAAAATAAGAGATTTAAATTATTTATAAGACGCTTTATATAAAAGGAAGCAGTATTAGAAAACTTTACGGGTAATTTAATTATCCCTAGTAAAGAAACAAATAAAAATTACGTGCAAAATTTATATTAATTAACTCTATTTTAAGTAACTGGTATTAAACAAAACGTACAGATAATAATTGTAATTGAAGTTAATTGAACCGTTAGTAACATATAATATCTATTAAAACTTGAAAAACCCAATAAAATACCATGAAATCAAGCTCTGAGAATTAATAGTATGTTTAAACACCTTGCGTATTTTTAAAAAGCTCATTCTGCGTAAATGTTGCAGATAATTAATAGTTACAAAGAATCTTGGAGAAACCGTGGCTTAATATTCACGAGAAGGTGCGATACGGGGTTATTTAACCCAGATAGTCCACATGGACTGAAATAATCGATAATAAGGAATATCAATTTGCATCAATAAGAACAGGCTAGATAGAGACAGATAATATGCACAAGACCGAGACACATATAGTAAAAGGCGTGATTTAAGCAACGTCACGAGGGTCACAATTGGTTGAAAATAGGATGCAAAATTGAGAGGTAGAAATAACATTTCTGTATAAAATTTAATTAGGTATTCTCAGACGTTGCAAGCCGTGTTGAAATTTCTGAGATTTAACTGGGGCGAGTGCAAAATTCGTAAAAACCGACGCGCGAGCTACGGAATGGGAACATAGCAAGCGAAATTCTTTAGAATTGTCCATTTTGGGGACTCGACCGACAGACAGGCTAACTTCTATATATACCCAGGTGAATATGAACAAGCTCTCTTACATCCGCGACTTGATTCAATACGTTAAACAGTGCATTTTAGTTTGATACAATAATTTAAAGTTTGCTCGTATATTTTGGTGATTCAAAATAGTTTGTTCTTTACGTGCTAACATGAATATACTTTAGTGCACTTAGATACAAGGTAATAAAATTTTGTATCACTGTACCAATTAGTAAAATTTACAACGACAAATGTATACACAAAAGTAGGCAGTTTTGGCGTATATTGGTGAAAGAAGTATGAATTTCTTTGCTATTTTCGGGGTGTTAATAATTAAATGGTTCGTAAACATGACTGGATCCACTAAACAAGGTTCAGATATACACAGATGAGTTCCGGAAAAGCCCTGAAACAACTTTAAATAAATGGTGATGGAGCAAATTTTTAAAACGTTGAGAATCAGAAGCCGTAAATATAATCCAGTTGGAATGGTGTGATTAACAAAGGGACAATGTACATTGAAGCTACGAGTGCAGTGAACTTCAGGTAAATTATACTTTTTTGTTTGAACTTTGATATTTTGGGGTGTGTCGAATAACTTTATAATTGATTTACTTTAAATGGACATTAGTGAAATTGTACTAACAATAAAATTTTAATTTTAAGGTGAAATTTGCTTGTTTAAGTAGAAAGGGTATTTAGTATTGATGTTCTGGATTATGATGAAAATTTAGGGTATGTCTTTGAGCTCAATTAGACGAACCTGGTTAATTAACGTAAAGGGGTGGTAGATGCTCCCTTTGTACTCTGCATATATTGTTATAGTAATTAGTAGGCATCCTACAAGGACTTTAATTCTGGATGCACATTAAATGATAATAAAATTAATCTTGAAATTCTTTTTAAAACTGAAATTTATGCTGAATTTTTAATTTGAAATTTTAATGTATTGTGAATATTGATGTAAATAGAGTTAACGTTGATGTTTGTGGTAGGAATGTGTTTGTCTTTTTTTATGAATGAGGATGAAGGTTTAACTAGAGGAGCAGCCGAGGCGATTAACAGAAGAAAGTCAATGGACCAACACAGTTAAGGTAATGAATAGTTCATAGCTTTTTGTAGGTTTCACAGCAATATATATATATATATATATATATATATATATATATATAAATGTAGGGCGATTTTTACATGCAGTCTTATGGAGCATCCGTTATTTTTCTCATAAATAATTCTAAATTCAAATTTTATTCAAAATTCCAATCATTGGAAGTTGAAATATACACAAATTCTTAACAATTACCAATTTAATACTTCCATACTCTTATAAGAATTTCAAATTATTAAAGAATCAAAATAGCATGCCGGGCAATATGTAACCATACATTAATATTTATTAAAGCACTTTTAAAGCAGTTTATAATACAAATACAAGCAACTATGAAACAATAGCAGGGGATGTCGTTCATTCGGAGAAAGAATGTTTTATCTCTGTTAACGCTAGTCTTCAGGAGTTCAATTTAAAGTTGTTAATTTATGTAGTTGAGTTATACTATAAAAATTAGAAAATTTAATAGACTTTTTAAAATTATTTAAATGTTTGGAGTCTTAATTTGTGAGAATTTGAAAAATAAACTGGTTTTGAATATAACATAAAGCAAAGATACCATACAGGGACAAAACAACACTTCGTATTTTATATCTATAGATATGTTATAGGCCACAAGTTTTACACACTACTGACCATCACAACTATAAAGTACCAAATATGATGATTTTAGTCTAATTAGACCTCACAATTTTATAAAAATGCGATTACAATACTAATACGCCATAAGACACAATAGAAAATTCACCCTGCTTTTTCCTAGCGGCAACATGTAACAATTTTTTTTGATGCTTATAAAAGGTTATAATTTTAATTATAAAATACACTGCATTGTTTATTCAAATAAACAATTAATGTCAGGACGTTAATAAATGTTCAGAATAGTACCGTATAGTCCAATCACCAGTCATATATTAATTAATAATAATAATATAGGCTCTATTCGTAAACGTTGGTCATTTGAACTGCATTTCCAATGTCAGATGATTTTTGTGCCTTGTGCGCATTCCGTCGACGGAAGGATCAGTCTGGCTCGACCACTCGCTGCAGTTAGAAGCACCATGCGTGTCAAGTAGGTCCGGGGTAGCGATCAACGCGTCGCCATAAACGTGGCAGCGTAATCAAGTGCTGAATGCACTTGACTTTTGTTTGTTTCTGATAATGGTAAGCAAGTTAAATAATTATTAAGGTGGACTAAATAATTTTATTGTAGCGCTCACCGATTAATTTTTGATCTCGATAACTCACCGATTAATTTTTGATCTCGATAATTCACAGTTTATAAGGCTACGAATTTACAGTGCAGATATCATGTTTTAATTTCTCAGTTTATCATTAGATAATCTCGCTTTAAGATGTTAAAGAAGAGCCGAAAATGATGCACATTCAATAATGGTCTAGTATAATACGCTGTAATGCATTTAATTCGTCATTAGTTAAAAGAAAGAAGAAGCTCAAGCTTACGCTTTTGTAAAATGCAGATGCGGAAAGTTCGCTGACATCGCTTGTTTGTCCAAGATTCGCAAGCTAACACATGTGGTCTCAACAAGGTATTTGTTGCAATGAAGTTTCAAAGTACAACCAGTTGCTAAGGTAAGCGTTAGTCTAAGGACTTGACCTGACAATAGCTGTTTTGAATAACTTGACAACGAAGAGAATATTTGAAACCAAAATGGTCGCGTTTTTTTTTTGTTTGTTTTACGAGGAAGTCGAGAGAACTTTTATCGTTTGAATTTCATTATAGTATACATTATTGCTTACATTAGACGTTACTGCAAATAATTAAGATGATCAATTTCTTATTTAATCCGGAAAGCATTTCATTCTAGTTCAGTGATACATAAAGTAATTATGAGAACTAATTTTATTTAGCTTTGAATATATAACAAATATTTGTAAACCAAGGTAAACAGATCTGTGCATTTTGGGTATTTAAAAACTTAACAGTCTATGTAATTCATTGTTGACATTTTGATTACTAGTAGAAATTATCAAAATTCTCATATTTAAATATGTGAGTCTAAAAGATTATACCACGTTTTTTATTGTACATTTTTGTATATACATTTTACAACAGAAAAAGGCAAATTTAATTAAAGAATCATCATTTGATTTAATTGAACAACTGTTTTATTTTGGACAAATGCGTCCAATCGTTTGTGGAACGAATCGAAGAGTTAACACAGTCACGTAGAGTAACTGAGGACGATCTGTATAATGCCTCTGCAGAGTTATTTGTGAATGATGCCCTCGTTTGATTTTGACAAGTTAGGAATTTTGTGAAGGATTGAAAGTCTTCGGTATGTCGGTTAAAGGAGGATTTTCTTCTTGCTCATGTAGAGGAGGAACTTGGGGAAAAGATTAAGTCACGTCATCGGCGAAAAAAAGAATCTGTAGGTTTGTTTGTGGCTTATATGGAGAGCATTTTTAGTAGATTACCTAAGATGCCTGCGGAAATCACGAAGGTCCGTATTATGAAAAAGAATTTATTACCAGCTTATGTTACTCAATTTGCTTTATCTGAAATTGAGGATATTCCCACATTAGTGAAATTAGGTAAAAGATTGAAGAAGCAGTTCAGCCAAGACAAACCGTGGTAGCTACTTCGTCGGAAAATAATTTTTGGTTTCGTAAAGATTTTAAACCACAGTCTGAAAATAAACATGAAGAAGAATTTAGGTCACTTCAGCATTTCGTAGTGGGGTTTATAGAAATAAGTCTTCACTTCCTCAAGTCCAAGTTATCGATCAAGAAAAACCTTTGGTTGTGAAGTCACCAGGCGTAGAGAGAGTCAACAAGTTTGCGTGTTGAAGTTGTTCACGCCATGGTCATACGTTTAGTTATTGTAGAGCCCCTATGAAAATATTTTGTTTTAAATACGGACGTAAAGGCGTTATACCTCAACTTCGTGTCAGTGGTGCTCAAAAATCGAATGAGATTCGTGTATAATAGTTACCTTGCTGCTTCGTATTATGAGATTACTATTAAAGAGTGTACTAAAATTTAATGCTTTGATAAATTGGGTACATTAGTGTTTGTGCTGTCGTTATACCGTTTGAGGATTGCTCTTGTGCATAGGCACGTTTGTGGTTTGATAGCAATTTTTAGTTTAGATCGGCGTTACAACTAAGATAAATACATGATTCAAATGTATTTTTATAATCGACCCATTTACCGTACGAACCGTCAAATTTTTGCGAATTTATCGTCGGCAAACATATGCCTGAATTAGAAGTGTCAGGAGAAATTACTCGTCTTACATCTTTTGATAATTTATTATGAGCTGACCCCATTGGGGAAGCATCTGAGTTGCCCGTGAGCCTACTTCTGGTTTTATATCTGATTCATGAGTTTGAATTGTGTACTGAACTTTAGACATTAAAGAAAAAATACGCATCTTTAAATTGGCCATCATCCTCTTAGCCCGAAGCATATTCCGAATGCTCAAGATCATAAATTTTTAGTCGAATTGCCTCGTATTCCTTCAGCAAAGGGACAAAACGAGTATAACACTCCTACGCTTTTAATTGTTGTAACATATTTGAAAAATACTTATAAATTGAACAAAAAATTTTTAAATTGTGTAAGAACCTCGCTAGAAACCAATCACATAAATCGCGCCAAAACTTTTATGCTTTATGTATCAAAATTGACTTTCTTAATCAAACACTAAATAAGAACATAAACGCTCAAACTTACTTTCCTCAGTTGGCATAAGTTTAAATATGTCAATAAGGGTAATATTTGAAATTATAAATACAACCACTAAACGTTTTTAGGTTATGCAATACTAATTTCAATGCTTTGCTGTCCTACAAAAACATGCAAACAAAGCTTTTCTGAAAACCACTAATAATGTTTTCAGGTCGCGTAATATAATGTACAGTTATGAATATGAATACTGCTGGCATTTGCAACATGTCTTTCTCGAGCTCAAGGTAATCTTTAGAATGAATAGACGCTTGCAAGAACTTGTTTGCCAAAGTAATAAAATCGCATACAAGAACGAATAAGCTCTTTAAAACCTTAATATGATCTGTCCTCGGGCAATATTTTAACGCAAATTGAATCTGTGCATATGAAAATCGCTATTTTAATTGGAGTAGCACCACATTAAAACGTGTTATGAATATAAAATAAAGGTTGTAGCCTCAAAATTACGCCAATTATTGAAAATTTAAAGGAAAAACTTACTCGATTCCTCAAAATAAACGCTATTTTATTGATAAAGGAAGTTTTATATAGGTACCTGAACCAATTCTTGTTACGCTCATTAATAATTTAATAATCGCCTCAGCTTTAGGAAGTTTAAAGTTGGTGTTTCTTCTCTCTGTGGCATAGACGCTTAATGCCAATTTTAAGGGATATTAATTTCTATAGGATCCGGCTCGAAGAACCATGTTAAGTAGTAACGTGATCTATTAGCATGTCTGCAGATTAACACTGTCAAAAAAATACGTAAATAAAATGTAAAGGCAGAACTATTTATTGATTGAACATTGTTGAATAATATTTAAACCTTTATACTGTTTACCGCCAATTTGGTCTCAATAACCTGTAGTACAAAATATGCAACATGACACTACTGTGCTTGTCGATGTCTAGAGTGCAAGTGTTTCTTGTTTAGGTAGGTAAAAGCTATATATTCCTATTCCTATAATGCTTTCTACGCATGTAGAACAAAGCTAGCTGTACAATGCAAAATATATACTGCATATTATAACACTTAACGTTTCAAATATATGGGAGTACGTATAAATTCAGACTAAGACTTAATTATAGATTTAACACTCCCCTTTTTGGATCCGGTATTGGGACCGGCACTGGCAGGGTTCACTTCAGTGTAAGTAAAATGGTGCACGGGTCATAATTAAAGTTGGCATACGTAACATAATTTAGATGGTTGATGACTTGGAAAGTAAAAATTTTGACTTACGAAGGATTTAGAACCACCCAAAACTCATAGTAGGGAAAAGAGGGGCCTGAACGCCTACAGACCTACTACTGACATTTTGTTAAAAAGATGTGCTAACCCTTACAAAGCTTTACTAACGTTTTTTTTTAAGTAAAATTAACAACTGTTTGGAAGTTTATCAAAAATAAAATCAAGTTTTAGTTTGACAAGGTTTGATATATTAAAAAATGACCTGTATAAGTTGTTGACTGTTTTACGGTAGCTATTGAATTTCGAGATTGTACATATTATACCTCACCTTGACCTTAATTTCTTTATGCTCTTAATTACATTGGACTAGTAGCGTAAAGTAATTTTACATGGTTTAAAACGACCGTCTCACGCCAGTAATGCCGTGGCTGCAATGACAGGTTAGGTTACTGTTAGAAATAGATATTATTATTAAAAAACACAAAACACAAATCACTTTACACGCATATCAGAACAGTCTGCAATAGTTTTAGAACAATTGTTCTGATATGCGTGTTACGTGATTTGTGTTTTTTAATAATAATATCTATTTCTAACAGTAACCTAACATATCATTGCAGCCACGGCATTGCTGGTGCGAGACGGTCGAGTTTAAAAATGAACCAGTCTCCGGAAGCACCTGACAGGTCCTGCATTTTTAATGAAGGTGTCTGTCTAGAGTTTGCATAATATAAATGTAGCCAGACAACTAGAGGAATGCGTTATACCAGTCAGTTAGTCTGTTACCGCCCCGCGAGAAACATTTCGATCCTATTCCATTGCTGTTAAAAATGAAGATTCATGTTGTACAACTAACCCTACTTTTTATGTATCAAATGGTTTCGAAAGCGAATTTCAATAAGTAAATTTCTCATGAAATCTTGTTTAATACCGTTAGTCGCTAGTATCGGTGTTCAATGAACTTTAATTATGTTGAATGGTGACTAATATGCATATTTTGATAAAGCATTGTTTATTATTATCTGAAATCATTAGTTTAACTCTCTTTTCGAATTGAATCGGTCGGTTTATTTCACGGAAGCTATCGTTATATATTATTGACTGTAATATAGTTCACTGTAACAGTGTAACTGATAAATATGATAGATACCAAGTGATGTGTGAGTTGTGGAATATAATTTCCGTAAATACGATGTTACGACGTGCTGATTATACCGAAATTCCACAAACAGGTGTGTATCAGTCTTATTTTATTTATAATTATGTGAAGAAGTATATCTTTGTTGTACTATATAAAGACTCACGAACCCGGAAGTGTAAAAGTAGGCTCATTTGAGATAAGTTGTTGAAAGAAGTTTCAAGGTCGTCTATTGTTTCATAAACGTAATCGTAATCGAATTCTGATTTGATAACGATCAACCAGTAAAATCCGTTTCCAACTATAATTTTGTAAAATTAAAATAGAACCTAGTGCAGAAATTGTCGTATTCTTCGAGTTTTTAATTGCAAGATTTATCACTAAATGTGTAAACAAATTCTTGTCATGTGAAGTCATTGCAAAACCAGAGGTTGGAAGTTATCAAATAAATTAATGTCACTCTTATTTTATAATGTGAATTGTTTTATTTGAGTATTTTTAGTTGGAATGCACTGGAATTAATTGGCGGTAAAATAATCGTAAAGCAGGTTCATATAATCTATGCTTTTTTCGCAAACATTGTACTTGAGGTGGGTGAAGTTGGCATCCACATAGTACACAAATTTTTGATACCATTTGGACTTGTTGCACGCAACACGTTCAAACATAAACCGTTTGATGTTAACGACAAACTATTGATCAGTGCCAATTTCAACTTAAATAAAATATTTCCTTCAAAATGTTTGTTGCGCTCAGGATATTTCCTAAGTCCAAATATTTAATATTTAACAGCAAAAATATGCAAATTAATTGGTTCATATTAACATTACGTTCAACTAGCACCAAGCACATTTGTTACATGACATGTCAAGCCCATCTAAAGGGTGTCATGTGATTATGCGCAACTGCGATATTTACGGCCTGCTATTGATAATTTTGTTTATACTTTGTAACATAGAAATTAAACGGGCGAATGTTAATATTATTTATTTTTCGTAAAACATAGTAACAAGAGAGAGAATTCACTTTAAATTTTAGATTTTGCAAAAAATTATTAGGAATTAACCTGTACCACTCAACAATAATAAACGTTACAATAAAAAGCGTCGTTTCCTGTTTATAATATATATATATATATATATATATATATATATATATATATATATATATATATAATAGAGAAGAATAATCCACATTTGGAATGCAAATGAATGCTTAATATATATTAATAGTTATTAAGATGAAATGAAAACCCAACTTTGTATTTAAAGTTGAATTACCATTTCAAATCGAACTAGTAATTGAAAACCACTAAAAGAACGGCTACAGCAGGACTTGAACCTGCAACCTCTGATTTTCCGGATCAGTGCTCTAACCAATTGTGCTATCTAGCCTAATTGTTTAGATGATGTTATACTTAATACTGCTGAAGCTTGGCTCTTGTTAACGATTTTACAATTACGTCTTGCATTTAAGGAAATTGAATCTAGTTATATACATAATTCATGTACTAATAACTTGATCATCCCATTTTTGCAACGTTCGGATAATACAAACATGTAATTATATTATTATTAATAGAGAAGAATAATCCACATTTGGAATGCAAATGAATGCTTAATATATATTAATAGTTATTAAGATGAAATGAAAACCCAACTTTGTATTTAAAGTTGAATTACCATTTCAAATCGAACTAGTAATTGAAAACCACTAAAGAACGGCTACAGCAGGACTTGAACCTGCAACCTCTGATTTTGCATTAACAATTAAGTAAGTAATTTTTTAAAAATAACATCTTTTGATGACTGTAATGATTGGTTTTCCTATTTTAGAATCTTGATAAAGGCAACAACCCTTGCCGAAACGTCGATTTATAATTAAATATATGCAAAATATTATTTCGTTTTAATTTTTTGGACTAAAATATCCCAATTGTACAGTAACATTTTATCGAAAAAACACTATTATACTAAACTAGTCCATTGACTATAAGTGGAGTTTATATATATATATATATATATATATATATATATATGTATATTCACCTGATAGGGGTCACGCAAGGTCATTGAAACCCTAATTTTCAAAATAAATCCCACTAAAATATAATAGAATCCGGAAAAATGGAATTTTCCGTAAATTCATGATTACGCCCTGTATAATACAAGCATCCCTTTATTCATTGATGTACAACGCAAAAAACGCAAATTGCGCATGTATAAATAATTACCCTGTATGATATAAGCATATTGTAAATAAATAGCAAGTAACGTAAATTGGATATGTAAATTGTAAGATACCGTAAAATGCATTTGATTTGCTGTAAATAGCATAAAAGACTACAGCTTTACACATTTAGTTTGAAAAACTAAAATTAACGTGTATTTAAAAACCCCAAAATTAATAAATAATTTTGTATACCGAAAGCAAATATTTCCTATAAAACGCAAACTCTTTTGCATTAAAAAGCAATGAAAGTTTAAATTAATTATTCCGTGGATATTGCAATTCATTTGAATAGAGAATTCTCTAGAATATAAAAAGATGAGTCATCGGGATTTAGGAATACGTCAAATTCGTATAAACTCATTAAATAAACATTTTTATTTCAAGAAGCAGTTTAAACAATGAAAATAACTAAAATCTCTGGAACAACTGATAAGAAATAATTTATGATCTTCGCATTCACTATTGGAGAGAAGCGATACACAACAATAATAGCATATGATAAACAAGAACAAAAGCGAGCGTCACGAGTAGCTGGAAACAGATAAGAAAGTAATAAAATGTTGAAATTTTATACGCTAATTGGGTATTCCGGGAAACCTTACTCTCCACTTTGCCGCTTGTTCCTTCTCCGGATCCATTCTTTCACAAGGTCTTTCTCTACATGAAAAGGCGTTTCATTGTTGTCATATTAATGTTGGATCACTACCTTCACATTTCGACGAGTTTGCATACGTATTTGAATTGCATTGCAGTATTAGAAAGCTGGTTAAAGTCCTCTCTTCCTGATGCCATGGTTCAACTTGTAGGTTATAGGATGATATGCAACGATAGGACTGGAAAACGTGGAGGTGGGGTTGCTTTTTATATACGTAGCGATCTTAACTTCAAAATTGCACTGAAATGGTCCTCGTTGTATAGTTCAAAATCAGAATATTTTTTGTTTCAGCTATTACCGAACTACTCTAATGTCATTATATTGGGTGATTGGAACATTAACGTGCTTAAAGATACTTCGAATGTTCATCGGTTTCATACTATGACAAATGCGTGCAATCTTTGCATCTTGCCACTTCAGCCTACCCATCACTTACCAAATTCGTCATCCACAATAGACCAGATTATCACTTCAAATAGAGATAAAGCTCTTAACTGTGGACAAATCTCGGTATCAGACATTTCGAATCACGATTTAATCTTTATTTCTTATTCAATTAAAGTATCAAAGTTTCAACCAAAAATTATTACCTGCAGAAATTTTAAAAATACGGATTTATGTAAACTTAATGCTGATGCAGAATCTACTCCTTGGGGAGATATTAGATATTGATCAAGTAGCCGATGCTGATACTAAGCTTGTTATGTTTAATAATTTGCTTCACGAACTCTACGATATCCATGCTCTTTATAAAAAAATTCGTGTAACTCGGCCTAAAACGCCATGGTTCTCTATTCAAATACAACATATGAGGCGCATTAGGGATGCTGCTTTGTCACATTACAGAAAATTTTAAAATCCCGTTAATTATAATCAATACAAACGCTTGCGTAATAAAACAAAACAGCTAATTAGGAATTCAAAGATGCGTTATTATTATACTCTTTCCGCAAATGTTAATATACGCAAAACATGTAATTTTTTTAAAACTCGGGTATCGGAAAACCGCCAATACAAACACATTTAAACATGGATCTAAATACTTTAAATCAAGCCTTTGCTGCAGTTAAAAATTTTGATAGCGGTGCTAAACAAAATACTATAAACGTAATGTCCTCTATAATGCCCCCTGTGTGCCCACAGTTTTCGTTTGTTGAAGTTTCTAATGATGTTGTTTTAGAATCCGTTCGTCGAATTAAATCCAAAGCTGTTGGGATTGACAAAATTTCGAGTTCTATGTTCCTTAATATATATCCGTCTGTTCTTGAAAAATATACGACAATCATTAATACATTATTTCAAACTACTTGTTTTCCAACGACTTGGAAACATTCTCTTATAAGACCTCTACCTAAAACGTTAAGTCCAACCTGCCCCTCTGAACACCGTCCAATAAGCATTCTTCCAACGCTATCTAAGCCAATAGAATATATTGCACTTCACCAAATGACAGAATTTCTACGAACACACAACTTATTTGATTGCTTTCAGTCAGGGTTTCGAGCAAATTATAGCACGTGCACTGCTGTGTATATATATTCTTCTAAGCAAGATCAAACATTTGAATAACTTTTCGATACTGCAATTCTATGGTTAAAATCATACTTAACTGGGCGAACCCAACAAGTCGAAGATAATTTCTAATATTACCAACCTAGTAGCAGATGTTCCTCAAGGAAGTGTACTTGGTACACTTTTATTTAGCTTATATTTACAAGATGTATCTACTTGTTTGAAATTTTGTTAATATCATTGTTACGCAGATGATATTCAACTTTATTATCACTTTTATTTGACCGATTTTGTCGATGCCTTTAATAATGTAAATAAGGATCTGCAAAGGATCAATGAATGGAGTATGAGTAATCTTCTTTCAATTAATCCTTTAAAATGCCAGGCTATTCTTTTGGGCACTCAAAAAATGTTAAACAAGGCATCCCCATTCAGCCTTCCTTCTTTAATTTCAGGTAACTCTACTATTGCACTAGCTGTGAAAAACCTTGGCGTTATGATAGATTCTACTTTAACATGGCAAAAACAAGTATCAAATATTTGCAGAAAAACGATTATTGCTTTTCATGCGTTTAAGCGCCTAAAACGATTCTTGCCTGTAAAGCTAAAACAAATATTGATTACATCTTTAATCTTTCCACATTTTGACTATTGCGACTCAATTTATACTAACCTCTCAATAAATCTCAAGGTAGAATTACAACGAGCTCAAAATAGCTGTATCCGTTTTATTTTTGATTTGAAGTATCGAGATAGAGTATCTCCGTGGTACGCTAAACTAGCATGGCTTAAGCTGAACAAAAGACGTAATCTACATATGGCAATTCTTAATTATAAATTATTTCTTCATCAGTCCCCATTTTACGTACTACGTCTATACTTACCTCTTTCTAACCGCCATTACAGTACAAGGCGTGACGACCTATTATCTATTCCTACCCATCATACTCAAACATATCACTCCTCCTTCTTGGTTACAAGCTCGATTATCTGGAATTCGATCCCTTCGGTTATTCGAAAAGCATCGTCTCTTGTCAGATTCCGTAAACTCTATCATGAATATCTATTAACTAGTCAGATTTTAGAATAAGTGTCATGGCAGTGTTCCTACACACTCCACTCGGCATGCGGTGCGTGTGTGCTGTGTGTGCGTACGTGCGTGTGTGTTAACGTAAGTAGTTAGGTTTGCTTTTTTGTTTTTTTCTATTTCTTTTTTTTCTCTGTTGTTTTTATGTTATATATTTACATTGACAAGTTAGATGTAAGAAAGGGCCAAATGGACCTAATCTCGCTTGTGCAAATAAAGACGTTACAATATAATACAATACAATACAATTATACTAGTAAAATACTAGAAAGAAAGACAATTTATATATACAAGAGCGCTTATCGTTTCGAAGGGAATTGATTCATTAAATTTGATCTGATGCAGTCGATGTAGATCAAGAAATGTCATTTTAAAACACTAGCCGTTGCGTTATATAGAAGTATGAAGTAAAGCATATTTGCGAGGTTGCAATGAATACTGAAGTGATGTTTTTAAACCCAAATTACATACAAAAATGGAATTATTAATTATGAGGAAAAAGCAAAATTCTTCAGTATAAAGCTATTTTAACGATGTAATTAATAATTGAAAAGAAGATTTTAACCCAAATATGTACTTTGATAATTGCTGTTGGAAATCAGGAATTTTAATTTGGAAAACTGGTAAGCCGACTTGGAGATCAATTTAAAATAAGAAGATTTTTAATTACGAGAAGCGTTTTGTGGATTCTGCAACTATCGCTGTTACATTTATTTTAAATTGATATTAGAGTTTTTAGATCTAGTTTAAGATAATCCTAATAATTTTTTTATGTGAGGGATTTTTTTACCAGGAGTTTGCGTTCAGAGTTCGATATACTCTGACCCGAGCACTGACCTTTCGGGATTATATGTAAAGGATTTTTTCTGGCCAAAATAAATCTTACCAGCTTGGAAATAATTTATAACCAGGTGAAAGGTCCTCAAAAGAATTAGCTTAATTCTGTAAATGTAAAATAAGGCAAGCAACAATATTTTTCTTACAAAGACTTCTTAAAAAATAATTTTTCGTTTGAAAGAAAGGATGTTGTAAATGCTTTTGTATGAAAGAAGATATTTCATATTGAATAAATGCTTTTTGATATTGCTGCGTTTTATTTCAATATGAAAACTCAGTAAATTCCGTTGAACTAGCCAGGCAAAGTGAGAAGCGAAGGTAAGTGAACAATTTCAAGTTTACAAACCGCAAACATCTGTTTCACAATACCCTTTTAGTGACGCCCCAAAGCGAAGCGTTATCACATAACTCATTTAGAGACCCCCAACACGGGCCTTTTTCGCTGCACCTTTTTAGCAGCACATCTTAGCGAGGCGTGTCACGGCAATATATGTAGTATATGTAGTATAACAACCTTGCTGATTTGAATATATTGAATGATATTAGCAGGTTGTAGGTCAACTGGTTATTCAAGCGTACTCTTTATTATATTCTAAGCTTTCGGTTCATTTCAAACCTGTATCAAAGAAACTACAAAAACGTCATTATGGGCATCAAGCAATATACAATAAGTACTTACTAAATTGAGGTTGAATGCACATCAATATCATTGAACTATATAAAACTTAAAGTATACATCGAATTTCGAAATTTAACAATAAAACATTTAAAACCGTGAACTATAAACTATTTGCCTCGTGAACATGTAAACTGTAAATAAAGTGTATGTGTGTTGAAACCGAATGGATGTGTGTGGGTATGTGTGACCTACAACCTGCTAATATATATATATATATATATATATATATATATATATAATCATAAATTTTTTCGGTGGAGGTGGTGGTTTTTTTTTTTCATTATTTTTAGAAACCACCACCTCCACCGAAAAAAATTTATGATTATTTAAATAAACATGTTATTGGGCAGGAGCATGCTAAAAAGGTTTTATCTGTTGCAGTATACAACCATTATAAAAGAATATATATATATATATATATATATATATATATATATATATTACTCAAATTTAGACCAGGGTAGAAAATTAATTAATTACATCAAATAATTTTAATCACCGTGTATAAAGACGCTTTCTATAAAAAGAAGCAGAATTAAAATGCTCAAGGTGTATTTAATTTAATTGTTCAAAGAAACAAATAGAAATTACGTGCGAAATTTATATTAATTAATTCAATTTTTAAGTAACGGGTATTAAACAAAGTGTACAAATAATAATTAATATTTAATTTGTATTCACTAAAAATTAAAGGGTAGAAGTCAATGCCATTCATCATTATTTTAATTGGAGTTAATTGAACGATTATTAAGGTATTATATGCATAACAGCTGTTAAAAACCCAATAATATTCAAATCGTAGAAGTGTTATTTAAAGTATTACGATTGAACACCTGCGTATTTTTAAATGTCAAAATTCTAATAAATTCGAATAGATAAACATGCAGATTCTGCGTATATTGGAAACGGTCGGATAAACCGTAGCTTATGTTAACGGGAAGGCTAGATACGGGGTTATTTAACCCAAATAAGAATACACGTGGACTGAAATAACCGATAGTAAAGAATATCGATTTGTACCACTCAGAACAGGGTAGATAGAGACGGATAATATGCGCAAGGCAGAGACACAGATAATAAAAGGCGTGATTTGATCAACGTCACGAGGAAATGATTGGTTGTAATAAGATGCAGATATGAGAGGTGTAAACGTAACGATTTCTATACAAAATTAATTAGTGTTCTTGGACGTTTTTGCGAGCCGTGTGAAAATTTCTTAGATTTTCAACTTGGACGTGTGCAAATGTAGGAGAATCGCTGTGCCTGACCGTCGAAAGGGAACAGAGAATGCGAAATTCTACAAACTGGCCGTCGCGGGACAAAACGGACATACAGGCGAGCTATTATATAAACCCGGACTTTAAACAGTTTCGCTCTCTTAGATTTTTGATTATTCGATGCTTTAAACAGTGCTCTCTTAGATTTTTGATTTTGATTCAATACTTTAAACAGTTTGCTCATATATATTTTGGTGATTATTGAATACTTTAAAACAGTTTGCTCTTTACGTGCTACGATACAAGTTATTATGCATTAGTACACTTAGAAAAGAAGATACAAGGTAATAAAGTCTAGTTATATTTGCGAGTATTACTGTACCAATTATCGAAATTTGTAACGATAAATGAATAAACAAAAGTAGGCAGTTTTGGGTATAGCGGGAAAGAAGTATGAATTTCAGTGCTATTTTTCGGGGGTGTTAATAATCAAATGTTATTCGTAATCGTGATGGGATCCACAAAACAAGATTTAGATATACTTAGATGAGTTCCAGAGAAGCCCTGAAACAATTTTAGATGAATGGTGGTGTAGAAAATTTTTTAAAGGCGACCAGTAATCCGAGGACCTAAACATAACCCAGTTGGAATGGTGTGATTAACAAAGGACGATGTACATTGGAGCCACGAGTGCATTAACCATCAGGTAACTTATGCTTTGTTGTTCAATCTTTGATGTTTTGGTGTGTGTTGAATAACTTTATAATTTGTTTGCTAAAACATGGACAGTAGTGAATTTGTACAAACAACAAATTTTTAATTTTAAGGTGAAATTTTCTTGTTTAAGTAGAAAGGAGTATTTAGCAGTTTATGTTCTTGATTATGATGAAAATTTGGGTCTGTCTTTGAGCTCAATTAGACTAACCTGTTTGATTAACGTAACGGGGTGGGAGATGCTCCCTTTGTACTCAGACTCAGGTCTGCAAATATTGTTAAATTAATTAGTAGGCATCCTACAAGGACTTTAATTCTGGATGCAAATTAAAACTGATGACAAATTTAAACTTGAAATTTTATGATACTGAAATTTATGCTGAAATTTAATTTTGAAATTTTAATGTATTATGAATATTGATGTAAATAGATTTAACGTTGATGTTTGTGGTAGGAATGTGTTTATTTTTTTATGAATGAGGATGAAAGTTATCTAGGGGAGCAGCCGAGGCGGAAAGAGTAAAGAGGCGATTATCAGAAGAGGTTCAACAGGGCGAGAATCACAGCAAATCTTGGTGCCAAATTCGAGAGGTTCGAATATCTTTTTTTACTCTGGTGAGGCTTTTTGTAGATTTCACAGCAATATATATCATCATCATTAGGTCTTCAGTCCTGGAACTGGTTAGATGCGTACCCTCATTGTTTCCTATTCTGAAGTAACCTACACATTTTCCTGAAATTTGCAGTTTTTATCTATCACTATCTGATCTAGGTCTACATCTACCTCCTTTTTCCTATCTCTGCTTGTAATATATCTTATACTATTCCCCAAAAATGATTTGGAACGTATTCTGCCCTTTTATTTCTCATATTTTTTCCACAGATATCTTTGTTCCCCTACTATTTTTATAACCTATTTGTTATTAACTTTGTCTGTCCATGCTATCATCCTCATACATCTGAAGCACAGCATTCCAAAAGGCTGCTACCGTTTTTCTGTCTGCTTTTCCTACTGCCCGTATTTCATAGGCATACTGTGCTGTGCTCCACACATATGCTTTCAACAATTTTCTTCTTGTTTCTATGTTTGTTGTCTTTCATCATAGGCGCCGTTCTTTCTTGTTAGATGTAGTTCGGTCCCCTTCTATTATTTTACAATTATATATCCTATTTCTCCGACATTCAGTGGTTGTGAAGGGGGGTAAGCAGCCTGTGGCGGCCAAGTTCCCTCAGCACTTGAACATTTGCCGCTTTATTTTTTTTTTAATATGTCTTTGCACAGTCAACATTAGTTGCAGGTATTTGACGACCAACACCTGTAGTTGTTTATAATAATCATCAGATTTATCTGCGCTTATTTTTTCATCATTAGGTTTTCTGTCTCAAAACTTGTTGGACACGTACCTGCACTTATTTATATTCTGAACTAGCGTACACAGTTCGCTGAAATTCTCACACACCCTATATATAATTCGGTTCCCCTTCTATTGTTTTATAATTTTATGTCTTATTTCGCCGAGATTCGAAGGGGGTTAAGCAGCCTGCGGCTGCCAAGATCCCCCAGCACTTAGAGATTTGCTGAATTAATAATTTTCCAGTATATATATATATATATATATATATATATATATATATATATATAACTTGAAAGTTTGTTTCTTGGGAAAAAGGTCTAAATAAATAAAAAAAATTTTACATTATATGTGTGTTAATCAGACGTTTCGACCGTCGCTAGATGGTCTTTATCAATGATGTTTTTGTATTAGAAACGCACTTTATTTTGGGGAAATGGAGTAACATTTTCTGCATATTTTAATTCATTTAGCTTTTGAAAAATATTGACGGACGGCTGTCTCCTTTCAGGGTATTCATTGAAGTACATTACATTCGCTTTTTGTGAATTTCGTTGGCAAACATTATACACTCTCAGCATATCACCCTTTTCTTCATTCCAAAACATGTTTTTCAGTACGAACCGTAAAAAGCCGTTTTAAATAGTAGCGCAAACTAATCTAGTTTAAGCAAAACTTATTCTAGAACACACTGACTTATTGAAGTTGATGGTTGTTAGTTGCTATAAAACTGATATCTTTTAAAAATTTCTTTCTTTTGTGGATTTTCCGGTAGTATTCGGAACTTTTTCAAATTCTGAACGGCGTTTTATCGAGTATGAAACTGCACAATTTTGCTCCAATTTAAACATTTTCGTATCTCGTGCAATTTTCGAGAACCCAATGGTCACCATCAAATTTGTTTCAACTTGTATACAACGTGAGGATCTTGAAACTTGTATGAGTGCAATCTTGGTTAAATGGGACGAAAGTAGCACAATAATAAGGGTGTCTAAGATCGGTATTCAAATTTCAAACAATGTTTATAGGTTACTAGATATAGGCAAAAAATACAAAATTGCCGATTTCTTTATTTGCTAGTAGCTAAGCTGCTAATTAATATAGAATGCTCTAATTTTGTACATCATTCATCATTTCGCTTCACATTTTGAACTTATATTTTGTCTAAGGCACATAGGTTTTGCGTGACGATGTTCAACTTTTTATTTTCTAATAAACGCCATATTGGATTTTTACATTTTTGAAATGCTGACAAAATCCTTTCCAAAGAAGTTATAACATGGCTATATTAAATTGAATTAAAACATTATAAATCACGAAACCATGTTTTGATCGTAGTAGGCTTTATAGATATTTTATGCATTTGAACACGATCCTTTTAATTGTTAATTGCAAAATGAAAATTTTTTAGGGTATTTTAAAATGCTTTTATTATAAGATGTGGATGAAATTTTTTTGATAAACGCTTGTTTACGCATAGAACATAATAAATACGCTTATTCTCATCTAAGACATGATTAAACTATTTAATAATCACTGTATTTGTACATTGATACATTTTATACCGGGCATTTTCAAAATACATTTTCTGTACAAATAGATATCTAAATAAATTGCCTTTTTTTCTCGAATTGTTCAAGCTTATGACGTCGGACGTTTATCATATGATGCAGTATGACCTCTCTATGACCTTTACATATTGCTGTGGAGTATAACCTGAAGATGCCCCACATTTGGCGCCAATAAAAGTGCAGTGGATTGTCGTCTGAAGATTCCTGAATAAAAGTGTTACCCTAATCATTTTGCTAGCTTAGTTTAAACGAAAAACGAGAATCAAACATCAAACTTACAATGACATCAAATATTCGTTAACAAACAATCTTTCAAATAAAATTTGCTATATCCACATAGAACTTTTAAAAAATCATATCCTCTAAAAATACTTACATACGAACATTTCAATCCAAAAATATGGTCCAATATTGTCAGAATATCTTAAGATAAAAAGTTAGCTACTAAATAATCACGTGCTTAAACTAAAATAGAATCCATAAAAATCTTTCTAATTAGTATTTCCATTCACAAATCCTTTTGTATCACTCTATGTACAAACTTGTAGAAACTACATTGGACAATTTTTAATACTCCTCCTAAGACGAATTCAAACGTAACTGATAAGTTGTGTTCAATAAATCTCTTTATAATGACCAAACTTACCAAAATTTTACCACTCCTTCATCAAATTATCCACTTACAAAAAATTATTTATACACCAAATTCTTGTCTAATCCAACCTATTTAACTTATAAGAGAAAATTCCTTTTAAAGATTTTAAAAACAATTATTTACCGTTAAATTATGCTGATTGTCCTTTCTTTTTAGGTCGCAAGTTTATATCAATTTCCAAGGTCATTAAATGCAATTAAACTTCATGCACGCTTTCCAAATCCAATGTCAGTATCTTTTAATTCTTTTAAGATTAATTTACCATTAAATGTTTTGAAAATTGATATACTTTTTTCCATTCAAATTAAAAACTATCTTGCAGAAATTGGCCGTTGTTCATTCAAAAACCAGTTCCATTATTTGCTTCAAAGGTGTTACTTCTTCATAATCTCAACTTAAAATCAACTTTCAACGTCGTTTGTTATAAGTTATAGTTTTAAAACTTATTATTATCTATTGACTGATATCTTTAACGAGTAGTAAAACACACTGACCTGACTGAACTCCAATCTGTCTTTTTTATTGTTTATGTAGTATTTGATCGTACTATCTCATAAAATCTATAACCATGGGGAATTTCTGGTTGTTGTTTATAGGATTTCATTAATGTGGATGTTATTGTACTGAGCAGTGTCATTTTACGGCTCGCGGCTATAGTGAATTAGCACATTTTACACGGCTTATCTATTATGTTTAAGATCAGTAGCCGTCACTCAATTATTTTACGATCGTTATCTACTTGATTTACTACCTTGTAGAATGAACGTTTTAATTGCTTATTTGTTATCTTGAAGACTAATGATTGTCACTGGCTTATTTTATGATTGTTATCTAGCTCATTTATAATTTTACTAATTGGTGAATGAACGCTCCAATTTGTTATTTGGTACTATGAACAATCTAGAGTTTTCTCGAAGAAATGAAATACACTTTTCAATTTAAAATACACGGCTGCATGTTTTGTGTTGCTTTTCAATTTAATCTTGTTATGAAAATGACATAAACGCGTTTAAATAGTATCGAGTACTTTTTAATGAGGAGCATTTTCAGAAACATGTAAACCATGGGGTTTTTGTGTATTTAGAGTATAAATATACAGATTGTTTTCCCAATACTGAGTGTTTCCACAATTACGGAATGGTGCTCAATGACCTTTTGCATGACTACTTATCACATTTATATATATATATATATATATATATATATATATGTACATAGAAAGAGAGAGAGAGACATACATAGATAGCTAGCAACTTTTATGCAACCTTAAATGGTAATTTCAAATCGAGTTAGTAATTGAAAGAATCCCGGACAGGATTCGAACCTCGAACATAAGTTTTCCCCTATATATATATATATATATATATATATATATATATATATATATATATATTGCTACGTCACTACCTAATAATACGAATAGATGGCAAACAATAGATGTAAGATAAACTTACAGTTAAAATGCCCTTGTGCTAGCTGTCTGCCGGTAGATATGAAACTCTTCTGCAAAATTTGTTGAAGCATAGATTGGTTGTTTTCTAATTGAAAGCTAAATGCGTAGTCATTAAATTTTTAAAGAGCGTCGAATATCTACAATAGAATGAGATATAATGTTCGTTAAATAAATTATTAATAATCAAACTTTTAATGGACGCCAAATAAGAATAAAAGAATGAAGTATAATTTACTTTATCTAAGTTATTGCACAGTTTAAATAATCATGTCTTATAAATTTTTAGTGATATAACTGGTTCTCTTTACACCGTGGTTTATAATCTACCCCTACTTGAAAGTTTCAGTCAATGTACTGAAAATTGTTTGTGCACAAAAAACTCCCTCTTAGAAATGTTAATAGCCCAAATTCAACATAAGTCTAGTACTATTCAAAATGTAATACTAAGTATTTGAGTTCCACAATAAATTATGAATGATCTTTAAATATAGAGATATATTAAATCTTTGACCTTATTTGTTGCATGTGTTGCAATCAGCTGTTGTCCTGGATACATCGATCAGCAAAGTGAAGCTTTACCTTAGATTTTCTTCTGTACTACACCAGTATCGATGGATTTCTCCTAGACGTAGTATTAAAACATAGAGTTTAAATTAGTACTAAGCCAGATATGGAATTTCAGTGATATTAATTCTCGATGTAGAATTAAAAATATTTTATAGAATGGTATTTATTAAAAATTATTAAATATGTCGTAGAATTTAAGATAGTCAGGAAATTCTTAAATTATTGCTCAAAAATGTATCGTGCTGAAAATTTTCTAAGTTCGTTTTAATTAAATTTCACTAATTTTAATTATTTATACACACTAGGGTCCTGATCGCTTACTTCACTTGATGGCACAGAACAAAATCTCCCCACTTACATTGTGTTCTTCCATTTATACGATTTTTAATTGTGAGATTGGCTGATTGTCTGTTGTATTGGAACTTTTCCCAGCATGTGTGCGAGAAATAAGGAAATTTAATAAGCTTTTACAGACTAAAATTGTATATGATTTCCTTTATTAACTTCATATAAGAATAATAAGATAATGACATACCTGCGATACACCTGCCTTCAAAAATAGCTAGTAAGTAAAAGATGGCAAATATAAGGTCCCGGACAGGATTCGAACCTGTAACCTTCGACTTTGACCACCGATATGCTAACCAATTGCGCCAACCGGCGGGTGATTACAATTGGAAAGATATACAAATCTAAACCATGTGAGCAACCTTACATCAAGATAACGCTCAATTACGTTCGGCGTTTTCGTTAATCATATCTGACAATGTAAAGCTTTTGATTTATGTCAGATATAGACCAGATGCCATAAATGGTACTCCGAGTCTCTCGAAAAATTGTTCTATATTTTCTTCACTCCTATTATCTTGCGTCTAATTTTTTTTAAATTTATCTGGCATTTTGCCTTCACAATTGTTTCAATTTAGACCAACCTTTACTAAAAATTACCTAGCTCCAAAAAAACCAACTACCTTTCAAAATTTTATAATTAACGATATTCCTTCTTTCGCTACTTCTTTTTAAACAACGCATTATTTTTAAACAACTCATAAATGAAGGCATGTAACCCAACTTACATGCATGTATAATAAACAAGTAACATTTAACTAAAAGATATGTAAAATTACATAAAGCTTGGACTTTCTTTATTATACTATTTTTGTTTGAGCTATAGGACGTTAAAATTTTAATAATTTTATTGTTTTTTAAACTTTATCATTTAAAAAAATTCAATATAACAATAACAATTTTATATGGTAACGTTTACCACACTCTACAGCGTGTGCATTTTTTGGGGTCATCACACTTTTTACATTCCTATTTCTAAAATGGCGACTATAATTTGTATTGTTATCATATTGGCATTTCCAGCGTTCTGAAGCAAATCGTAGGTTAGAAAGACTGGTCTTTCAATACTTAGTGCGAACACATATTTACGGAAAAAACAATTTTTTATGTATAATACCGATGATGCGGAATAAACCACTACCAGTTTAACAATTTCAAAATCTCGATTTCACCACAATTAGGGAACATTTGTCAAAGTATTTTTCTTATTAAAATATACACGTTATTAAATTAAACTGTTTTAAACAGTTTATATCCAAAATCATCACAATCTAATCTTGAACAATAATTAACAAGTTTGTGTTGACTTCCGAACGAATTAAATAAAGTAATTCAAGTTTATCGTCAACTAGATAGAAAGTTCTTATCGCTTTCTTTTTTATCAAAGATATCGTGTTTACGTTCAAGGTTTAACTACATGTGTTTTAGCTATCAGTGTGTAGTGTTTGCTACACTGGTCATTAACTCATTTTTAAATATACCTGCGTCATAACAGCAAAGTAAAGTACTAATTGGGGGGTAAATCGATTTTTATCGCACTAGTGTTTTAAAGGTGCTAAACAACAACATATTTATTTGTCAAATTATATCATGTCAAACGTATATATTTTAATATCGATGAACTATTTCAAATAAATATTAAATAAACAATTTGTTTAATATTTGAATTCTTACAGCATTGAGCTCTGTTTATTGTCGGCTATGTGAATATCTGAGGATTTCAGTAAGGATGATGTCGATGGTTAATTAATATTAGTTGGAGATGTGAACCCAGCAGTAGCTACCTCTTTGTTAACGTTAGCAATTAGCCGAGAAACTGTAATTTTGCTCATTGTAAATTTTTCAATAGAACTAGAAACAACAGTAGAGGATTTCCAACCTACTTCGTCTTTAAGTTCGTCCACAGTCATCTCTCTGTTAGTCATAATTATCCCAGACGTCCGTCTGAAAGCGTGACCCGTCTATTTACCTGCATCTGGTACTTTTAAAACACATGCTACATGATAAGGACATTATCCAAAGACGTTAATTCCCACTGCTTGTTTGGTGCACTTTCCATTACAATAATTCTCCCTGTGTCAACATTCTTCGGGGCGCAAAGAAAGGTACTTGTTAAATATCCGAACATATTCAACATTAGGATCGTCTACCACTACAAATTTACGACCCTTTGTTAGTTTTTGATGAACGAATGCAAATTATCAGCAAAGAACTTTCTTTGGCGATGTCGCTAATGCGCAAATCACACTTTCGTACTTCTTGCACGAGCCAAAATACCACAGATAGCGAATCTTTCAAAAATAGAAAAATAACATCTCGAGCTTGAATGAAAAACTTACCTAATTGTTGTTCGGTAAAAACTAAAGACTTTTTAGAATCATATCATTTGTTTCTTCTTTTCATGAATGCGTGCAATTTATGGCAGGATACTAAATCTATACCACTTTTTATTCTTAAGATTGCTTGAAGCTTAGAATGAGAACACCAAACAGAGGAAGATTTATATGTTTTGGATTTTTCCATCATATAATCTTACATCACCGATTTATGAACACACTGGGTACCTTTATTCTCTATCCTGAGTAATAACTTACTATATTCTTTAAAATATGCATCCTTAGACTTTTCAGGAATTAGTTTTGATTCGGCCTCCGCTGCTAACTATTCAATTTCACTTGAAACTTGTTCTTCGTTCAACATTTTTAACTATGCTCAAAATATCAATCAACTGAACTGTCAAACCAATTACAACACATCAGCACAACAAAATACACACAAGCACACACACAAGCACACACACACACACACACACAACAGAGACTGTACGTGGCCTCCCTGGTTTTCGACTGCCGATAGCCAGGACACGTACAGGAACGCGTACTTCTCGGTTTCTGATTTCCGGTTACCGGCGGTTGGAAACCGGGAGAGAGAAACAGTCCCAAGGACCTCACCACAGACATAAGCACACGCACACACAAACATGAAAACAATAAACACACACACCATTATAGCACACTGGCACGACAAAACACACACATACAGACACCAAAACACACACAAACACTCACGTACACGTACTTGCACGCACACGCATACGACACAGATATATACGCACACGTGCACACATACACACCAGGGACTGTACGTGGTTCCCCTGGTTTCCGGCTGCCGACGGCCAGGACACGTAAAGTAATGCGAACTTCTCGGTTTCTGATTTCCGGCTGCCGGCGGTCGGAAGCTGGGAAGGACAGCGGTCCCAAGGACAACATCACAGACAGAAACACACATACGCACTCTCACGCGCGCACAGACCCAAACACACACACACGCACACATACACATACACACTAGGGACTGTACGTGGTCCCCCTGGTTTCCGGCTGCCGACGGCCAGGACACGTACAGGAATGCGAACTTCTCGGTTTCTGATTTCCGGCTGCCGACGGTCGGAAGCTGGGAAGGAAAGCATCCCAAGGACATTACCACAAACAGAAACACACACACACTCACGCACCCACACGCGCGCACAGACACAAACACACACACACACGAGTATTTCCAAACGCAAATAATATAAAACTAACTAATATAACTTAAGGTAGCAAATAATTCTGTTAGATTTCTTAGGAGTAACAGGTTTGCTGTAATTTTTAGGTAGCAGACTAATTGTAATGTTAGAATAAATTAAAAAAAAAAAAAATAATAAATGTCAAACCAATTGAAAATTACAATTATTTCCATGACGCAATAAATCAAAACGACTGGTAGCCTACTTCACAAAAAACATTAAGAATATTAAGATAAATTAAGTAAAACGTGTTACATGCCAACTGACATGCATCACGTTAGATTTAATTTGTAAATAAATTGCCGCGTATTTTTAAATGAATACGTCAATTTACGTCGTCCCTGACAGCCGCGTCTGCGCAAAAGGAAGCGGAGTGCGTGCGTGGTGTTAAAATACGCCATTAAGTTACGAGCCTTCGACGAAACGACAACTATCTATGTCGTGTGTCTTTTCTTTTTAGGGATGTAGGTTCCTTCCACCTTTTGCCTTCGTGTACCTGTTACCTAAATCCTGTCGTTCCCTACGTGTACAGAAGTCACAAAGAGGGAATGTAATTTGATTCAACAAGGGGTGGGATCCTGAGACGAATTTCCAGATGCCGCCATGTAAGTAATTTGTTTTGATGTAAATTGTGCTTGCAAATTGACTTAAAAAGCGGTTGCATCACCCTAAAAACGTGTTCGGTATCAGTTAGAAATATGGCGGGAATCATGCCGCGAGTATAACAATTGCGCAGTATAACAATTGCCCAAGTGTAACAAATGTAAAAACACATATCAAGTTTTAATGTAGGTATATTGAAAAATAGCCTTATTTCGTTTGTAAGTGCCTTTCAAGCACCTGCAATCATTTAAAGGCACTACGCTTTGCTTTGCGCCCTTAAACGTTGCGCGTGATTTGAAGGTTGGCTTACAAACTTGTATCAAAATATTCTATTAAGTAATAGTGCTTTAAGTAATCTCTACAAATTAAAAATTCCATTGAATATTTTTCTGTTTTGGACTGAAAGTTTTTAGAAAGTGCAAAGATTTTTGTGGTACAGACGCTACAAATACACCTCCAGATGAAGTTCCTGTTGATAACCACGGGGCGGTTTGCAATTTGGCGTATGAATGAACAGACAACGTATACCTACTTACAAACTTGTGTTCTGTAGTAGCCCATAATTGTGGCACTGCTTGATCACTTAACTCGCCTAAACTTAATGTATGTGATTATTTTTTATGTAAAAATACAAAATTTACTGCAATTGCAAAATGCGATGGTTACGGCGTTTAGAGAACGAAGTCCAAAGAATTTGAAAAATAGTTCTCAAAATATAACCAGTCGCGTACAAATCTGTTTTAAAAAAAGGTGGTGATTTTGAGCATTCAAAATTTGTGAATAAAAGTTTTTGTTTTGCATTTTAGTGACTACATAGTTATGACGGAGATACAATTAAGCAGTTTGTTCTGTTTCATGGTAGGTGTAAACAAAAGTAATAGTAATAAATCACTCATAACGTACATCTTTTTGGAGAAATTAAAGATTTTAAAATGGCGCCCATAAAAAAACAACCGAATGCTGCTACTTGAAAAATATCGAAGCTATACCAATTCTACTGTCATATTAATATTTTTCATACAGATGAACCTCCAAATACCAAATATGAACAACATATTTTAATAGATACCAAAATCGTGAAAAAATATCATAAGCACAATTTTCAGATCCTCCAAAATATTTGCGGAATTTCGAAAATAATTAAATTCTGAAAACTAGTTTTGAAAGGTCAACATGTCGTAACGTTTTGTAATCTAACAAAAACCCGATCTTTTATATTTTATTGCATTCGAATAGTGAGTGAAAATAGATGAGGCGCCTTGTTTGTTAGAGGTAAGATTTATAAAGAGTTACCCTGTTAATATACTTATAAATTTGCACGATTAGTGTATGGACGTTTGATTTTGTAGTTGCACAGACTATGGACAAGTTTTTTCAGCAAAAAGATGTCTGCTTCAAATCTCCATCTAGTGGACCGCCTTTTTCAATTGATCCTTTAAAGTATTATCTGCTAAAATCACAAAACTACGATGCTCTTCCCAGAGGGGTACTACCACTAAATTGCAAATTTATAGTAAATTGTTGCGCATTAAAAGCGCTCCACAAAGTATTTTAGTGAATAATTCATTGTAGGGGATTTGTGTAGAATTAATTTGGGTATATTACATAGTTGTGTAATATAGTTTGAGATATCGATAAACATTTGATATCCAATCTTGCTAACATGCATTAATTTAGAAGATAGCCAGAGTTTTAATTTAAATTGTTAATTTGAAACGTAAATTATATTGTTTCCGTTTCTAAATTCTATGTAGTATATTGCGCCCTCTATACAGACACGCGAGAAAACAGCATATCTTTGTTTGCACTAAGAACAAAGTTTTTTTACTTTTTGCAATAAGTTACATTATTGAAACCGTCACAGTCCTTATCCAAACTTTTGTTCAGAATTGATATGTATTAGAGATGTGGCGGTTAATAAGAAAAAGTATTAAGGTTTAACTATAGAAAGAAATTTTAAATTATGTAACCCATTGCACCAAGTAAAAAGACCTATTGTGAATTTCGAATTTACCCTTAGTACCCCTTTAGCGAAGGTGTCGCAGTTTTGTGGTTTTCGCAGATACTATTTTAAAGCGATTGATAGAAAAAAGGGGTACCTATACTAAATGAAGATTTGAACAAAAAATTTTTTTGTAGGAAAAACCTGTTCATATCTGCGCATACTACAAGATTTAGCGTCCATACACTACCGTGTAAATCAAGTATAATTAAACCTCGTTAAAGGGTCAACTCCTTATAAACCTTACCCTAACGTACTGGGTGCACAACCTATTTTGACTCACTACTGGAATGTCGCAGATTATAAGAGATCGGGTTCTTGTTAAATTACAAAAAGTTACTGCATATTGAGCTCTCAAAACAAGTTTTCAGTATTTAATTATTTTCAAGATTCCACAAATATTTTAGAAGAACTGCAAATTGTGTTTTTATCATTTTATTTATAATTTTGATCTTTATTAAAATATCTCCTTCATATTTGGTATTTGGAGGTTCTTGTGTATAAATAATATGAATATGGCATTAGAATTGGCATGACTTCGATATTATTCTAGTAGAAGCAAACAATTGTCTTTTTTCTTTTTGCGCTCCATTTTGAAATTGTATACCACAATTGGGGTTATTTTTCTAGATAATGTGGTTTTTAGAGTCTTCAAGTTATTCAAAACGATGAACGTTATGAGTGATTTTTTTATTTTTGTTTATTAAAACTATCACGAAACAAGATAAATTGTTTAATTGTATCTCAGTAGAGTCAGTAAAATTCAAAACAAGAAATTTTGTTCACAAATTGTGGATGCTTAAGTTCACCACTATTTTTTTCAAAAATTGAATTGTACGCGCTTGGTCATATCTTCATAATCATTTTCCAAATTTATTACACCCTATATGTAGACGCCAATTATTATGTACTCCATACTTAATTGAATATTAGGGTTCGAGTAATGTAAATTTCTATGTACAGATTTTAATTGTTTTAGCAATTTGAAGCATAAGGTGTTTGTTGTGCTCTACTAATTAAGTGTTTTCTCAGGAAATATAAGTAGGGCTGGGTCGGCGTATCGATATATCGATACGTATCGATACGACCCCCGTATCGACCCCCCCGATACAGCGAAAAATAAATATCGATATATCGATACTCGATATGTATCGATACGTATCGATACGCATCGATACGCATCGATACGTATAGATACGTATCGATATTCGATATAGAATATGTATCGATATTCGATACGCAAATTCCCGTATCGCCCACTTATGTTACAAATATTAAACTTGAAACTTTAATTATTTTGATAACGAACAATCTTAAGTGAAAGATCGAATTGTCAGTAAATACATTATTTTAAAACGATCTTGTGATTTTATTCCCAAAGAAGCAGTATATAAATTATCGATGCGTATCGATTCGTACCGATACGTCTCGATATGTATACTTAATCTACACATCTAAACGTTCTGATACGAATCGCTATATACATCTATACGTATCTATACATATCGATACGCATCGATACGTATCGATACGCATCGATACGATCGATACGCACCGATACGCATCGATACGCACCGATACGCATCGATACGTATCGATACGCATCGATACGATCGATACATATCGATATGTATCGATACGCACCGATACACATCGATACATATCGATACGTATCGATACGTATCGATATATATCGATATTCGATATATCGATACATATCGATATAGAATATGTATCGATATTCGATACGCAAAATCCCGTATCGCCCACCCCTAAATATAAGTGCTATAGTTCCGTAATTTGGTACAGCAACATCAGTGATAGTGTTGAATTAATTGACGTTTTCACTCATGCTTTTCTCTATCTGCAAAATAAGTAATAAACTATCCTCAAAATTATACTATTGAATAGTTATCAGTGACCTTTAACATAATAAACAGATATAGTTATTAATTGGACAAGTTCTACATTATAAATAATAAACAGTGTTCTGGTCAGGAATCTGGAACTTAAATTTGCAGATGTTTAAATATATTTTGCTTTTTGATGATAATATCAATTCCACTGTCAGCAATGAGTACAACTAAGGCTGATTATGATAAGTAAGAATGAGAGCAATGCTAAAATGAAGTGCTGCTCAAAAAAAATGCACAACAGTAGTATGCATAAAATGCTTTGTTATGTTCCACACCAGTTGTGGAAAAAGAGTAGAAAATCTGCAGTTCTTTGCCGGAAGTAAAGTGATCTGCTGCGGGTCTTTAGACTGGGAGGCCACATCAGTTCCTAAAGGTTTCGATTTTAGTGAAATTCAGGCACAGAAAAGAGAAATTGCACTGTTAAATACTATTATTAAACAGTTGCACGATAAAAATGCTATACTAACACATAATATAGTTCACTTGAAAGAATATGATGACCTGTTGAAAAAGGTAAATAGTTTTAATATTAGTGTCTCTCAAGACTCTGCAGGGAAAGATGTTTCAAAGTACAATTTTCTAAGTGTACCCAATCAGTTGATCATCACAAACAGTCAAGTGCAAACATACAAGAGGAAAAATGTTCTAAAAACGAAGGTGCAACGAAAGTAAAGATTTTACAAGATACCAACCAGGGAAATAAAAATAGAATTGATTGGGCTATTCACTCAAATGAGTATTCACAAGTTCATATCTCGAAAATTACCCCTGAAGCAGTAGCATATGCTGTAGCTCAAAAAGTGGACTAATAGAGTTAGCAGTGATGGCTATTTAGTAGTGCATAGACGTAAGAAGTCTAACAAACAGTCTATTTTTGGTACAGGTGTAGGTAACAACTTCAAATCAAACTTGATTGCTGCGGAAAGAAAGGCATGGATCTTTGTAGGGCGTATAAAAGAGGCACTCAAGTTGAAGTTTTGCTAAAACACCTGCAAGAAATCATACCCAATAAAGAATCCTCATGTGCTACACCTGAGACAAGGGATATATATATATATATATATATATATATATATATATAGAAGAATGGAATTTATTGGCAAGTGACTCAATATTAGCCACAAGGGCATCCTGTCGACGCGTTTCGCCCTAATTGGGGCTCATCAGGACAGGAGTAGCAAAGATGTAATATTTAACACGAACACATTATGGGAAGTACAGCATCACCTAGCCCACAATTTGTGCCTTCGTGCTGTTTCACCTGACTTTGCAGGTTTTATCAACAGTCGGCACGGAGGAGATCCGGTTCAACTGCCTTTTTCCATAGCCAAAGATTATAATTATAAAAAATAAGTAAATTTAATGAGTCTTAAAATATATTTTAAGACTCATTAAATTTACTTATTTTATATATATATATATATATATATATATATATATGTGCCTGTTTCAGTGGGTGTCTACTTGGATGACAAGAACATTGTAATGGATGGTAAAATTGGCCAAGTGGTGCAGAAATAAGGCCTTACATTTTTAGAGAGCGAGTCTCTATCGATGCTTAAGGCTAATGGTGGTACTTTTAAACCGAACATAAGTCATTAGGCACATAAAGGTGAACTGTAACAACTATTGATGTTTTTGAATGTACAGTCTCAATCAAAAACAAAGTGTTTTTAATTTATTACTACACAGAATGTAATGTTAATGCTCCTTTTATTGGCGTGGTTGAGCACTGAATGACAGACTCTACCATAAACTATATTGCAATCAACAGTTACAAACTAAAAAGTAGCTTTTCTCGTATCAATATGAGAGGTGGAGGGGTCGAACTTTGGGGCAACGCCAATAAGGTTACTGCACTGGATTTTACAGGAATGAGTTGTGAAGGTGAGTTTGAACTATGTGGTGCTAAATGTAACGATTTTTGTCATCCTTCAACTTTCACTTTGATTGTGTATCGTCCACCGTCTGGAAACCCTAAGGTATTCCTAAATAAATTTTCTGACGTTCTAGACAGCATATACAATCTTCAGTAAAAAATAATATTAGGAGGTGATTTTAATATTAATATATCGAATAGTTGTAACATTATTTTGTAATGTTAACGAATAAACAGATCAATTAATTAAAATTCAGTAACTTGCATAAAGTATAGACAAAAATTCCACAATAAATTACATCATATTTAGTTAGGCTCCCTTATAATAAAAGACCAGCTTTACGGATAGCTTCAGGCTACTAAACTATTAGAAATTCCAGCGGCTTTCATCATTTAAAGGTCTACCCTCATAAATCAAATACAATAAACCTCTTAAAGTTTAGGTCGGTTACAGATTGACGAAAGTGATAAAATTAAAATGTAATAGTACCTTTTAGCGTAAATAAAGGAAAGCAATTTTCCGTTTGAAAAGCTTAACCTTCTTAATACTTTCGTTGATTGACAACGGGTTATAGAAAACGAAACATTATAAATAGCGAAAACTATTTCCAATTTGATTTCTTCAAATATTACAAGTAATTTTAAGTAGTCTGGAGACATCCATTGTATTTAAAATCCATTTCGGCTCAAGTAGGTTAGCCGGTCTTTGTTAATGGCAGACTACTGTCGCCATAGGTAGGTTCCACATTTTAATAATTAAGAAATTCGTAGAAGGTACAATATAATTTAAACCCTTGGGAAAATAATTGCTTCCGTGACTCTTATCTAAAAAGGGGTTGGATTTGGTTTCTGAAATCTTGTTTTGTGGGAGGTTCTGTTCAGTCATTGGATAACAGAAAATGACGTACATAATGATTAAGGTAGGAATTAGTCTATATAACTTAAGGCTTTAGCCAAAAAAAAGAGTTTTTTCCAATGGGGCTGTCCGTGGTCAAGAAGTAGAAAGAAACGTAGTTCGCGGGTAGCGTTCTCCGGCATCACAGATATAATATTCCACTTCGTATCACGATATTAAAAATTGGAAAGAAGTGATTACTTTTCCAATTCGCGAGGGTTATGCTCATATGTTCGCGGATTTATAGTGATACAAGGTAACTATTAAAAAGCTTGTAGGCGTGTGACGCACAAGTAAGTGATATTGTCAAGATTTGGCCGGGGTTCGTGTGCCAGTCAATTTTTTAAAAATTATAAACAGAAGTAACAAACGAGATTCTCTTCCCAAATTTAAGAACTGTTCTACGTTGGAAAACAAACCTTCAAACAATGGACAATTTTTAGTAAGAAAGTTTTTATAGTTAAGTAGCATGACCAATTTTTAGTTAGTTTGTTTGTTAGGACGTTTTGGCCATAAACCGTAGGATTAATTTAGTGTAAGATTTATAATATAAGTTTTCGTTCATATACAAGTGTTTGGGAACTACTTATGTACTCAAAATTTTCATAAATTCCATAGTCACCTATTCACTTAAATTTCTAAATTAAAATCAATGAATGTAAGAGGTTCACGTTTCTTGCTCTGTGAATTAAATGGTTTTGTTTGCCGTTGATTAAGTCAATAGTTTTTCTTATTTTTTTATAAGTAGTAAAAAGTGAGGAATTGATTTAAAGAAACAATTGTCCTCCTTGGGATGACAAGTCTCTCAAGGTTTTGTACGAACATTTGGACATTCTCGACTTGTCTGGCGCCCTTGGCAATTGTCATTAAGCCACAATATTTTATGAAAGGTAAGTGCCAACTCTGTTGTAGTATATTATAAATTACTTTAACCCTTTTTGCAAAATTTTAACCCTCTATATGATCCACGACCTTCCGCTAGCTAGTGCCGGTGACCCCCCTTTAATTTTTGTTTTACAGGCCGCCCCCATTTTATAATTTTACTGGAAAATACATACTTAGTAGCTTTTCCGCCTGTAACATAGTACAGAATTAAAGACAAATTTTCTCAACTTAATGGCAGGGTACAATCTGCATTATACAGTGTCTTCCCCAACTCGGGTAACCAGCAATTCCTCTACAGTAATTGACAGTATTTTAACAAATATCAAATCAGAGCATAAAGTTCAGCTACATGACATACCTGTCAGACCACAAAATCTTGTTATACAGTGAACAATTTGCACAACATAATAACACGCAATATTAACTTTGAGAACTACTTACATGATGAGAAATGGGGGAAGATGTATCAGACCTTATCAGTAGATGAACAATTCAAAGTTTTTCTGGACACCTCATTTGTATATTTTGACAAGTGCTTCCCTGTTACAATGGTGCAACATAAACGTCACACAGATGAATATTGTAATCCTGTCGTTACTAAGTCTAGTGATAGCCTTAAGGATTTATACATCCTCTCTAAAGAATATCCGATATTGAAACCTATATATAATATTCGAAGAGTGCAGCATTATAAGCTGATCGATGAATGCAAACTTGCATACTATAGCTCAATGATAGCATCTTCTGTCAACAAGGGTAAAACTGCATGGTCTGTTATCCACAAATTAAGCAAATGGGTAAAGAATGACAGTATCGCCGCAATTACAACAGGAGCACATAATGGAAGATCCACATATTATCGCTAGTGTGTTCAATGACTTTTATACAAGCTTCTATGCTGGTAATGCAGAATATTCCACAAACTGAATTATAAGATTGAATCACATAGATATGAAACCTCACAGTATGGCTGTTATTCCGTTTTCTGAATTTGAAATACTGGGAGTTATAGACAAGCTAAAAAACGTCGTGTGGTACAGATGTAATCCCTATTTCCCTGGTGAAAAAATTTAAAACTATACTTGTGACGCCGATTACATTTCTTATTAACGAGTCACTTACTAGAGGTACTTTCCTCGCAGTACTTAAAGTTGAATTTATTAAGCCAGTATTCAAAAAAGGAGATCCACAGTTAATTGCTAATTATCGGCCCATCTCTTTGCTATCGGTATTTTCTAAAATGTTAGAATATGCTATGTATACTAACTTAACATTATGTTTAAATAAACATAATATTATCTCTCAAGATCAACATGCTTTTATCAAAAATAGGTCAACAATTACTGCTATGCTTCGCTTTTACAATCTATTATGTGACTTAAGTCGAGCTTTTGACTGCGCGGAGCACAGTATATTGCTCCACAAACTATGCACTTATGGTGTGAGAGGTGTTGCTGCCCAATGGTTTAAATCGTATCTCAGTGACTGTTCACAAAAAGTAGTTGTTCGAGAGCAATGCCAGTAATGGTACCTCAGACTGTAAGAATGTGGAAATAAGGAGTCCCTCAGGGATCTATTTTAGGACCTGTTTTGTTCATAATTTTCATAAACGACCTTACCCGGTTCATTGCTGGTAATGCCACTACTATCTATGCAGATGATACTATAATATTGATTGGTGGTTATACAATCGAGGATGTTCTTTAACATGCAAGTGGAATTCTTAAATCCCTCTTTGAATGGTTCTGTGCAAATAAACTTCACTTAAATTCTGATAAAACAGTCTTTATGCTTTTATACGCAGGTCGTATTTTCCGTGAAGACAGTGTGCAACTACATCTGCACAATAATTTGCTTAAACAAGCTAATAGCACTAAACACTTAGGGCTACATATAGATAATTCTTTGAGATGGGAAACCCATTGCACTGCCTTGTCTAAAAGAAAAAGCTCAGTTTGCTATCAAATTAGATCTCTCAGATCTATTCTGAATGATCACACTTTAAGGATTTTTATTTTACCGATGTTCAGTCTAGATTATCCCATGGAATCGTATGTTGGGGGTAATTGTCACCATGCTGTTATTTACTGTTCAAAAACGAATTATTAGATGTATGACCAATTCATGTAGATTAGATTCATGTAACCTCTTTTCCGCCAACTCCAAATAATGACTCTTCCATGTCTATATATTTACTCACTCGCAATTTATATACGCAAGCATTTGGATAAATTTTGAACAAACTTTTCTATGGTCTCAGTACTAGATTTTGTGATAAACTGGTCCTACCACAACACCGTTTAGCCTTAACCAACAGAAGTCATGTGTGTCAGGATATAAGGATTTACAATAGACTTGATAGCAACATTGAGGATGCTAAATCTTAGCGCATTTAAGATCGGCAACTGTTATTATAAAGTAGGGGAATTCTTAAAATAACTAGGTATATTATACTACTTGTACCATCTTACCAGTAGTACATTCTATACTTGTTTTATTGCTAGAGTACCTATTAGTTATCTAAATGTTTAATTAGTGCTTAGTTGTTTATTTGTATTGTTGAATTTTCCCATACATTTTACTGTTATGAGACTAATAAAGAATTTGAATTTGAATGAAAGTTATAACACTTAACCGTTCAGTCTTCGACGACGAGCCTTTCTCAGCAACGAGCTTTTATCAGCATTGTTCATGCGGTTCAGTTTTCTACAGATTTTCTTTGACGTGGTGCTGGTCGATATTTGTTGTTGTGTCCTAAAGGAAAGATAAGAAAGAAGGAACGATAACGCGCACTACATCGAAAGCACCCACGAGAACGACACTCTGACAAAACACAACCACGCTTCATCAAATCCAGAACTGAAATAATTCTTTTTTGGTTCGTGTAAATCACCTTCAACGTTTCAACACTACATTCAGCACTCTCGCTATTTATTGGCTTATTCAAATTGGCCGATGTCCTTCAATCAATTGGCATTAAGGGACCTCGATACTTCGATGATACGTGCTCATAATCATTCCCCGAGAAGAATGAAAAAATCCCCGAGATTAGCTTAGCGTATCTATACTTATTAGATCATTCCAAACCTATAATTTAACTAATAATTTATAATATACTCAAGGCCTGATCCAGTAAACGAGGATTGCTTTACTTTTAAACTAAATACAGTAAATTTAATGAATATAAAGAAATGGAAACTCACTATCTAATAATTGAAAAGGCATGTTACGAGTTAATTCACTTAACACGTAACAAATTTTTTGGACTTGCTGTAAATTTGGTATTTTTACTGCTGTAGAATACACGTTTGTAGTTACACGTTGTCTATCCATTTGTTTGCATAACTTTCATACACCAAATTGCACCGCCTAGTGGTTATGAGCAGGATCTTCATCGTGTTGAAAATGCTGCATTTTGGATTGTGAATTATAAGCAGTTTTGTAGACTTCTTGAAAAACATTGTAAATATGTAAGAATCCGTTAGCGTTCTCTCCAATTTTACGTCATCAAACACGGAAAGAAAATGCTTTCGTGGTTCTTCATTTGCTTACTATATGAGGATTTTGTGTCGACTACTAATGAAAATTTCTTCTGTTGAAGAACTATTTACTTCCATCGTTTCACAGCATATGAGGGCGTTTCCTTTTCAACCTCTGATCTAGATGCTAAACAGCGGTAGAAATGGGAGTAGTCGGGAATTCATGGTGTGCGACTACGCACCTCTCTAAACATAACATCTGCTACCACCGATGCCAGTTCGAACTGTGCTGTTGATATGTAAACATGGCTAGTACGATTAATGTCTCATTAAGTGCAAGTTACGTAGTGCTATTCGCTTTCCTCAAGCGGAAGGGGTATACAGCAGCATATATTGTGTAAACTTTATGGGCGATGGTGTTATGCGCGAAAAGTGTAGAAAATTTAAAGACAAGTGAACAGGCGTTTACGATGAAGGAGAACGAGCACCAAATTCTGTCGCATCAGAAGATATTGTTCAACAAGTTAACTAAGTGGTTCGAGAGAAAGAAGGTTTACCATAAATGAGTTGTGTGTGGAATTTCCTGAAGTGTCGAGATCATCTCTTTACAAAATAGTTACAGAACTCCTACGCTACAAAAACTCTGTGCTCCATGAATTCCACATTTTGTTGTCCCGAAGTTCGCTGAATGGCGTCAGATCTGGTTCCTCGCTCATTATGAGGCTAAAGTTACTTGTTTCTTGAAATCAACTGTTACTTGTGATGAGCCCCGTAAACCTAAAATCAATCTAAACAATGGGTGCAACCAAACTCACTAAGCAAACTGAAAAAATTCAAACAACTTTCAACAACAGGAAGCTTATGACTACGGTTTTTTAGGACCCAAAAGGCGTGTTGCTTGTTGAGATTATGGAACCTGGGACTACAATGTAGGTTTTTATTGTCAGACTGTACGATGAATCGGAAGAGCCAGTCAAAACAAAAGAAGAGCAATATTGACCTAAGAAGTTGTCTGCATTCATTACAACACCTGCCCTAACAGTGCTGCTGTAACCCAACAGATTCTGGGACGGTTTAAATGAGACGTGTTTGATCACTCCGAGTATAGTCCCGTCTTAGCACCGAATGACACATCTCTTCCCGGAATTTAAGAACTGGCTAGGAGACAAGCTTCTAAACATATAAACAGCTTCAAAATAACGTTCAAGCCCATTACACCACTGTCGGTAACGTTCTTAGATGGGGCATTGAAAAGCTCGCGTATCAATGTGACAAATGTCTAAATCTTCGCGACGATAATATGCAAAAGTAACCATTATTATAATATATAGTATTTATCAACTTACCTTGTGTAATTAACTACCTAAAATATATATATATATATATATATATATATATTGCTGTGGATCGTCAAAAAAATCATTTTTTGCCCCACGGATAGGGTGCCATAAGATTGCCGTGGACTCGGGATTAAACTTTTTAACATCAAGCCCCTTCTTGGGCCGTCATAAAATTGCCGTGGAACCTTAGAAAAATTCTTGGGCGAATCTGGGACAAAGCTTTAACATCAGTCCTTTACCAATGTCATTAAATAATTTTCAAAATACACAACTTTCCAAAAAAAAATTTCTTACCATTAGATTTCTGCTTCAAAATTCTTCAGCAGCTTCCCTGGCTAGCTCAGCTGTGCCTCTTCTCGGATCTCTAAATATACAACCATTCTTCCTTCACACTCGCACACCATTCAATAAAATCACCAAATAATACAACAATCATACAATCTTTTATTTACCGTTATTTACAGACAAATTATTCACATGTACAAAAACAGTTTGGTACACTAATTACAAACTCAAATATGATATGTTTTAAAATCCTTGATTTTATAATTATTTCAAACAAATTTAATAAAATATGAGTAGACGGGCCCCACATACTACCCTAAATCGACTGTACACTGGAGTATGGTGAGCTCATAATAACCCAGTTTATCTTGTATATGCCTTTTACCTTGCATAAGTTAATACAAAATTGATAGACCCTTTTACCCTTTAGAATCCAATTTGTAATCAGAATAAAATTTTGTAAATTTTAAATACATCCTTTTTCAATATTTCACCAGAATAAATTGTCCAGTACATGTATCTTTTCCAATAAGTTTATATAACCATAAATAAACCCCAAAATTCACTCATACAGCATCAAAATTTCACAAAAGTTTATCAGACAACAGAAATTTCAAATAAATTACCTAGAGAATGCTTCAGGCTTCCATTCCCTCAAAGATGATCTTTAGAACCCCTATGCTTTGTTGCTGTTCGCAGTGATGCTCAGCGGATCCACAAACGATAACACCATCTGAGAGCCAAGCGCCTCAGTCTCCCAGTACCATTCCATATAGCTGCTCACCCCACATATATCACGCTTCCCTTTATTGATTTTAGTGCTTTTTATTGTAGTAGCATGACCTCTATTAATTTAATATACACTACACGTATTTCGCGTTACTAAATAGAAGACCGCTACTAATAAGTTACAAGTGCTAGCACTATATTTATTGTATTATTAAGACATCTAATACTCACAACAAAAACTCTACTACAATGTTGGTCAGCATTTATCGTAGTAAAGTAGTATATAAGCGAAGAAAAGACCAGAGAGCCCTCCTAATTTCCATTCCGTATTTATATTGGTTCAAAATTCTTCCCCCGGACACACTTCCCGTGAAAAGCTTATTTTCAAATTTAAATTCTACAAATTTTGATACAACCGTCTTGAAAATTCCTGAAATTTACTCCGTCTACGTGCCGTACGTATCCGAAAGCGCTTCCACCTGTCGCATGTGTCTACGTTTGGAAAACTGTCTGTTCTTAACCAATGATAATATTCTCTGTCGTCATAAAACCCCGCCTGTACTATCTTTATCTCTGTCTGATGCATCTCTGCTGTCGCGTTCAAAACCCCACTTGCGTTATAGAAAATCGATATTGCTGACAGCTCATCTTCACTCTACGTGGATATAGTACGTGCGTTTTCAATATCAACGCTTTTATCTCTGTCTCTATGTGTAGTATATAACCGATCGTGCATTTCCCTTGCTCTTTAAGAAATTTATTAGCTTGTTGTTCAAACCAAACTGACGGTTGAAAATATTTTCTATGAAGTCCTGTCTTAATATGCTCATAAATTCGACGAATGTAACCTTTTAAAAATGCAGGTGTTCGTTAATTATCGACCGTTTAGCACAACAATTCTTGGAGTTTATATTTCGTCGTATCAGATAAAACTGACGTTTGCTTGTTACAAAGAAAACTTTTGCCTTGGAATTATTGATTTTCTTGTCCTAGTTTATCTTTATGTTTCTAACATACCATTATTAATTATAAAGATATGTCAATACTTGCCCGTTCTCTCTAAATGAATTAAATAAATTTTGCGCGTAAATAATTTGTTTTTTTCTCTATACAGGGTGGTTGAAATTTTATTGTTTATCCCAAATTTAACCCTTTGAATCCACAACAATATATATAACTTTGGTAATAAATTCATTTTGTTATTATTCTGTTGTTTTTATAGTTCAGCGGAGGTTGAGAAAAAACGGCCTTGCATATTACATAGAAGCGTACATATATAAATGTACATTCAATTTTTCTTTGAATTATAGGTTTTTGGAAATTATCAAAATCATTATTGCACTGTTTTCAGAAATCGGTGCTTGTGTACAAACTTGCACTGAAATAGTGAGAATCGTTCTTGCCGCCCTGGTTTTGATTTAAATTGTAGTAACTCTTTTTGGTAAAGTTTTAGTCCAATCTATCTAGCGTAGCATGCATGTCTATTAAGTTGCTGAATTTTAGTATCGGCCCCTTTTAAGGAACCACGATTTTCTAAATTTTCAAAGCAGCTGAATATAATATTTTAGCGGTTAATTACAGCTCTCCTTAATCTTAATCAAATTTCTGAGCATAAGTTTCAGCAAACAGTTCCAGTAATTGTAATCGTAATAAAGTATAATAAAGAATCCGAATAATTTGAAAAGTTGCAATTTTACGTATTTTAAATTATGTTAAGATTTGATAGTTTGTTACGGGTGATAAAACGTTAAATTGTTAAATTTTGAATTGCCCAGAAGAGTCAGTAATCCCTAACAAGTTTTGGTGCATCGGCTAACTACAATGGTGCGGGGGTGGGTCCCTATAGAAACAAAGAAAGAATATAAAATAAATAGGTGCAATTACAAGCTACGCTACCAATAACACTTACCTTGAAAGGTTTTTTATGTACTAGATTAATGAGCTCCAATTCGTCTGGACTAGGGATGATCCTCCGGGCGACGAGTATTCCTGGTGATTATTACTCATTTCGGTTTCGTTATGGATTGGAGTTCTTTTTATCAAATGCTAGATTATATGTTTAAACAAAGAAAACAACTACTTTCAGCTCACTGCGTCACCTAAATATACAAACATCATAACACTATTCCTGTAAAAAGGTACACACACGGAATTGTGAAATTACACAAATCGGTTCATTTTCCATTGATGATATAACTATAATAATTTAGAACATGTTCTCAACCTTTCAAATAAACTTGCAATGTCCATGGTTTATACATCTAATAAAATTAACACTGTACTTTATACTGATGGTGGACGTTGTATACTTTCATAAATATTTAACTGAACAAGTGACATGCATAAATGCCACCAACAAAACAATAAAATAAAATTATAACTAACTACTAAACTTACAGAATCTTAGTGTGGATAAAGAATTTCAAGGAAATATGATTGAGTTAATGTTCCGTCGAGTTCATCATTTCCAACCTTTGTTACTATGGAACCAGTCCATACCAATTATATCAGTGTTGTTGGGTTCTGTCGAAGATCCGCTAAAATCACCATATTTAACTCTTGTTTGCTAATTCATAGCCAAATGAGTTTAACTCAACTACCCTCTCAGCGGTCACCCTCACATGTGTTTTCATCTCTAGTTTGCGAATAATTAATTAATTGTTTTTGTCCGCTATCTAGCTTCCGTTATTTTCTCCCACTTTTCAGACCTTCGAGGGGTATGCCATTGTATTATGGTCGTAATATTGAGTTTGTACTGAATCATGCGAAAAATGCGTGATTGGTGCTATTGTATGTATTCAACAATCCTACAAATGTATACATTGTAACCTTTTGTATTGTATGATTTGTCTGGTTAGATCATCTGTTACGTGTTATTTGTGAGTTTTACTAAGTAGGTGTCTATTTAAGTAATTAAACTGCATTGTAACGATATCACTCTTATCTTGTTTGAGGGTTACTTTGTATTAAAACTATAAATGATTCTCTGTAACATTAGTTTTGCTCAATTCTGATAAAAATTTTAAAAAGCTCTTCTATTATTCGGGTAATTTCTGTACGAAACATGGATATTGATAACCTCACTGTTATGTACTCATTTTATTATTCTAAAAGTTTTTTTAACCCTTTCAACCCTGATTTATTTTCTTCGTTAATAAGTAAGTTTTTTATGACCACTGGGTTTAATAATAAGCAAAAAGACGAGAAATATCAATATTTATTAGTAATTTTTATAATTATTGTTATAAATAAAGTTGGGGCATATGTGTCGCAATAGATATTTGCGTGGCATGTATATGCCCAATAGTTACTTATGGAATGGAGTGAAGCATTTGAGACAAAGCCGCAAATTGTACATCGAGCAGATAAATTTGTTTAGCGCATTTATAGCAACGTCTTGGAGTATCGATTTCATGACACCCCTACCTTTACTAATCGTTCAGATTATTTCGAATGTCGACCAACTTTTCGAGTGGGTTTTCTTTCAGTAGTCGCCCTACCTTCCTACCTTCTGTAATAAGGCTTTTAGTAAGAGGCGCCGGATATTTAATGAATGTGAGCCGTTTGTGAGGGATTTCTTTATATAACATTGTAATAATAAATTTTTCTTGCTTGATTTTTTATTGAATTTATTTATTCTCGTGACTATCAGCTAATAAATTACAACTTTAAATTTCCTAAACCCTAACCTGATATCACAAGGTCGAGAATTTCTTATTATTAATGCAAGCCCAAGATAAAGTTGGATGGAAAATGGCTTGAGAAAAAGAAAAACTTTTAAGACATAAACCGGTAGTCGAGTGTTAGCTCTGGGTAGATCATGAGCTTGGGTCATGGGTTGTCAAAAGACCAAAAATATATTTAATGAGCGTCACCGTATTTTTCAATACAATAACCACCAAAATTTAACCGTGCTTGTATTAGGGGAATGCGGAAACCTTATGTCAACACCACTAACATAGCCATAAAACCTGAATTTCACTCTTTTAAACACACTTACCAAAACCTCAAACACCAGATGTCATACAGATGTCTCGGCTTGACCTGTGAACAAACAAAGGTACAACATGGACACCATTTGTGTCCTCAAAAATATTTGCCAAAAATAACATAATAGAATTTAGGTTTCTAAAATATACACCCAGGGAATTTGTTTTCATTACACACAATTTCTGATCAGGGATGACTTGTAATTTTTACTTGAATTTTAAATAATAAAAAGCCATGCAAAAACAAAATAGATTCTATTTGAATAAATTTCTGGATTCATGTTACTATAATATTTACAATTCGTATTTCTATAATATTTTCAATTAATAATTTTTATGGAACAGAGATATACTAATAAAGAATTGTGTTGCATAATATAAAGATCTCTGAATGGATCTTTCTAAAAAATTTAAATGTAAGGATTTGAGTTTTCTTAATTATTCATATTACATATTTTCTTTCAAGCCATAGAAGTACTTCTTCGACCTTCACAGTGAAATTTAATTACCTCAGTGCTGATAAAATAGCATGAATTTACCTAAAGTTACTTTTACTTAACAGTTATTACGCGAATTCCACATGTAGACTAAAAATCAAATTCATGACCTCAAAATATTTAAACATTTTAAATTAACGTAAGATGACATGTGAGGTCTAAATAGGACAACTGAATCTATGTTTTTTATATCTGACATAAAATGTCATTCACAACTTTTTAAATGTAAATTTTGTGTGCATGTGCAAACATTCTGACAAACAATAGATTTGCAATTCAATTCTTTCTTTCCTTAAACGCTTTTTACGTTACAAAATTTTTAATGTACTATTTTCTTATTGCAACTTAATTAATATTCAAAGTGATTAAATTCTAAAGAACACTCACTTGTTGTAATACTGATCTGAACGAAAGAAATAGGACTTTGACCTCAGCTGTCGGAAATTTCCATATTCATCGATTATCTAAGCTCTTCTGAATACAACCATTATTTAACGAAACTAATTTCTGCTTGATTTTACATGATATTCAAATTTAGTACTCCAACAAATTTTCTAGATCCAAGATTTGCTTATTCGATATTATTTATTTGCGAAGTTGAATTATACGAAACATATATGAAATTGCCTTATATGATATTGTATAAAATTTTATCATATCCGATATTATATAAGATGTAGCCATATATGATATTGCACTAAGAGGAAAAATATTAATATAATTTATTTAATTAATTTATACCAACTGTATTAATGATGATGACTTCAATTTCTCCTTTTACGGACTCGACAACAGGCCTTGTGCCTGGAAACTATCTTGACTTTTCTACACTGCAGAGCAGCTTACCTGTTCGAACGCAGATAGAGAAGTGATCAAATTGACAACTCGACGAAGCTTAGTAACTAATCTTAGACCATAAAGGTAAAGGAGTCTATGTGCTATTATTAATTTTATGTATTAATTTTACTGAACGGAAATTTATAAATTATATATTATATATTATTGCTGATTTATTTTATATTAAAGAACGAAGCGTAACAAGAAAAAAAATACGTTACACAATGTATGAATTGTAAACTGCCATCATGAGTAGCTTATAATATACCTTTTTCCAACATTTTTGCGACTTTCTGTGTATGTCATATAAGTAGTCATTTGGTCAACGAGGTCTACGCCTACCATATGTTTATTATAAAATTTGTTGGCTTCTGGACAACCAACTTCTACTGATGACCCATCTTTCATTTTACGTTTCGCCTCGTCAATGAAAGGTGGATGACAGTTTGTAAGACAATAAAGTTTTTCGTATCTTGCCGTCTAGTAGCCAAAGTTCTTTAGGAACTTCCTACCATTTCGCATTCGCTTTTTTTTTCAATTTTCTTTCAAATCAGGGAATATTTTACCTCCTTTCAAGCATGTAGCGAGAGTAGGAAAATTTATTATCAACACATTGAACTGAAATAAAAATCGGTCAAACCATAAGCAGACATCGTTGTCTCTAATTGTGGATACTAGCTTATTCACGACTCTTCTCCAAGTGTTCCCTCTTATTCTCTGTTAGTAATAACCAACGGAACAGATGCAGCTGCATTTAATATATTATACTTGTGAAATAAATGTAGATGTAAGGATCAATAAATTATGAGAAATATTATTCAGGACGGCAAGGTATTTCAGTTACCCTTAATTGATAGCTGTATGTGTTCCGTCATGCAAGACTATATTATGTTTTGCAAAGACTTTATTCGTAACTTTAAGTGTATTGTATGCGGTCCGGCCACAGTGCAGTGTCGAAGTTATCTATTAACAATGACATTCAGTATGGAAACGTTGTGAACTGTGGACGCGAAGAGACGTGTTTCCCAATCAACAAATAGCAAGCTATCATTTTATCCCAAGTCTAACGAGTATGCTTTATATTACCATTAAACCGGACGTATAGGCGATGTTACCAATGCTCCGTGCGCAACGGTTATGTATTATAAAACGGGAAAAAATTCCCGCGCAAGTGACCGTATATTTATTAAGAAATCGTTGGTTGTATTTTACAAATGCCAACAGTAATTTAATATGATAAGGAAATTAATAGAGCTCATTACTTCTTATGTAGATAACAATTAATGCACATATAGCAATAGTATAATATGATCCGACATCTGCCGAGCACAAATAAAATGGAAACGTCTTACCAAAGGTCACGGTGACAAAGGCGTCATATGTTCAAGTGCATACAATTTTTGTTCATCCACAGCAGTGGCAATACCCCAAAGCGTATGGGCAAATCTCCCAGGGGCTGAACCATAACTACCACATAACCATACTATGGTACTCCAGCATAACAATATAACAGCACTACAATATGACAACAATACGGTACTACAATAACAACAAATACAATCCTTACAGCAATAACAGCAACTTGTTTGCACAACGGACTCAAAACATCAACAATACTTGCATAAAGCGATGCTTTGCTTCGTAAATAAATGTGTGACCGTGTGCTTAGTAACTCTTAAAAGGAAATCCGCAAATAAGATATACACTAATTATTTGCCTTTAAACCATACTACCATAAAATTCTGAATTAAATCGGATGCACATAACAATTTATTCTAAATAGAACGTAAGTCAAAAATCAAGAACCATTACAAGGAAACAAACAATCCAAAATCTTGCTAATGAATGGATGATTCCGACCCGTTTTCATTTTACTTATAATATAGAACGACACCGTTTTGAATGAACCCGCATCTTGAAGAAGTTTTCGATTACTAGAACGGGTGGACCGGCTTGAGTGTTTCAATGAGCTAAAGAGCCCGAACCAAAGCTATTACCAAATTGGTGGGGTCTTTGGTGAGGAACCAGACTACGACAGGTCCCCAAAAGAGGGCAGCAGTTCTTCCGATACTTAGATTAGCGGCTTCGCCGTGGATCAATGTAGTAAGCGTAAGACTACCTAACACTAAATAGAAACAAAACAATCTAAAAATTCGTCCGTGTGTTGTTTACCATATTTACAATTTTAACCACGTTAATGCGCCAGTGTAATTTAAAATATTTACCTACCGCATGAGGGTATCCAATTAACAATAAATAATAAATAACAGGACCTCTAACACCATCGTACCCTCACGTTTCGGGACGTTGCCTCGCAAGCTGCAGCAGTCGGTGAAGGGGGGGTTCATTAAACAAACACACTGAGACGAAAATTCGATTGTTTTATTGAACGAGCTACTAACTAAAACTTCAACTAATTACATATGCATAACAAAATATAAAGTAAATAACCTTATGTACAAAAGGGCGCCACCATGGGAATTAAACGGCCCATGGACCAATCGCGGTAATAGCTCTCGTCGCACTTTGTTCGTGAGCGATGAACCAAAATGGCAGAACAGAAAATAAGTCACTTATAGTCTCCGGCTAGCACAAACACAACTTAACTAAACTTAACTAACAAACATATTTTGAATAGATACAGTTCTAGGTGTACACACCCCAATAACAAAGATTTATTAATGCTACCCTAATCTAACTAACTTGCATAGTGCGACGACCCTTTTTAACCACGGGGTCATCTACACCATGAAGAATACGACCTTCTCAAGGGTCAAATAGTACCGTAACTTGACTTCGGACCTGAGCTTTGCATTCTTAGGTAGTCTCGTGGATTAGTGATTAACGGCCTCTGACACCGTCGAAACACAATATAATAGAAGACCCTTCTAAAACGATGCGGTCTCCAAAGCAATAATCAAACGGATCAATTTACTTGAACTGGGCATTCACCCGGAGTTGTACTTTATGGCAGTCGACAAATACTGTTTTTAAACAAATAACTGACTTATGCTGCATAACACAGCCTTGAGTTCATAGTAATATCACATATACTAATTACTTACTCAGAGAAATAAATAACTTAAAACATAACGGCCCGCACATAACTTCAAAGAAATAAACACATCACTAGTAACCGTTAGCTTTAACCTCTAACGCGTCTGGAAATAAACAACCCCGATTCCCACCGGCTGGCATCCTTATATACATTTCAGTTAATTGAAAATACCCTTTCTTGGCGCTCTTACTCGGCTTAGGATGCGCCGGTCGTAAATCTTTAAAATTAATTAAAACTGCCAATGCCTATGATAACCCCACACGTAGCTCTCAGAATTGATTTTAGTTGAGTGCTCAGCTAATTGAAAAATTGCTTCAGACCACCCTGACATAAATAGGATCCTAAAGCATGATTGACATCTAATCATAGATATGGGCTAATCTGACATGTTTAGTGCCCTTAAAGTAAGTGCCTTTAGAAAAATTGATTAACTCTTGGATTAGATCTTTCTGGGAACTTCGCTGAGAAGCTACTTGGGTGATCCTGCAGCCGCTACAATTCTAATAATTAGCATGCTAAAATTAAACTAGAAACTAACTATTTTTAGGAATACTAGAACTATTAGAGCTTATTAAAACAGTATGTTACACAGCCCCCCTCGAAAAATTGAAATTGCTCTTAGGAATTTCAAGAAAATTGAAAAAAATAAATGTAGCAATTAACACCTCCCACCGCAATTATGTTTCAGACAACTGAGTCTTTTCAGAAAATTGGCGGAAGGAAAAAATAAAAAATTGGAAAAATAAAATATTAGTGAGATTTTAGGTCTTGGACGTGGAACACCCCTAGCGGTTTTCCGTCCATGGAAGATAGTCTATAAGTGGTAGAACCTAAAACTTCCATCACCTTTGCTTCTAGGAACTTCGGGGCTAATTTTTTATTGAAATGTTTAGAAGCATCTGATAATATAAAATTGCGCTTCCACACTAAATCCCCTACTTTGAAATTTAATGGTCTGCGCCTTAAATTGTACGAGTGCGTATTACGTTCATACGCCAAATGTATGTTCTTCTGAACTTCTTTAAAGATGGGCGATAATTCATTAAGGTCTTGAACCAATTGTTCTCGAGTATCAATTGCTAGATCCTCTGGATTTAAATCCTTTAATTTATTATAGAATTCCCCGGACAAAGGAACCGTGCGTCCAAAAGCTAAAAATGTTGGGGAATATTTTGTGGATTCATGAACAGCATTACGAAGCGCATGGGCAATTTTGTGAATATTATCGTCCCAATTCTTATGAGAATCTTGAATGTAACTGCGAATGGCAGCTCAATTACCTTGTTAACGCGTTCTACATAATTAACTTGAGGATGGTAGCTGGCGTTAAACCAAACCGAAGGTATTTTATAATTTGTCATGAGATTGGAAAATAAATTACTTTTAAATTGGGGCCATTATCTATCATACAAATTTGAGGTACCCCATATACCAAAAATACAAAATTTTCCAGGTAATTACAAATTTGTTTTGTTGAAGCGCTGCGCATGGGATGCAATAAAGTGAATTTTGTAAACCAGTCAGTAACAACTAAAAGGTAAGTATTCCCCAATTTCGAGCGCGGAAAGGGCCCCATTAAATCAATCGACAAACATTGAAACGGAAATGAAACTTTTTTCTCTTTGCCCATAAAACCATAATGGTTGAACGTGCTGGATTTGCTTTGGCAGCACGTAATACATTTACTAATGTATTTAGAAATATATGACCGCATTTTAGGCCAGTAATAGAGCTCTTTGATTTTTGTATATGTTTTAAATACACCCAAATGGGCCGAAACTGGATCATCATGGCATTCTTTTAAAATTTGTGCACGGCATGATTTCGGCACTACTAACTTCCACTCAATTAAATTGGCTTTGATATTCAAATTATTCGGAATAAACTTATACATTTTATCATCTTCTACTCTCCAATCGGGATATAGATCTGGCTTTTCCTTAATATTATTTAACATGTTTTGTACCAATCCTCGACCTCGTCTAAAGAAAAATTTAAAGAATTAATAGCATAGGCTCCACTATTAGGAGCTCAGGATAATGTATCTGGTACCACATTAAATTTACCCTTCCTGTGGATAACTTCGAAATCAAATTGTTGGAGTTTCACACTCCATCTAGCTAAACGTCCCGCAGGATCTTTTAAGTTGTGGAGCCAAATTAAAGAATGATGGTCCGTAATGACCTTAAAATGAGTTCCTTCAATATATGGTCGGAATTTTGAATAGCAAAACACACCGCCAAAAGTTCCCGTTCTGTGACTGAATAATTTTTCTCTGCTGAATTTAAACTGCGAGAAGCATAAGCAATTACATGTTCTTCGTCTCCTTCTCCCTGAGTTAAAACACAACCAACGCCGTAATTTGAGGCGTCACATTGTAAAGAAAAAACTTTCGAAAAATCAGGACTCCTTAAAATAGGAGCCTTTGTAAGAACATCTTTAATTTTTCAAACGAAATAAGAGCCTCGTCCGTCCATTTAATCGCTTGCGATTTTCTCTTTCCTTTAGTAAATCGTTAATAGGTGCTATAATTGTGGCAAAATCCAAAACAAAACGCCTATACCAAGAACACATACCGGTGAAACGTTTTATTTCAGTGGCTGTCTTGGGTTGAGGAAAATTTACAATTGCGTCAATTTTGCTGGGTCAGTTCGGAGACCATCTTTATTCACAATATATCCCAGATATTGTAACTCTGGTTTACAAAACTCACATTTTGAACTGTTAATAGTTAAATTAGCGCCTTTCAACTTCTCATACACTTCGTTCAAAATTCTAATATGCTCCTTAAATGTGCTTGAAATAATAATTATATCATCTAAATAAACAAATACCGATTGGGATAATGAAAATCAAAAATAGAGTCCATGAGCCTCTGTAATGTGCCTGGAGCATTGGCCAAACCCATCGGCATTACATTATATTGAAATAATCCGCGCCTTGGGACAGTAAAGGCTGTTTTTCCTTGCTTTCGTCACTCAAGGGCAATTGCCAGAAAGCTTTTTAAATCGATTGAACTGAGATATTTCGCATTGCGTAATCTATCAAGAATGTCATTTACAAACGGAATGGGATACGCGTCTTTTTGTAATTGAATTTAATCGTTTAGCGTCAAAACATACACGAAATTCACCTTTTGCTTTTTTCTTTACTAATAGCATGGGGGAGTTCCACGGGCTATTGCTTGGGCTAATAATGCCTTGTTCAAGCATTGCATCAATTTCTTTATTAGCATGTTCCAGCATCGCCGGTGATAATGGGTAATACCTTTGTTTAATTGGTTCAACGTCTTCCGTTGTAATATGATGTGAAATTTTAGTGGTTCGGCCTAAGGTAGGACGATCCAGGGATTGAAATAAAGAAATAACCTTGTTTAATTCAAATTTCTGGTCTTCATTTAAATCGGCCATGACTTTAATGAAATTCGTTTCCGCAGAATGAGCATAAAATTCATTTTTTGAAAAATCTACTTTCAATTCAAATAATTGACAAAAATCAATCCCTAACGTTAGGGTACACTCTATTGAGTCGGAAACTAAAACATTTAAAGACCGAGTAACCCCGTTTATAGTCAAGGGCAAATTAATTGAACCTAAAATTGATTGTGCAGTGCCATCCGCGGTTGTTAATATAGACGTTTTTACATTTTTAATTAATTCTAACTTATATTTATCCAATAAACACAAACCATGTCTGCCTAAAATAGAGGTATTCGCGCCGGAATCCAACAGTGCGGTATAAGTTTCCTTAAATATCTCGATATTAATATAAGGTCTTGTATCATCTTTTACTTTATAAAAATTTGAAAAAACCTTAGATGATTTACAAAAATTTTTAACTTTTACTAACCAATCCGACCACGTCTTTTTGTCAGCAGCAATATTATTAAACGAAGAAAAGCAACGGCTGACTACGCGCTTTCCTGTCCTTAGTTTTTTGAATTATTTGAGCAGTTTGGACAATTTGTGGACGTAACTTCCAACTGCCCACAAGAATAACAAAATATTCCGCGTTTCTCCGGACAAGTATGAAACGAGTGACCTCGTCTTTTACAGTTGAAACAAATAGTCGAAAATTTTGCTGTGTTTTTAAAATAATTCGAAACGCCGGACCGTGGTAAATTATTATTAGAAAATGAACTCTGTCGAACTTGACGTTCTAAGATAACTGGTACGTTGGCAGAATCCGAATGTTCCTGTTTAATAAAATTTGTAGGCTTAATGTCTTCTAAAAGCTTACAACGAGAAATCAAATGGGAAATGTCAGTCACTTCAATTAACGCCAGTTGCGTGGCATAAAAGTCTGTAAATTTCTTTTAATAATTTTTATTTGTTCCCTGATTGGAATGGAATCTTCTAATTGAGAAAATAAATTTACCATCTTTGAAATATAAATGGTAGGTGATTCATCGGCGCCTTGTCGTCTGGATTTAATTAACATTAAAAGATTCTCTGCATAATCGGCTGAAAGAAAATCTTGTTTCAATTTAAAAATTAATTGTTCCCATGAATTTACTGTACACCGCGTTGCTCTATACCAATCCAATGCTGAACTGGTGAAAAGATCAATAGCCCCTTCGAAAAGGTCATCTGACGAAACTTTTCTTGCAACTTGCAGTTCTTTGACGCGTTGAATAAAATCTAAAACCGATATAGAATCAGATTCACCCGAAAATTGTAATCCCCACTTGTGGATCGGGACTGATGTCGTTGTTTTATTCAAGGACTTAATTAGCGTACCTAAATCATTACTAGAAATCGAAACCGATGGGGTATTAATGGAAGAAACCGCTGATGCTTCAGGGCATGAACCCTCTGCTGTTGGTGTTATTGTAGGATCTTTATTACTGCTAGCCGAACAATAAAGAGGGTTATCGTTAATCTCATTTTCCCCGTTTACCTGTTCTAAAATCTCAAAAGCTCTAATGCATTTGGAATGCAATTCTTTGTGTACTTCTAAAAATTCAATATCGAAATTGACATAATTTAGTCTCTGTGTTACATGCATTAATCTCGTGTTAAGTTTAATATATTCTGTCCTTTTAGGAAGAATGGTAAAAGAATTTAAACAGTTTTCTAATTCAAAAATCTTAAGTTTTAATAATTCAATTTCGTCCTTTTGAACGATTTCAATTTTCTGATACTTAGAAAAACATTACTGTCGACTTTCTCAACAACGAGTTTTCTACGCAATAATTTTCGCTTTTCTAACACACTTAACTTTGTTGGTTCAACGTTCCTAATTAAAAGTTCATAACTAAGCTCATCGCTTCTTAAAGCTTCTACCACATACATGACTAAATAAAGGTAAAAGCCAACAATAACGAAACTTGTTCCTAAATCACTAATATTAAACTGTAATTCTGCCTAACACTAAATAGAAACAAAACAATCTAAAAATTCGTCCGTGTGTTGTTTACCATATTTACAATTTTAACCACGTTAATGCGCCAGTGTAATTTAAAATATTTACCTACCGCATGAGGGTATCCAATTAACAATAAATAATAAATAACAGGACCTCTAACACCATCGTACCCTCACGTTTCGGGACGTTGCCTCGCAAGCTGCAGCAGTCGGTGAAGGGGGGGTTCATTAAACAAACACACTGAGACGAAAATTCGATTGTTTTATTGAACGAGCTACTAACTAAAACTTCAACTAATTACATATGCATAACAAAATATAAAGTAAATAACCTTATGTACAAAAGGGCGCCACCATGGGAATTAAACGGCCCATGGACCAATCGCGGTAATAGCTCTCGTCGCACTTTGTTCGTGAGCGATGAACCAAAATGGCAGAACAGAAAATAAGTCACTTATAGTCTCCGGCTAGCACAAACACAACTTAACTAAACTTAACTAACAAACATATTTTGAATAGATACAGTTCTAGGTGTACACACCCCAATAACAAAGATTTATTAATGCTACTCTAATCTAACTAACTTGCATAGTGCGACGACCCTTTTTAACCACGGGGTCATCTACACCATGAAGAATACGACCTTCTCAAGGGTCAAATAGTACCGTAACTTGACTTCGGACCTGAGCTTTGCATTCTTAGGTAGTCTCGTGGATTAGTGATTAACGGCCTCTGACACCGTCGAAACACAATATAATAGAAGACCCTTCTAAAACGATGCGGTCTCCAAAGCAATAATCAAACGGATCAATTTACTTGAACTGGGCATTCACCCGGAGTTGTACTTTATGGCAGTCGACAAATACTGTTTTAAACAAATAACTGACTTATGCTGCATAACACAGCCTTGAGTTCATAGTAATATCACATATACTAATTACTTACTCAGAGAAATAAATAACTTAAAACATAACGGCCCGCACATAACTTCAAAGAAATAAACACATCACTAGTAACCGTTAGCTTTAACCTCTAACGCGTCTGGAAATAAACAACCCCGATTCCCACCGGCTGGCATCCTTATATACATTTCAGTTAATTGAAAATACCCCTTTCTTGGCGCTCTTACTCGGCTTAGGATGCGCCGGTCGTAAATCTTTAAAATTAATTAAAACTGCCAATGCCTATGATAACCCACACGTAGCTCTCAGAATTGATTTTAGTTGAGTGCTCAGCTAATTGAAAAATTGCTTCAGACCACCCTGACATAAATAGGATCCTAAAGCATGATTGACATCTAATCATAGATATGGGCTAATCTGACATGTTTAGTGCCCTTAAAGTAAGTGCCTTTAGAAAAATTGATTAACTCTTGGATTAGATCTTTCTGGGAACTTCGCTGAGAAGCTACTTGGGTGATCCTGCAGCCGCTACAATTCTAATAATTAACATGCTAAAATTAAACTAGAAACTAACTATTTTTAGGAATACTAGAACTATTAGAGCTTATTAAAACAGTATGTTACAAGGGAAACCAGCACATTACTCATTACATGAAGGCATCCTCTGGGGTACAAAATTCCGTGTTAAAATAGTCCCCCATCCGGATCTCCGGGAGGAGACTACTTCGGAGGATGTGATCGGAAAGTTTAGAAAAAGAGTCAGGAACATTCTGCTAGTCAGAGCGTGGAATGTCAGAAGTATGAAGCAAGTGGGTAAGCTAGAGAACTTGAAAATTGAAATAGATAGGCTAGCATTAGATATAGTAGGGATCAGCAAAATTAGGTACCTAGGGGGTATTTTGAGCGGAGACTTTGGGGTAATTCGCACAGGATCAGAGGAAGGAAATTCGGGTATGGGGATAGTTATGCGAAAAAAGATAGGGCACTGTGTAGAACAAAAGAGTAGTCATGGTTAGATTAGAATCTAAACCGGTAAATACAGTAATAAAACATGCCCACCTCTAGTGACGAAGAGGTAGAAGCGATATATAAAGATATCGAAAACATACTAAGATACGTAAATGGACATGAAATTTAATAATTACGGGGGATTTTAATGTAGTGGTAGGTGAGGGTAGGGAAACGACAGGGGAAATAGGCTGGTAGAATTTTATGACATGAACAATTTAACCATCACAGACACATTTATATACGTAGAAGATGCCAGGAGATATAGGAAGATATGAAATAGATTACATTCTTGTTAGACGACGGCTTAGGAATCAAGTAAAATAATGCAGAAGCTACTCAGAAGCAGATGTAGACACTGACCACAACATCGTAACTATGAAGGCCGCTCTTAAATTTAATAATTTGAAGAAAAGGAAAGGAAAAATGTACTTTAACTTTGAGAAACTAAAAGAGAAAGATATCCACGAAAGATTTGAAAAAAAGTCAAATGAATTGCCGAAAGAATGGAATAACATTAAATCCAGCTTAGATATGGCAGCCAGAGATTTTCTGGGGTATACACAAAAAGAAAATAAGAAACTATTGATAACAAAGGATATCCTGAATGCAATAGAACAAAGACGGAAATACAAAAATAGATCAGACGAAACAGGAAAACAGAGATACAAAGACAAAATGCGAAAGCTAAGGAAGAATGGATTGATGAAAAGTCCAAAGAGCTACAAACTAAGATGGAAATAGGAAAGACAGACGAAGCATACAAACTAATTAGAATGCATTTTAGGGATATAAAACAATATCGCAAAAATATAAGGGACGCGGGAGGAAACGTTATTATAGAAAATGTAGAGAAAGTGGTTAGATGGCATCAATATATAAGGAATTTATATGCAGGAGAGAAACTAGCAGCATTAGAACAAGGATCAGACATTGAAAAGAATGACGTGGAATATCGTATACTTAGATATGAATTTGAATTAGCATTAAAGGGTCTGAAACATGGTAAGGCGCCGGGTACAGATAAGGTGCAGGCAGGAACTCCAAAAGCCGCTGGACAAGTACTAACAGAACGTCTCTTCCAACTTGTAAGCTATTTGGATGAGACAGGCGCAATACCCAAAGATTTCAATCGTAACATCGTAGTCGCTATATCAAAAACGAGAGGCGCAGATAGGTGTGAAAATTTTCGAACAATGTCTTACAATCTGACACACTTGTCAAAAATATTAACTAGAATTGTACAAAGACAAATGGAAAAACGTGCTGAAGAAATACTAAGAGAAGTTCAATTTGGGTTTAGGCTCAACATGGGAACACGGGAGGCTATTTTAGCTCTGAGGGTGATAATGGAGAAAACAATACAAAAGGGGAAAGCGTGTATATAGGGTTTGTAGATCTGGAAAAGGCATTCGACAATGTATAATGGAGAAAAATATTCGAAATGCTCAAAAAGATTGGAATGAGTTTTAGCGATAGACGTATAATACATAACTTATACAAAGAACAAACAGCGGTAATAGAATTAGAGCTGGAATGTAGAGAAGTAAATATTAGGAAAAGGGCGAGACAGGGTTGAGCCCTATTCCCGCTGATTTTTAACGTGTACATCGAGGAGGCAATGAAAACTGTCAAATACAGGAGACATTTGGAATTATTATGTAGGGACAAAAGATTGATATGGTTAGATTTGCAGATGATATAGCAATATTAGCATCTATCAAGGAAGAATTAGAAGCTGCTTGAAATGAAATGCAAACAGTTCTAACAGAGAGATATGGTACTAAAATTAACAAAAATAAAACTAAAGTACTAGTATGCAAAGGAGAGGAAAATAAATCAAAAACAAGAATACAAATAGGTAGCGAAAACTTAAAAGAGGTTACGGATTTCTGCTACCTAGGAAGCCAAATAACGCAAGATGGGAAGAGCGCAAAATATATAAAACGAAGATTAGCACAAGGTCGTGCTACATTTAACAAAAAAAAGCAACTACTGTGTTCTAAGACAACAAACATAGAAACGAAGAAAAGATTGCTTAAAACATATGTGTGGAACACAGCACTGTACGGTTGTGAAACCTGGAGAGTAGGAGAAGCGGACAAGAAAAAGATATAAGCCTTTGAAATGTGATGCAACAAACGTATATTGAAGATATCATGGACAGATAAGGTGAAGAACAAAGAGGTGCTAGAAATTGCAGGGGAAGAAAAGAAATATGTGGAAAGCAGTAAGAAAATAGGAGAGATAAGATAGGCATGAGGGAGTGCTGTATATATTAGAAGCAGAGAAAAAGAGAGGTAGATGTAAACCTAGGTTAGACTGCTGCACACAGATGGTGAAAGATGTAGGCTGTGGGAATTTCAGGGAAATGTGTAGACTAGCTCGGAATAGAAATCAATAGAGGTAGGCGTGCAACTAATTCCAAGATGGAAAACCTTATGACGAAAAAAATAGCTGTACTTAACCCTGATGATTATTATTAGCTACGGATATTGATTTTGCAATATTCTCAACTAATATTGATTGTGCGAAAGGATTTACTGGAAAACTATTCATTCGGCAAATGCTTAGATGTTGGGGGTGTTGGTAGCTACAGGCTGCTTAACCCCTTTCCCATACCACTGAGTTTCGATTAAATTGGGCATATAATTTGGAAATAACAGAACCGAGCTGTATCTAGGTTGTGTAAATTTCAGGGAACTGTGTGGGCTAGCTCCGAATAGAAATAATTGGAGATGCGGGTCCAACCAGTTTCAAGACGGAAAACCTAATGACGAAATATATAATTGCATTTAAATAAAAACAACTACAGAGGTTGGTTTGAAATATTTCAACTAATGTTGATTGTGCGAAAGGATGTATTGGAAAATCAATAATTCGGCAAATGTTTAGGTGTTGGAAAATCTTCGCAGCCGCAGGCTGCTTAACCCCCTTCACGTATCATTGAATATTGAGGAAATGGTGTATATATTTGTAAAACAATAGAAGGGGAACCGAACTGTATCTAACAAGAAAGAGCAGCGGCTATGTTCGAAGGCAACAAACATAGAAACAAGGAGAAAATTTTTGAAAGCAATAGTGTGGAGCACAGCACAGTACGTCTATGAAATAAGGGCAGTAGCAAAAGCAGACAGATTAACGGTAGAAGCCTTTTGGAATGTTGTGCTTCAGATGTATGAGGATATCATGGACAGACAAAGTTAATAACAAAGAGGATATAGAAATAGTAGAGGAATAAGGATGTCTGTGGAAAAAAAAGAAGATAGGAGCATTAGAATGGCAGGATACGCTCTAAGACATTTTTGGGGAATAGTGCGGGATATATTACAAGTAGAGATAGGAAAGAGGTAGAGGTAGACCTAGATCAGACTATTGCACACAGATAGTGAAAGATGCAGAATGTGGAAATTTCAAGGAAATTTATAGGTTTTCTCAGAATAGGAAACACTACCACTTCCTTTTTCCAGGACTGAAGGCCTAGTGATGATGATTATTAGGTAATTAGTTAAAACGACGTAATAATAGCTTAGACTTCTATGCAAAGCCTAAATAATCATTTCAAATTAAGCTAGTAATTGAAAAATATAAAATATAAGATCTCGTATAGCGTTCGAACATGCAGGTTCGCGGCCTATGCGTTTATCAATTACGCCACCGAGACGGGTGACGACAATTGCAAAATTATACAAATGTAAATCATGTACGTGTGATAAGAACATTATTTATAAGCCAAATAATTACAGAACAAGAATTGATAAACCAATCTTCCCAACTTGAGCTTGCGTTAGAAAATGGAAGCTTTATAGAATGTATTAATAACAAAGTAGATCCTTCGACTGGTTCATATAAGAAAAACATCTGGTTCTATTAAAAAGCTAATTTTGAAGAAAATCTTGAAATTAATTGGTTATAAACTAGAGGATATTAATTCAAGGTTTCTAGTCAAGTTGAAGAAATGCAAAACGAGGTAGATGGAGTGAGTGACCAATTTAATCACTTTAATCTGTTCAGCAGCCTTGACAATTTTCGTTCTTTAGGGCTTCGACAAAATATTGAAGCTGAGAAATTTATAATTAAAAGAAGTGATGATAATAAATGACTCAACGCAAGCGTTATTTTTGAGAAATGTCGAAGCAGCCGTACAATTGTGTTTAAAATCACATCGTTTTTTTGATACCATAATTATAGCTATCACAGGAGGTGCCGAATTACGTGCTCGAACGCACTTAAATAATTTTCAACCAAGTGAAGGCCCTGTATCTCCGTTAATTTTTGCTTTAGTATCAGAAGATTGTACTTCAGTGATAGCGAATTGAGATATTTCGAGCTGGAAAGAAGCTTTAGTTGCAGTTTTAACACATGCCACTGATTATGATGTAATTTTGAGCGTTGCTTCCTGTCTATATCTGACATAAGTAAAAAAACTTGACAATGTCAGATGTGATTGACAAAAATGTTAAACGTAATTGAAAGTTAGGTTTATGTATAGTTCTGTACACGATTTAGATTTGTAAAATTCCCAATTATAGTCATCGGTCTCGGTGGCGTAAATGGTAAACGCACATACCCGGCAAGACTAAGATGCAGGTTCAAATCCTATCCAAGACCTTATATTTTCCTTCTTTCAATTACTAGTTCGATTTGAAATGATCATTTTGGCTTTAGATAAAAGTCTAAGTTATTATTTCATCTTATATATTGTAATACGTTAGTATTTATCAACTTACCGTGTGTAAAAAAAACTACCTAATATATATATATAAATTTGGGGTAAGTATTGCAATTTCAAACACCCTGTATAGAGAAAGGAAAAATTTATTTACGCCCAAAATTTATTTCATTTATTTAATTTAAACGGATGTATTGACGTAAATTTTATAATTAATGATTCAACGTGTAATAGCATTAAGAAACACACCAGGGTATAGAAAATCAATAATCCGAAGGCAAAAGGGTTCGTGGTAGCAGACAAGGACGTCAATTGTAGCGAATACCGTGAAATATAAGCTCCTAGAATTGTTATTTTAAACAGTCAATAATTAAGAATACCTGCATGTTTGAAAAAGTTACCTTCGTCGAATTTATATGCATAATAACGCGGGCTTTATAGAAAATATTTCCAACCGTCAGTTGCTTCGAATAAACAAGCTAATAAAGTTTCTTAAAGAGCGGAAGGGATGCACGATCAATAATATGCTACAGATAAAGACGGATATAAAAGCATTGGTTTCAAAACGCACGTACTCGATCCACGTGGGGTCATGCGACGCGGTCAGCAATATTGATTTTATATAACTCAAGTGGGGTTTAGAACGCGACATCTAATATGCATAAGACGGAGATGAAAATATTACAGGCGGAGTTTTATGACGACACAGGACTGTATCATTGGTTCAAACGAGTAGTTTTACAACGGACGAACATGCGACAGGTGAATGCGATTTTTCGGATTAAATTGTGTGTCTGAGGTAAATTTCTGGGAGCTTTAAGTCAGTTAGATTAAAATTTGCAGACGTATTATTTTAAATTAAGTATTTCGCGAAAGAGTGGCAGAGAGGTGGCATTTTGAATTGTATAAATACTCTAAGAAAATTATTAGGTCTCTTTTTGTATTTTCATCGCTTTAGACTACGTATAATAATCAACCGACGTTATAGTAGAGGCTTGTGAGTATTGAAAAATTGTATAATTCAGTAAAATAGTATTAGCACTTATAACATGGTAAGTTGAGGTCTTGTAGTTATTAGCGTGTGTAGTGTCGAGTGAATTAAATTAACCGAGGTCCAACTAATACCATAACAAGCTAACAAATCAATAAACACAAGTATAATGTACGTGAATTTGGATGCTGGGATGGAATGGTAATTGGTAGCACGAAGCTCGGCGTATACTGAGGTTATCATCTATAAATATCTGGTGGATCAGAGCGCATAGTCACGAAGCCAAGGGGTTCTGGAGGATAGTGCATCATCGAAGGAGGTGGAGACTTGAGGCATTTTCCAGGTAACTCATTTGAATTTGCTGTTATTTGATAAACTGTTGGAATTATTTGTGATGTGTGAGTGAACTTTGATGGTTATTTATGGTTATTTAACGCATTGGAAAAGATACGTGTACTTGACAATTATTAGGGTATTTTAAATATTGAAAAAAAGTGTATGTAAAGCTTACTAAATTTCATTACGAATTTAAATTGGATTGTTAAGGGTACATGGGTTTATTAATTTGTAGTAATTTTATGCAAGGTAAAAGGCATACATTAATAAACTGGGTTATTATGAGCACACCATACTCCAGTGTGCAATAAATATAGGGTATAATTTGGGGCACATTTACTCCTGTTGTATTAAATGTGTTTGCAATTAAAATTTTCAAACACGGACTTTACAAAAATATCACTTATTGAGTTGTAATTTGTGTACCAAACTGTATATATATATCTGTGAATAATTGTTTGTAAATACCGGTAAATCAAGATTGTATGATTGTTGTATTATTTGGTGATTTTATTGAATGATGTGTGAGTGGAAAGGAAGAATGATTGTAAATTTATGTATCCGAGAAGAGGCACAGCTGAGCTAGTCAGGGAAGCTGCGGATGATTGTTGCAGCAGAATAAACGGGTAAGAATATTTTTATAAAAATTTTTATTGTTTTTTTTTTGAAAAATCGGGCGATGTCAAACCCATAAGTCCGATCACAGCAATCTTATGGCACCCAATCCGTGTGGCGAGAATTTCTTTAGGGAGATTTACAGCACTCTTATGACGCCCAATCCGTGGGAGAGAATTTCTTTAGACGATCCACAGCAATATATATATATATATATATATATTGCTGTGGATCGTCTAAAATATATATATATATATATATATATATATATATATATATATATATATTCGGTAGTTATTTACACAAGGTAAGTTGATAAATACTATCGTATTACAGTTAATAAGATGAAATAGCTTAGACTTTTATGCATAGCCCAAATGATCATTTCAAATCGAGCTAGTAATTGAAAGATGGAAAATATAAGGTATTGGACAGGACTTGAACCTGTATTTTAGTCTTTCTAGGATCATGCGTTTATTAATTACATTTACCAATTACACACACACACACAAACACACACACACACACACACACACATATATATATATATATATATATATATATATATATATATATATATATTAGGTAAATCAATTACACAAGGTAAGTTGATAAATACCAACGCACTACAGTCAATAAGATGAAATAATAACTTAGACTTTTATGCAAAAATCTAAATCATGTATGTCACCATACATCAACCTAACTTTTAATTACTTATGTCATTTTTGTCAATCGTATCTGACAGTGGCAAGCTTTTGGCTTACGTCAGATATAGACAGGAAGCTGAAGATGCAGGTTCAAATCCTGTCCGGGTCCTTATATTTACCATCTTTCAATTACTAGCTCGCTTTGAAATGATTATTTGGGCTTTGCATAAAAGCCTAAGCTATTGTTTCATTTTATTGAATATATAATGACGTGATAAGGGGTCACAAGAGGTCATTGAAAGCCAAATTCTACAAATAAATCCCACCAAGATATAAAAGAATCAGGAAAAATAGAAATTCCTAAAATTCATGGTTACACTCTGTATAATACAAGCGTACTTTTATTCGTTAAAGTGCCAAGTAAAAATGCAAGTGCGCGTGTATAAATAATCACCGTGTATAATATAAGCGTATTGTAAATACATAGCAAATAATGTATGTAGTGAATACAAAGCCATTTATTTTCATTTATTAATTGTCAATACATTTCTGATGCATATAAAATGCTCTTTATTTGCTGTAAATAGCATAGAATAGTGCTAGCTTTGGGCATTTAGCGTAAGAACTATGTCAATCTTGTTAAAGAAATAACACTTCAATATTAATTATGTGTATTAAAACACGTTTTACCGTGAAAACCAATCCTTTTACTATAATTATGAAGATTTGGGTCTTTCTGCATGCGCGAAACCTGTGGATAAAACAATTAAAGTTTAAAAATTAATTACCAAATTGACTCTGAATAACGTAAATTCAATTTAAATAAAACATGTTCTCGAAATTTCTAGAGGAATTGAGAAGAAATACGTCAATTTCGTATGAACTCATTAAACAAAATAAAACATTAATTCGATGAAACGGCCTCTAACGAGGCTTAAGAAAGCCGAAACCGGTCAGTGGAGGTTTCTTCTCCTTGTGAAATAATAAAGTTATTGTTTTGTTAATGGCCATACAAGTATTAGTTCGATTTGTATGGGCGAATAAGCTGTTATTATTTGCATAAGGGTTTATTTACAGATATGAATGAATATGAATGATGGCTCAGGGTTGGGTGCTAATAATAGTGCTGTGGATTATATGTAGCTAAAAGTCCTATGGATGAATGATTACAGCCCGTTGTTGGATGTCAATAAAAGTGCTATGGCTGAATGTTTTCAATTGCCCGTCTTTTAATTATTTTTTCTAGTTTTTTGATTTTTATCTTCTGGGATTAACGAAATCACTGTAATCATACAAGTATAATGATACGAAATTAATCCTCTTACAAAACTATTTTATATACTAAAATGAAGAGCCCGAGACAATTCTCTTTTTCTCATTTTTTTAAAACAAATCTTACACACATGATTATCACTCATTAATAACTTCTTGATTACGCTTTCCTTATAATTGATATGTACATCAGTTTCCTTTCGAAGTCGTTTAATTTAATGTCATTTCCCCTAACCGTATTAAACGTAGTTGAATTCAGTAAGTTTAATTTTTTCCCTATGTAATGACATATCCTGTTCATAGGTTTGCCAAAAAACCCTTAAAATTAAACTAAATTTACCTTTACACGCAAACCTTACTCTGAAACCAAAACTAATAAATAAATCACTCAAAATATTTAAACAAATTGATTTAAATTTTACCGATAAACGTTGCTACGTACCTAGGCGTAGCCGGAAGAAAAGTATATACCAGGCTAGCTATTAAACGCGGAGCGAGGGGGGATTTACCTAAATACCAAAAAAACAAAGAAACAAAGCACAAAAAAATTAAAGCACATCGCCCACGATCATCTATTAACAAATAAAAAATAAACAAAAGATTCTGTACACACACATTAAAGCAACAAATTAAGCATTATTATTTCAAAGCAAACAATTATATTTTATGGACAATTCAGGAATTTAGATACGAATTGCGCATCTCGTATTAACAGCAAGTAACACTAATCAGTATTGAAAATGAATATGTGGGAGCTTTTGTTGGACGTTGTTAAATTGTACATAATATCATTTTGTAAAATAAACTAATCAGTAAAGCGAATAAACAAGCATGTTTAAAAATAGTACCGCGCACCTGTAGAGCGATAATATCGAATCGCAGTAACCAACAATGTCTTATAGTGTCACGTTTTTTTATCACGTGATTGCACCAAACGTTAATACGGAATATTACTGACACACACAAAAGATAAGTCGCATACCTGTATGTATCCTGATACTTAGCTCGCGAGTCGTCGGGGTTGAGTCAGCATACATGTACTCTGCTACCATAATTGCAGCAGCAGTATAACGAAAGAAGTTTTACATAACGAAATCAGTTGTTTTACATAACAAAAGAAGTTGTTTTATAAGGAAAGAAGTTGTTTTACATCACGAAAGAACCCATTTAGCCTCTAGCTAAAAAACGAATACACGCAGGACACGTCCTAGTTGTTGAACAGAAAGACGCGCATTGCTTTTTGAAATACAGTGACGAATAAAATGTAGAAAACCCTTCGAAGCACCAGCTGCGGTATCAAACTCAACAATGGTTCAAACAACACCAATTATAACTCTTATTCCTAGCGTAGCGAAGCGCAATAAGATCGGAAAATCAGGATTTATATCGAATCGTGCGCGAGCATTATCTCGACAAGTCGTTACCTTGGAACCATAGAGAAAACCATTATACGGCGTTCGTAAGATATACCAAGATAGCGGGTACCTAAAAACAGGATATAACGATTTACTTGCTAGAATAAATTTTCGTTTTAAAAGCACAAAGGGGTTTGAATTGATTTTACTCGGGAGCGTGTTTATTATGAATTAGGTTGAAGGATTTAACAGATTTATGGTAAAATGGGTTTAGGAACTAATAAGTAAACTATATAGGGGTTTGTTGAAGAATTTAAGAATTGAAACGGAATTTATTCGAACGAGTAATAAACTAACACGGGAAAATTTTAAAAACAAAATTGGAACGTAACAACGTTTTCTTGTTGTTTGGCTTTAATTCATCAGTCTTAACTTTTCCAAAACATAATTACCATTTCATGCTCCATCCTCATGTAAATCGTTTTAAAAAGTCAAAATTTTATGCGACTTGACCTGCTTCATCAATTATAAACTATTTGAACCATATATGTCCATTCCAATTTATAAATCTTACGATAGTTTTAATTTGATTTCATTAAACATATTAATATCTTTTTAAATAATTCTTGACCGCCAAATTGTTTGTACCTATTTGTATACGAATTTACTTACGCAAACTCGCTGTGCTATAAAAGGCAATACCTCACGTCAGCGATTCACGTAACACTGATCTAAACGGAAATCTGCGTTGACTTTAAATAAGAACGTGTCAATTCTAACGTAATCCTTCCAGACGGGTTCAGCGAGTTTGAGAATTCTCGCTATTGTTTCACTATACCTTTTATTACCGCTTCAAGCTATTCAATAATCTAGGTCATTTGAGCGCGTCGTTTGCCTATGCTTTATCTCTATCTTTCAGTCTGTTCTAGAACTTGGGGCCAATAAACACGCTTTTTAATTAGAAATACGTCTATTCGTTATTAAATTACAAATGAAATCCTTTTATAGTATTGATTCATGCGAGTTTCCCGTTATAATTGAAAGTATTCATATGCATTTGAACTGAACTTTTATAAAAAATATAATCCTTTTATTAGTATATATATATATATATATATATATATATATATATATATATATAGACGAAACTCTTTTAATAGCATTTACACAAATACGACACCTTTAATAAACTATGTGATATGAATGAAAACTCTTTACATCACCACGGTTTATGCTTCAAACGTACTTAATGCCTTTTATACAGGGTATTTCACAAATGTTCATATAAATAAAAGTTTAACTAAATTTACATTTTTCTCGAATTTATAAAGTAAGATTTTTATCTTACGATGTAATATACTAGCAACGTAGCTTTTTTCTATAAAAGTAGACGATCATTTGACATCAGAAATTCATATTGATGCAGTTGAATACCGATGATCACTTGAAAGTGTTCTTTCCTACTCCCAACTATCCACGAAATATAGCCAACCAATGTAGTATAAAACGCTATTAATTGTTTATAAAGCAAATGAAGTTTGTTGCAATGGTGCAATTAAGCAACATCGAAAAACAAGAATGAAATTTATTTAGAATGAGTTGTAAACAAAATTCTCTAGTATATTTATGTTGAATATTTAGGATAACTCAACCATATCATTTGATTGCAGTAATAATGTCGATTATAGCGTTGTTGATATTAAGAAGTTCAACAAAGACGAATTAAATCATAATATGCTAAAACCTTGAGATATAAATTAACTACATTAAAGTGAGTATGAAAAATGAAGAACTATAGAATCAAGCACGCATATTGCAGGTGTAGTGAATTTTCTTGAAATATATGTATAACAATTTGCTTGTATGATTTTTGTCTACTGTCGGAATAAGAAAAGAACGCATTTTGCGTTATCAATTGTGACAGTACTATGAATTACTGTTTTGTATTGTTTATCTCAAAACTCAGACATGTTTGTTGGTAGCATACAAAATATTTTGAAAGGCATGTTTATATTAAATGCGTGCAATCCGACATAAACCATCCTTTCTTGGTTTTGACTGTTTTCGTATTTTCTAAATATCAACTGTTACGTGTTTTAAAAATGTTCGTTAAAACTTTTTTAAATTTACGTATCGCAGACTAAGGAGTAAAATTTGCAATGTTTTATTTTTTACGATGAATGTAGGCGCCATATAATTATGTAATCGTAAACAAGTATAAAATTCTAAAAACTTCAAAATAAGAAACTTTCCGTAAACAGATAATTGCAACAGGAATTCCGCCATTTATGGATGTTTGTGTGCCTATCTATATTTAATATTTTATCGCTGTGAAAAGCAAAACATTCAAATGCAGCGGTAAATATTTACTTGCAATGAGGTTTATGATTATATTGACATACTCCAACAATTTTGGCTTCTCCTTCGTGTCATGTTCTTTGATGACTTGTTTAATCTTTAAGCATGCCATTTAATTCTTCTCCAGTTTGTGCTAGTAGGACCTTAAACAGAATATGTTTCAAATACCACACACCACACGTTGCGTATCATAGTAAATAGGGCTTTTGGCAAAATTCATTTATTTCATTGCATTGTTTCTCCTTGAGACTACATATACAGCGATTTGCACAGTCAAGAAGCGTCGATCGAGAGTTTTAGGTCGTTCGTACAGATGTTAATTCTAAAACTTTTGATTTCTTACAAAACTGTTTTTGTTGGAAAATGCGCCCTCTTCCCCCACACATAATGAAAAATCACACCAGTTTCGGCGTCGACTGGGCTTTGAGAAGTGGGACGGTATTGCAGTGTAAAAATGGTACGTTGTGTGAGTTTTTCGATAATATTTCGAAAATTATGACGGTTTAGCTAAAATACCACGGTGTACAAAAGTAATTTAGATACAATTTTCTACAAAATAGGTTCATGGTATTGTTTCCTCTTACTATAACTCTTACTTAACCGGCAGTTTAGGTACATATCCATCAAAAATCATGTAAATAAAAACGCTACAATTGAATAAATTTTAGACAATATTATAGTAACGGTAAGAAGATGGGTAAGTTCAGGTGAAGAACAAAAGCAGTTCATATGTGTGTCTTTAACAAAGAAAACTTTTGTTCTACTATTAACAACACTGCGAGTTCAATTTTAAAAAGTTGGTTTGTAAGAGTTATATACAGGGTGCCAAATTTAACGTGTCTACCATTGGTAATTCGTTTATTCTTAGAAATAGAAAGTAGGTTAAATAGGGAAAGTGTCAGTGTATTTCATTGTCATTTAAGGCAACTAAACACATTTTTTCTATCACTTCCGGTTTAGCCGGAAATGGAACCAACTTTGAAGTTCTTAATGGAACATCCTGTATATTATAATAGTTTTGGATAGGAAATACCTTTGGCTTTATAAAAGTATAAGCATTAAGTATACCTAGAATGAAAAATAACGGAGATATTTGACATTTCTTGTTTTTACTCTTACAAAAATCATACTATCCATCAAAACAATTGACGACAAAAAAACAATATCAGTTATAATCAGATGTCACTTTTAGTGTTTGTTCTAATTTTAAACACTATTATTACGATATTCTAAAATGAATTTTTCAAATACTGAGAAGGTGTATTTTTCATGCCAAAAAATGCTACCAATGCGTTGCGATTGTATTCAGAACGCAGAGAAATTTCCAAAGTACGAAAATATTTTCAAGGTTTGAGACTTCGCTACGAGAAATGGGAAACTTTAATAAATCTGGACGAAAACGACAACCACGTATAGTGACTGAACTAGTAGAAGAACAAGTACTTGCTTTGTTTGAAGCTTATCCTCAAATGTTTACACGGCAACCGAATGTGGTATTTCCACAGAAACAATTCACCTAATTTTAAAAAAGTATCACTATAAACCATTTAAGATTATATTAGAGCAACATATACATCAAGGATATCAAGATAAACGAGTGCAGTTTTGTAACTGGTTGTTAGATAATATTAGAAGAGACAGAACTTTTCCAAATTACATCCTATGGTCAGACGAATGTAATTTTTCTGATGATGGCATGTTTAACCGAAAAAATAATCATTACTGGTCTACCGTCAATCCACTACAAACCAGAGATAGGAATTATCAGCGGAAGTTTTCAATTAATGTTTGGTGCGGAATTTTCAACAACAGCGGTTGTCGGGCCAATTTTTTATAACGGAACGTTGTCAACAGGAAGATATCTCGACTTTTAAAGAAATTATATGGAGGACTGGTTGGATAACTTGCCACTAAATCTACGACAATAATTGTACTTTCGGCAAGACGGTGCACATGCGCATAATGCTGTTTTAGTAAGACAGTACCTTACACAAATGTTTGGTAATAAATTGATAGGAACTCATGGTCCTACAAAATTTCCTTCACGATCGCCCGACTTAACGCCACTAGATTTTTTCTTATGGGGTTATTTAAAAGACATTATTTATAAGCAAACACATGAATCCGTTGAAACCTTGCAAAACGAAATTGAAGAAGTAATAAGAGAATTTGATAGAAGAAAACTATGTAGCCTATGCAAGAACATACTGCGACGAGCACAATTCTGTATAGAGAAACAGGGAAACAATTTCGAACAATATCTATAGTAAATATGCAAAAGTTGTAATATCTCCGTTATTTTTCATTATAGGCATACTTAATGCTTATACTTTTATAAAGTCAAAGGTATTTCCTATCCAAAAATACAGGGTGTTCCATTAATAAATTCAAAGTTGGTTACATTTCCGGCTAAACCGGAAGTGATAGAAAAAATGTGTTTAGTTGCCTTAAATGACAATGAAATACATTGACACTTTCCCTTTTAACCGTCTTTCTATCTCTAAGAATAAACGAATTACCAATGGTAGACACGTTAAATTTGGCAGCCTGTATACAAACTCAACGAACGAATATTATTCAGGGTGTCCTCGGAAATTTTGACCCATTTAATAATTTTTTACAGGGATAGGATTTAGAACGTATTCTGTCCTTCTATTTCTCTGTTCTCCTACTATTTCTATAACCTATTTGTCATTAACTTTGTCTGTCCATGCTATCATTCTCATACATCTAAAGCACAGCATTCCTAAAGGCTGCTACCGTTTTTCTGTCTGCTTTTCCTACTGCCCGTATTTCATAGGCATACTGTGCTGTGCTCCACACATATGCTTTCAACAATTTTCTTCTTGTTTCTATTTGTTGTCTTTGATCACAGGCTCTGTTCTTTCTTGTTAGATGCAGTTCGGTCCACTTCTATTGTTTTACAATTATATACTCTATTTCTCCGACATTCAGTGGTTGTGAAGGGGGGTAAGCAACCCGTGGCTGCCAAGTTACCCCGGCACTTGAACATTTGCCGATTTAATATTTTTCCAATATACCTTTTCGCACAGTCAACATTAGTTGCAGATATTTCACAACCAACACCTTTAGTTGTTTATAATAATCATCAGATTTATCTGCGCTTATCTTTCGTCATTAGGTTTTCTATCTCAAAACTGGTTGGACACGTACCTCCACTTATTTATATTCTATGCTAGCCTACACTGTTCCTCGAATTTCCCACACAGCCTGTATGCAACTGGGTTCCTCTTCCATTGTTGTCTAATTATATGCCCTATTTCACCGAGATTCAATGGTATGTGAATGGGGGGGGGGAGTGGAGTGGCGTAGTTGGTATGTGGTATGACAACTACGCCCAGGGGCCCGGGTTTGAATCCCGACACGGTCCGCTTGAAAACTGTTAGGCGAGAATTTTTTACAAAAATACACCCTCGTTCGGATGAGAGGTAAAATGGAGGTCCCGTGTGTGAGTGTTGTCACGCACGTTGAAGAACCTTACCTTGCTTGGAACAGCAAGGGTTCCGCAAAATTCCAAATTTTCCAGGCCACCCTTCGGGTGGAGCATTGGAAAATCACATGTAAGGTATGTGAAGGTGGTTAAGCAGCCTGTGACTGCCAAGATCCCCCAACACTTAAATATTTGCCGAATTAATAGTTTTCCAGTAAATACTTTCACACAATTAACATTATTCGAGAATATTGCCCAACCTCTACTTGTAGTTGCTTATAATAATCATCATGTTTAAGTACAGTTACTTTTTTCGCCATCAGTTTATCCATCTTGGGACTGGTTGGATGCGTACCTCCATTGATTTCTATTCTGAGCTAGCCTACACATTTCCCTGAAATTCCTACAGCCTACATCTTTCACTATCTGTGTGCAATAGTCTAACCTAGGTCTACCTCTACTTCTCTTTTTTCTATCTCTGCTTCTAATATATTTCGCACTATTCCTTCACGCCGTAGTATGTGGTCTATCATCCTATCTCTCCTATTTTTTACCGTTTTCCACATATTTCTTTCTTACACTACCATTTTTAGTACCTCTTCGTTGTTAACTTTGTCTGTCCATACCTTCATCATACGTCTGTAGCACCACATTTCAAAGGCTTCTACCTTTTTCTTGTCCGTTCCTCCTTCTCTCCAGGCTTCGCAGCCATACAGTACTGTGCTCCACACATATGTTTTAAGCAATTTTTTCTTTGTTTCTATGTTTGTTGTCTTTGAACGCAATGGTTTCTTTTTCTTGTTAAATGTAGCACGACCTTGTGCTAACTTTGTTTTATATCTTTTGCGCTTTTCCCATCTTGCGTTATTTGGCTGCCTGAGTAGCAGAAATCCTTAACCTCTTGTAAGTTCGTGTTACATACTTGTATTCTTGTTTTTGATTTATTTTCCCCTCCTTTGCATACTAGTACTTTAGTTTTATTTTTGTTAATTTTCATACCGTATCTCTCTATTAAAACCGTTTCCATTTCATTAAGAGCAGCTTCTAACTCTTCCTTGCTAGATGCTAATACCACTGTATCATCTGCAAATCTAAACATATCAATTTTTTATCCCTGCATAGTAATTCCAAATGTCTTCCTGCATTTGACAGTATTCATTGCCTCTTCTATGTACAAGTTAAAAATCAATGGCGATAGGGCACATCCCTGTCTCACCCCTTTCCTAATGTTTACTTCTCTACGTTCCTGCTCTAATTCTATTACTGCTGTTTGCTCTTTGTATAAGCTATGTACTATTCATCTATCCCTATAACTCATTCCAATCTTTTTGAGTATTTCGAACATTTTTTAATTTTACATTGTCGAATGCTTTTTCCAGATCTACAAACCCTATATTCACGCTTTCCCCTTTTTCTATTGTTTTTTCCATTATCACTCTCAGAGCTAAAATAGCGTCCCGTGTTCCCCTATTTCGTCTAAACCCAAATTAATTTTCTCCTAGTATTTCTTCAGTCCGTTTTTCCATTCGTCTTTTTACAATTCTACTTAATATTTTTGACACGTGTGCTGTCAAACTTGTTCGAAAGTTTTCACATCTATCCGCGCCTTTCTTTTTTGGTATAGTTACTATGATGTTACGTTTGAAACCTTTAGGTATCTCGGCTGTCTCATACATATAGCTTACAAGTTGAAAAAGACGTTCTGTTACTGGTTGTCCAGCGGCTTTTAGAGTTTCTGCTTGCACCTTATCTGTACCCGGCGCCTTACCATTTTTCAGATCCTTTAATGCTAATTCAAACTCATCTCTAAGTATAGAATATCCCAAGTCATCATTTTCAATGTCTGATTCTTGTTCTAATGCAGTTAGTTCTTATACTGCATACAAATTCCCTATATATTCTTGCCATCTACCCACTTTCTCTACATTTTCTATAATGACGTTTCCTCCCGCGTCTTTTATATTTTTGCTGTATGGTTTTATATCCCTAAAATTGATTCTAATCAGTTTGTATGCTTCATCTGTCTTTCCTACTTCCACCTTAGTTTGTACCTCTGCAATTTTCATCAATCTATTGTTCTTTAACTTTCCTGCATTTACGAATAATTTTCCATTTTATGGCTTTGTATGTCTGTTTTCCTGTTTCGTCTGATCTATTTTTGTATTTTCGTCTTTCTTTTATTAAATTTAGGATATCCTTTGTTATCCCTGGTTTCTTTTTTTTGTGTATACCCTAAAATATCTTTGGTCGCCATGTCTAAGCTGAATTTAATATTATTTCATTCTGTTTCTAGTTTTCTACTTCCTTAGTATCAGATATTTTTTCGATATCTTTCAGCAATTCATTTGACTTTTTTCGATGCTTTCTTGAATATCTTTTATCTTTTAGTTTTTAAAGTCAATGTGCCTTTTTCCGTTTCTTTTTTTCAAATTTTTAAATTTAAGTGCGGCCTTTACAATTACGATGTTGTGGTCAGTGTTTATATCTGCTTCTGGGTAGCTTCTACAGTCTTTTACTTGATTCCTAAACCGTTGTCTAACAAGAATGCGATCTATTTGATATCTTCCTATATCTCCTGGCATCTTCCATGTATATTGTTTTCTAGCATGATGTTGAAATAATGTGTTTGTGATGATTAAATTGTTCTTGTCGCAAAATTCTACCAACCTATTTCCCCTGTCGTTTTGTCGTACCTAAACTAAATAAACCTACTACCGCTCCTTCCCTACCCTCACCTACCACTGCCTTAAAATCCCCCGTAATTATTAAATTTTCATGTCCGTTTACGTATCTTAGTATGTCTTCGGTATCTTTGTAGATCGCCTCTACATCTTCTTCACTGTAGCTAGAGGTGGGTATGTATACTTGTATTATTACTGTATTTTCTGGTTTAGATTCAAATCTAACCATGAGTAATCTTTCGTTCTTTTGTAGCTAGTTTTCTATACGTTGTAATTTTCTACACAGTATCCTATCTTTTTTCGCATAACTATCCCCATACCCGAATTTCCTTCGTCTGATCCTGTATGAATTACCCTGAAATCTCCACTCCAAAAATCCCCCGCCTCTGGCCAGCGGACTTCGCTAATTCCTACTATGTCTAGTGCTAACCTATTCATTTCGAGTTTCAGGTTCTCTAGCTTACCTATTTGTTTCATACTTCTGACATTCCACGCTCCTACTCGCAGAATGTTCACGGATCTTTTTCTATTCTTTCGGATCACATCCCCCGAAGTAGTCCCTTCCCGGAGATCCGAATGGGGAGCTATTTTACCTCCGAAATTTTTTACCCCAGTGTACTTGGGAGATAATGTGGTGGATTCCCGTTGCCTTCCACATCGCAGTAGTGTGTCTTAGAATGTATACCGACCCTATGGTCTCGGCCACTCTAAGTACCGAAAAAGCTGCTGCCCTCTTTTGGGAACCTGGTTCCTCCCTAAAGACCCCACTAATTTAGTTAAACCTATAGTTCGGCTCTTTAGCTCATTGAAACGCGCAAGCCATTCTACCTGTTCTAGTATTTTAGAACGTCGTCAAGGTGCATGTCCGTTCAGAATGGAATGGGAATTATACACCACAAAAACTTACGAAGTAAAGAAATAGATTAGTGAACATGGCGTCCTTCTACTTTTTCCCTGTATTATAAACAATCATAGGAATGACATAATTAAATAATCATTAAAAAGATATAAAAACCATGTATCTTCTTCACCTTCTACTCCAGTACTTCTACATCGGCGTCTATATTTAGTGGTTCAAGGGAATCTTCCTCAGGATCATCTACCGGTTGGTTAGGGGCAAAATGAGCGTTAAGTGAATAAATTTTGATTTACCCTGAAGTGGCAGGGACCCCGTAACAATATAAGTGTGTGTCAGCTAACTGCAGTGGTACGGGAGTGGGTTCTTATTGATAAATGAGGAAATAAAAAAAATAAAGACAGCATTAATAAATGAAAAGGCTAATATACAAAAAATACGTTACACTATCACTTACCCTAAAAGTTTTTTTAATTTTGTCAATATCGATGGGCGCCAAACTTCTGTCATAGCAATTCCTTTTGATATTCTCTTTACGGAAGGCGGTTATTCCGCATAAATTTTCGTTTGCTTCGGTATTTTATTACTATATATACTATCTTTCTCGAAATGACCTTAAAACTACTTATTAATTCTGTCATCATTAAAGAAATTTCTTAAAATAAAATGCCTCTTCCAAATAAGATTCCATCACCGGGGTAGCTGGATATCCTTGGCAAATGTCGGTGTACCTAGTTTTAAAATAAATTTAAATAAAATTCAACCTAAACATAAACTCTATTAACATAAAATAATTTCAAGTAAAGATACAAATATACTTTTCTAAAAACAATTTTTTAACCTCAGTTCTGTCCAAGTATTGCTAAAAGTAACAAATTCTCCTAAAAGTACCTTAAATCTAATCCACCGACAAAGCTATTCGTCACTCCAAATTTGTCCTGTTTTAGTATTAAATTGTATGATATTTATAAATCCCAATTACTGGAAATGTCGTTCATAACAAATATAGCAAACCGTTAAATCCCCGCTTTTCGTTATATCATTTTATTGTCCATTTCAAAATATTAATTTTTTATGCTTTTACTAACAAAAATGCATAATTAATCATACTAAATATAAAATCTCATTATACTCACTGTTTAATGCACCTATTATAAGGTTAAAATATCTAGCAATCGAAGTCTTCCAATGTTTAAATGTTTCTATTTTTTAGCCTTCCTTCAAACAACAACTATATTGACACATCATAATCCAAAATTCCAACTTAATGACTGGATATACTATCCAAGTCCCAAACCCTCTAACTGGTCACAACAATAACATCCATAAGGCCTTAAAAATACCTTGTCCATGCAAGCGTTAAGTTCAAGATTTTGTCGTATGCTGCGTTTTTGGCCCCTCTGGGAACATCCATATTTATTTTTCCATTAATAACTCGTATTATTACACTTTTACTTTCCAAAATTTAACTTCTCGCTATATCGACCTCTGACGCGTGGGTCATCGGCGTATTACGTTTTTGCATAACTAAATTTTTGGATGTATTCTTATTACCGATTCCCGAATGAATTAATTATTCTTTCCCATCGGATCTATTACTACGGTATTTGCCCCCATTACATAATTTCGTTCCCACAATCTAATATATTTTTGATTATATTTACTTCCAAGATTATTGTCTTATTACTTTGTATGTAACGCATATTATGTTGTAGTATGGTAACATTTTATTGTCCTTGGTGATCGAGATGGACAGTATCTGTTTATTGTAAATCATCTTGTTTATAGGAAATGCATACGTAGTATTTTATTATATTGAGATCTGTTCGCATTTGCAGTTAATTATGTCAATGTACTGAATTACTACGTTACAATGTATTTAAAAGAATCAATATTATATCTTATTATCTGAATTTTTATATACCAAATTTGAAATATCAGGATTAGTTAAGATTAATTATTTACGAAATCATTTATACAAACCGCGTCCATATATTTCGTCCCTTCAAAATTAAATTTTCTTTTTCCCTCTAATGTATAGCTAGCGTAACTCAACGCATTACAGATTCTGTATTATTGCACCAGTTTCCAGCGCAGTACACACAAATAGATGAGCAGTTTAATGCACTTTTTTAACACTCAGAGGATACTTCGTGGTCTTCAGTGCATGAGCAGAATATGAGACACATTAGCTCTTCTGGCACAGATGCTCTGTTTGTTGTAGTGGACGAAGAAATACATTCATCCCTTTCCACGCCTGCCTTAAGGGGTCAGTCGTTCTGCCATTCCACTGCTGCAATTGATAGTAGATTCTTTTGTAGTGTTCTCCAGTTGTTGCAGTAGGGAGAGTAGCCAATATAAATTGCGAATGAGTCGGCTGTTTCTTTTGCGCATTATCCGGTCCGTAAATATTCCAGTAGAAAGCTTCGCCTGCGTCAATAATAGTGTAGCGAGCTACTATAACTCGTTTCACTAATTTAAAACAAGTAATAACAAAAGTCTCTATTACTCACTATTCAAAAGTCTAATTAACAGTATATGTCTTATTTATAGATGTTTTCAGTCCAATAAACATTGAAGCACTATCACGCTATTGCTATTTACAAGCACTAATATCTTCTTAAACTAAATTCTTAACCATAGGTCTATTGACAACACTAACACTACTATAATTTATTTATTACACTTTTGTCTATTTATGTACAAGCTGGCGGTACAATATACACGTTCACATAACACAAAGTTATATTTACTATAGGACATTAAAAACGTAATGACCAACTAACTATACACGAGATGATTTATATACGACATTTTGTTATAGACTAACTCTGTACTTCATCAGCGGTCATATATATACCCTGAATTAACTAGATGATTCATACTCTGGTATATGCTGGAAAGTTCGAGGCTTCTGTAGAATACACATTGCTTACGGCGCTTGTGTGTTTGACGGGTTGCCTAATAGTAGCTCGTAACAATAGTTTGAACTTGTGCTTTAGAGTTGTTGAATACTTGTAACTTGTCTCTAAGCTTCTTGTCATCTCTGACCTTTTTTACAGGGAAAAAGTTTTCATTTTTTATATACACCATTTCGAATGGACCTGCACCTTGCCGAAGTTCTAGATTACTAGAACAGGTGAAATGGTTTGCGTGTTCTAATGAGCTAAAGAGTCAAACTACAGGTCCAACCAAAGTAGTAGGGTCGTTATTGAGGAACCATACTAAGACAGGTCTCCGAAAGAGGTCAGCGTCTCTTTCGGTACTTAGATTGGCAGAGACTATAGGGGTCGGAGTGGCAGTCTAAGACATTCTACTACGAAGTGGAAGCCAACGGTAAACCACCACATTACCTCCCAAGTACACAGAGTACCTAAATTATAATAAAATGATGGCATTCTCTGGGGTAAAAGATTTCGGAGTTAAAATAGTCCCCCATTCGGATCTCCGGGAAGGGACTACTTCGGAGAATGCGATCGGAAAGTTAAGAATAAGAGTCGGGAACATTCTGCGAGTCGGAGCGTGGAATGTTAGAAGTATGAAGCAAGTAGGTAAGCTAGAGAACCTACAAATCAAAATGAATATGTTATCACTAGACATAGTTGGGATCAACGAAGTTCGGTAGCCAGAGGCAGGCAAGTTTTGTAGTGGAGACTTCAGGGTAATTCATACAGGAACAAAGGAAGGAAATTTTGGTGTGGGGATAGTTATGCGGAAAAAGATAGGATACTGTGTAGAAAATTAGTTACAAAGAGAACGAAAGAGTACTCGTGGTTAGATAGGACTCTAAACCGGTAAACACAGTAACAATACAAGTATACATACTCACCTCTAGCTACAGTGACGAAGAGGTAGAAGCGATCTACAAAGATATCGAAGACATATTAAGATACGTAAAAGGACATTAAAATTTAATAATTACGGGGGATTTTAATGCAGTGGTAGGTGAGGGTAGGGAAGGAGTGGTAGTAGGTTCATTTGGTTTAGGTACGAGGAATGACAGTGGAAATAGGCTGGTAGAATTTTGCAACAAGAACAACTTATCCATCACACATACATTACTTCAACATCATGCTAGAAGACGATACACGTGGAAGATGCCAGGAGATGTAGGAAGATATCAAATAGATTACATTATCGTGAGACAACGGTTTAGAAATCAAGTAAAAGACTGTAGAAGCTATCCGGAAGCAGATATAGACACTGACCACAACATCGTAATTATGAAGGCCGCACTTAAATTTAAAAATTTGAAAAAAGAAACGGAAAAGGGCACTTGGACTTAGAGAAACTAAAAGTTAAAGATATTCAAGAAACATTCGAAAAAAAACAAATGAATTGGTGAAAGATATCGGGAAAATATCTGATACTAATGAAGTAGAAACAGAATGGAATAAATCCAGCCTAAACATGGCGGCCAGAGATATTCTGGGGTATACACAAAAAGAAAATAGAAACCATGGATAACAAAGGATATCCTGAATTTAATAGAAGAAAGACGAAAATACAAAAATAAATCAGACGAAACCGGAAACCAGAGATACAAAGCCATAAAATGGGAAATTATTATTATTGTTAGAAGCAGAGATAGGAAAAAAGAGAAGAAGAGGTAGACCTGGGTTAGACTACTGCACACAGATAGTGAAAGATGTAGTCTGTAGGAGTTTCAGGGAAATGTGTAGGCTAGCTCAGAATAGAAATCAGTGGAGGTGCGCATCCAACCAGTCCCAAGATGGCTAAATTAATGACGAGGAAGGTAACTGTACTTAAACATGATGATTACTATAAGCAACTACAAGTATTGATTGGGCAATATTCTCGAATAATGTTAATTGTCTGAAAGGATTTACTGGAAAACTATTATTTCGGCAAATGTCTAAGTGTTGGGGGATCTTGGAAGCCACATGCTGCTTAATTAATTCCTTTCACTGAATCTCGGTGAAGTAGGGCATAAAATTAGAAAACAATAGAAGGGCAACCGAGTTGTATACATGCCTTGAGTAAATTTTAGGGAACTGTGTAGGCTAGCTCAGAATATAAATAAGTGCAGGTACGTGTCCAACCAGTTTTGAGATGGAAACCTAATGACGAAAAAATAAGCGCAGATAAATCTGATGATTATTATAAAAAAACTACAGGTGTTGGTTGTGAAATATCTGCAACAAATTTGACTGTGCGAAAAGATGGGAAAAATATTAAATCGGTAAATGTTTAAGTGCTGGGAGAACTTCTACAGGCTGCTTCCCCCCCCCCCTTATAACCTTACATGTGATTTTCCAATGCTCCACCCGAAGGTACTACAATGGCCAGGCAGCGAGTTTTTTTACCTGGAAAATTTGGAATTTTGCCGAACCCTTGCTGTTCCAAGCAAGGTAGGGATCTTTAACGTGCGTGACAATACACACACGGGACCTCCATTTTACCTCGCATCCAAACGAGGGTGTATTTTTGTGAAAATGCTCGTCAACATTTTTCAAGTGGACCGTGTCGATTCGAACCCGGGACTATGTTCGAAGACATTACATGTGATTTTCCAATGCTCCACCCGAAGGTACACATTGGCCAGGAAGCGAGTTTTTTACCTGGAAAATTTTGAATTTTGCCGAATCCTTGCTATTCCAAGCAAGGTAGCGATCTTTAACGTGCGTGACAACACTCACACACGGGACCTCTATTTTACTTCTCATCCGAACGACTACCGGATACTTTCATTTTTAGTCTCGGATACGGATACCGGATACAAAATTTTGAAGTATTCGAATACAGAGAACTGTGTACACAAAAAGTACTCGAATACAAAAGTACTCGGATACTTCCCAACACTGTATGAAACTAAAACCGATATAGGCATCAAATGTTATGCTTATGACTAGTTTTGCTAATGTAAGTTTATAAAGTTAATGATACACACATATATCATGTGTGTATTACTGTGTTAGCATTAGGTTTTTCGCCTACTTACTTAAAATGTTATATGCTCGTTTCTAGAGGGTTGTGGGAACAATTATTTTCCCTATTGAATTCTCAAAGTATCCGTACTTAGGATCCGAAAAAAATACTCCAATACTTGTATTCGAGTACATTTTTAGGGTAAAGTACTCGGACTTTTTTAAGAAGTATTCGAATACATTTTGAGTATCCGGTACTCGGTATCCGAGTACATTTTCATTGTATCCGTCCCAACTCTGAGTTCAGAATACGAAACAATGATCGTACGCGTCTAACCAGTTCCAGGACTGACGACCTAATGATGATGATTTTATATACAGAAGACACGGAGTTACGTCCTGTAAAAGCTCTTCATTTTATCAATTTCTTGCTGGATGTTTTCAACATTGTGAATTTTGTGGTTTGATTGCTTCTTCCAGGCATTATCATTTTCCGTTTAGCATTTGGTAGTGAAGAGACAACCAGCAGAACCAATAAATCGGTGTCATCGCTAATCAATATCGTCTTTCGTCCTTTTTCAGCCTCATTAATTGTTGAGACGACATCAGCATCTTTTTCAGCCTGATGAACCGAACATCCTGCATCCTGTAGATGTGTGTATATCAACTGCATTTTGTTCCTATTTTTGGAAAGGAATTCTCTTTGACTTAGGGTAACAGAAATAAGATAAGTATCAGTAGTGGTGTTAGTAGTAATTTTTAATTCTATTCGTTCCTCGTTGTTGATGCAGCTAGCAACACATGATACATTTGCTGTTTGGTTTTTGTCTTCCATATCTGTTACTTTCTCCTTTGCAACAGGGTTAGTTTTATTGATAAGGTCGAAGTCGAAGCGTCAATGTTTATATATTTATTGCAGAGTTTTTCGCGTTTATAGCTCAAGAAATTATCTAAAGCACCCTTTTTTTTTTGTTCTTGGAGTTTAGCTTTTCTTTTTTTGATTGTATTGAAGGTCGGATAAACTTTTTGATTTTCTGTCAGACATTCTGTTTCAAAAATTATTAGAATACTGACAAATAGGGTTTTTGGTCTGCTTAAGGTCTTAACAAACTATCGGAAATAGCAACAAAATTACACGAGCATATCATAAAAGTCTTCTTTCACTAACAGTCTACACCAAGTTTACTGTAATCGAATTACATACAAGTTTAAAAACTCAGTAAGAACAGAGACGAACAATCAGAGCGGTTAAAATCACGAAGACTATAACTGTCTAAAACTGCGAGGAGGTACCAAGCGCTACAGATAAATATTCTAAGTACCTATTCCGATTTTAAATAAGAGGTAGGATTATAAGGGTTGATTTGCGGTCAATAGTCTATTGTTGCAAGAAAACATATAATAGACTAAATATTATGAAAACTGAAGGTGTACTATTTTGAAACGAACAATAACCCCGATGTGGTCTTAACCTTTTAATTGCCGATCCCTGAAATATTTGATGTAGATGAAAAATTTTCAGACAAATAATTGATGTACAGTTCAATAATGTTATGCTACAAAAAAAGAAAATATCTGTAATATTTCACGAAGAAAGATATTTTTCCATTTTGGGAACGTTGGCACTTAATTCTACACAACCATGAAATCAAAGTTATTAATTAATAAAATTTCTATCAAAATAATACTAATTTTAAATTTCTTCAATGTTAATCATATATTATTATGATCACTATCTAGGCCATAGGTTCCCAACGGGGGCGGTACCGCCCCCCAGTGGGCGCTGTAGCTTTCAAAGGGTAGCGGTAGCGAGTACAGGGGCAAAAGGGGGGCGTTAGGAGGATCAAGGGGGCGTTCGTGACGTACTTACCTTTTTAGAAAATAAATATATTAAAATACTTTGAAAATACCTAGTTGGCATGAATAGACAGTTTATTTAGCTATCTAAAATGTCTATGTTATTGTTATCGAGAAAATATACTTTAAAACATTTAATTCAGCATTAGGTCTATGAATACCTAATTCCGTTTAATATTGTCCGCAACAAGTCTTTGCAAGTTGATAAGCAAAGACGCGATATGACTTGCTTACAAAGTGCACCGGCATCGCAAACAAGATAAAACATACAAGTTGATGCTTGTATGAAATCAAACGTATAAAAGGCAGGGATAGCTCTAGGAATGTGTTATTATTTGTGTGTGCTTCGCAAATAATCCATGTTCGTGAGTGATAAGTTATATAAGTCATTATAACCATTAATTTTATAATTATCTATAAATTCGTTGAAAAGTTAATTTATTTTAAACCGTGGCAAGTTTTGGATTTCAAAATGTCTGAATCTAAGAAGAAATGCCGGCAGTACAGTCTTTTGTATTTGAAATATGGATTTACGCACTCACCTGTAAACCCATCATTACCCATGTGTTTACTTTGCCAAAAAGTTTTCTCAAATGAAGCCATGAAGCCTTCTAGGCTACAAGAACATTTAAATAAAATCGCAAAACGGGAAAACTACATACCATTGGCGAGGAACTTATCTTGCCGGCAGTCAGAGAGGTAATAAAAACTGTTCTTCATCATAAGACATCGGCAGATGTCATCAGAAAAATTCCTCTGAGTAATAACTCAGTGCAAAGGAGAATAGACGAAATGGCTCACTCAAGACGTTGAAATATCATTATGCGATTACTTAAAAACTTGCAATTTTTCCATTCAACTTGATGAATCCACTCTACCAAATAACGAAGTACTGCTGTTATCATACGTTCGGTTCATAAAAGACGAAAAATTTATCAAGAGTTATTATTTGCAAAAAATTTGGAAACTGATACAAAGGGAGAAACGATATTTAATACCATGAGTACGTTTTTTCAAGAGAAAGAAATACCTATGCATAATATTTTGTCGGCAGCTACTGATGGTGCTCCAGCAATGACGGGACGTCATAAGGGTTTCATAGCTCATTTGAAACAAGCAGTACCAAATGTACTCGCTATACATTGTATTATTCATCGTCAGCACTTGGTTGCAAAAAATCTGAACGAACGTTTGCATTCGTCGCTTCATTACGTTATTAGAGCAGTAAATACGATTAGAAGCAATTCATTGCATGACAGATTATTTAGCCAACTTTGTAGTGAAAATGATGAAGATTACAATCGCTTGCTGCTGCACAGAAGTTCGTTGGCTCTCAAAAGGTACTTGTTTGAACCGTTTTTTCAACTATTTGATTCAGTACTGGACTTTCTTGAAAACAGAAACGAAAAATTGCGCGAAAACCTGATTATACATAAAATGACATCGCTTATTTGACAGACTTGTTTAAAATATTTAATGAAGTCAATTCACAATTGCAAGGTGACGAATTGAATTTAATTAAAACAAAAAACGTCATAGCTGCTTTTGTGGGAAAACTTCTTCTATTCAAACGAAATCTAGGGAGAGGTGAATACAGCCACTTTCCCACATTATCAGCAGTCTCTGCAAAACATGAAGATTTACTTACTTACTGCCAACACTTGGACGTTCTTCATGTTGATTGTGTGGAGCGATTCAGGATATTTTAAACATGAATATACCGGGTTGGGTTTTAGATCCTTCCGCAAATGCAGATACAGCAGAATCATCAAATTTAGAAGAGGAACTCGTAGAACTCACAACTAACGAAGAACTAAAAGTAAAATTCAGAAATGGATATCAAGAGTTCTGGCTTCAAAAACCAATACCAGTTCTTTACCCTGGATTGTGGTCAAGAGTACAGATATTTTTAATTGCATTTCCTTCATCTTATTTGGCTGAGCGTGGGTTCAGTGCAGTAGCTAATTTATTGTCTAAGAAAAGGAACAGACTGCACATTACTGAACGTGGCGATTTGCGGCTGATGTTAACGAAATTGGAACCCGACATTAGCAAATTGTTAAAACTTCACCAGCCTCAACTATCTCATTAATTTTTCTTCTTAATCTTTTTTCTGTTCATTATGTATTCATATTTAAGTTTTTAATAAACAAGTTTGTACTACATTTGATAGTCGTTTTAATTAAGGTTTACTTTTGCGATTTTTAATATATATACCTTGTCCAACGCTTTAGTGAACGCTTGTAATAGCAGTCAAAAGTGCAACGTTCGTATATGAGTATCTATGTATATATATATAGATAGATAGATACTATGCAACAATATTTTAATATTCGTTATAATGCACTATGATGAGGAGGGGGGCGTTGGAAGTTTTTTTTCCAGTAGAGGGGGCGGTGGTTCAGAAAAGGTTGGGAACCTCTGATCTAGGCCTTTGTATGATATAATTCAAAAAGTAATTTTTATGTAACCGTTTTTCATATATCGTACATCTTAGCCTGTTTTTTTTGACAATATATACATGTTCCCTAGTCGTACGGTTCTGGAACATGATTGGTCCCATCAAAACGAATGTCATGTATTACAGGATCACCGGAGCTCCCATTCTTCTTCTCTTTAATGTCGAACCAACCTTCACTAGAGTCATTGCTACTGTTCTTCTAAATTACAGATGACTGATTTGTGAGAATGGATTCAAGTGCTGAAAGAATCTAAATGATGCAACAACCGCCATGTTCAACCCATTGGCAAAAAAAATCCACAACAATTTTTTGGATCGTAAACGAGGTCGATAGCTGGAGTTCAATCGATCCAATAAACCGACACCGCCCATGCCACAATTATACTGCTTTATCAAATTTGGTTGAGTTACATCTTTTCTATTTTCCTTTTTTACACATCATTGACAATTAGATAAAGGCGTAACACCGTGATAATTACTAGCTACCGTAACAATCTAGTTATCATTTCATTTTACGTATAATATTGTCCCATCAGACCTAAAATCATACTATCCACGACCTAACTTTTTATTTCAGAATCAGACTGAAGTGGACATTTGTAGTTCTATTTTGTCTTACTGTGCCACAGGATTGTACACCTTTGATTGATAAATTTTTCAATAACGCATGGCTAGTGAAAAAATTGTCGAAGTACACAATATGTTTCGAGTTATTTCCAATAGCAATAGCAATAGCTTCAACCGAATGCATTTGTGAAACTAACCATCTATAATTGCCAAGGTTCCCATAATGGGAACAAGAGATAATTTAACCCTTATCAGCTTCTAAGAAATATGCCAAAGAAATTAACACTTGGAAATTTAATATTTGCAACCTTGCTAATTTGAGAAAAATACGTTTGCTTGAAAAATATCGGATTACATTACCGAAAATAAACCTAATAGTAATGATGCTCAAATTCAACAATTTAGCTGTTTTACTTTAAGATTAGATAAGCTATTTATAGGGGTAACTCTAACTAATTAATATATAGTTTCAGGTAAACGTTCAGATATTACAGAAAATCCCCTACAATAAAGCTAATCCTTTTCATAATAATATAATCTGTGACTAAAGTCATGTTCCCAAAATGGGAAACTTGGCCATTAAAAGGTTAAACCATATGAAAGAATAAGGCGGTTTTATAAAGGTAGTAAAATTCTGAACAGACTTAGGAATTTTAGCAGTTTCAAAATCTTACATTAAATGCGAAAGCATTTAACATTTGTACTACGGGCGCCCGCCCTTTAAATCGGTCGCCCTTGCACACTGCACATTTCGCATGTATAGTAGTGGCGGCCCTGTATAAGATTGATTCTATTTCTTCACATTACAATTTAATTTTATTTTATGGCACAGTAGGGCATGTTTCGGTTGGGATAAAGTAGAATCGGCTGCAATTTGTCATATTAACTTTACACATCTTATATTACATTATCATGGAAAATATTTTTAATCGCGTCAAAAGGGTTTACAAAATACCCTTGTTTAAATAAATAGTACACAGCTATTTGAAGAATTTATGAGAAAAACAACAGATGCCAGCGCTGGAAATTCCACATCGTTTCAACATGGCCTGCTTCTTGTCTGGTAATTCATCATTTTACAGTCAATATTATAACGTTTTTTATACAAACAATAAGTAGAAGTTACATAAATTACTGTTGAAGGATCTATTGTAGATTCAAATTGCCGGAACTATCACAAATGTAAGTTCTGCTCCAGTCGATTGTTAAATACCTTTGGTTGAAAACAATTCTTGCGCGGTAGAAAAACCAACGTGACTCATCGTTACCTCACATGAAATGTTAAATAATCAGCATACATACTTGTACACTAGTTTACCATGTATTAAAAAATTTATAAACGTTTGTGACATGTGACGATAAGCACAAAATACTACAGACTTTTTTATTATTTACTATATACTGCATATTCACATTCTTTCTGTTGCTCAGTATTTTCCGGATTGCGTTCGAGGATGGACGTACAACTTCAAGTGTATCGTCATAACAGCGAACTAAACGAAACAGATTTACTTAGTGTCAAATTCAACAAAAATACCAATCTGAAATGTAGGCGTAAAAGAGGCAAGTACAGGTTAGATTAAGAGTTTTAGCTATTTCTACCACTGTTTAATTATCATCTGTAAATGAAAGTTGACCCGACTTCATTTGCAAATTATGCGGCGTGTCGTTGACATCGACTTTCTTTTACGGCATAGGTTGTTCATAGTGTAGAAATCTCTTTAGGTATTAGTTATCGCACTTTATTTTGGGGGTACATAGCTTTAAATTAAAAAAAATGCTATCGCAGAATTTCTACTAGACAGGATTTTTTTCATTAACTTGTGTTCGAGTCTTTAATAGCCATTTTGAGAGGAATCTCTGAAAGCTGATATTTTTAATCTAATATAATTATTACAAAATTACTTTTAGAACTACTTCATGTTACTGACATTGACCCGAAATTATCGTAAACCAGATTATGGCTTTTAATAATCATATCTAAATTATCCTCCCAATTTATTTTGTCTGAAACTTTTTGTAAACACTAATGCTATGACAAGTAGTCTGTTGATGTCGTTTAATTAAATTGTAAACTATATTTTTAAAAAAAATTTCTTAATCGATTAAAGCCGTGTTCATAAGTTTCTCGTGAAAGTTGTAGAGACAAAAAACAATTTCATGTTCGTTTTTTGGGCGGATATTAGTCTTCCAAAGTAGGTATGAATATAAAGCGAATTTTTCATATAACATTATCAATCATTTGGCCAAAAGACTTCAAAAATTTTTAATTGAGAGAACATGGACCCCAACTGTTAAGATTGTATTTCACTCCACAAACATCCAGAACAATAACCAACATTTTAGTAAAAAGTTGTTACTACATGCAGAAATCGAACCTACCAACCGCTCCAGTTCCATCTTCAAACTCATTGTCTTTTTGTCCGAGCTCCGTTGTCATCAACTTAATTATCATCGAGAACCACAATTTTTTATTTTAACAGTCTATAATATCATCATCATGTCTGCAGTCCTGGAACTGGTTAGACGCGTACCCTCATTGTTTCTTATTTTGAACTAACCAACACATTTCTCTAAAATTTTCACAGTCTGCATCTTTCACCATCTGCGTGCAATGGTCTGATCTAGGTCTACATCTACCTCTTTTTTCCTATCTCTGCTTGTAATATATCCCGCGCTATTCCCCAAAGATGCTTTAGAACATATCCTGCCCTTCCAAATCTCCTATTTTTTATTTTCCACAGATATCTTAATTTCCCTATTATTTCTATAACCTCTTTTTATTAAATTTGTCTGCCCATGCTATCATCCTCATATATCTGAAGCACAACATTCCAAAAGGCTTCTACCGTTTTTCTGTTTGCTTCTCCTACTTCCCCTATTCATTCCATAGACGTACTGTGCTGTCCTCCACACATATGCTTTTAACAATTTTCTCCTTGTTTCTATGTTTGTTGTCTTCGAACATAAAGGCGGCTCCGTGGCGTAGTGGTATGTGTGTGACTACTACGCCCAAGGTCCCGGGTTCGAATCCCGACACGGTCCGGTTGAAAAATGTTAGGCGAGCATTTTTCGCAAAAATACACCCTCGTTCGGATGAGAGGTAAAATGAAGGTCCCGTGTGTGAGTGTTGTCACGCACGTTAAAGATCCCTACCTTGCTTGGAACAGCAAGGATTCGGCAAAATTCAAAATTTTCCAGGTAAAAAAAAACTCGCTTCCTGGCCAATGTAGTACCTTCGGGTGGAGCATTGGAAAATCACATGTAATGTCTTCGAACATAGTCCCGGGTTCGAATCCCGACACGGTCCACTTGAAAAATGTTAGACGAGCATTTTTCACAAAAATACACCCTCGTTTGGATGCGAGGTAAAATGGAGGTCCCGTGTGTGTATTGTCACGCACGTTAAAGATCCCTACCTTGCTTGGAACAGCAAGGGTTCGGCAAAATTCCAAATTTTCCAGGTAAAAAAACTCGCTTCCTGGCCAATGTAGTACCTTCGGGTGGAGCATTGGAAAATCAAATGTAATGTCTTCGAACATAGCCGCTGCTCTTACTTGTTAGATGCTGTTCGGTTTCCTTTCTATTGTTTACAAATTTATACCTAATTTCCCCGATATTCAGTGGTATGTGGTATGCAGGCGTCGCCGTGGATCAATGTAGTAAGCGTAAGACTACGGATCCCAAGGTCCTGGGTTCAAATCCCGACACGGCCCACTGCTTGAAAAATGGCAGGTGGGCATTTTTCACAAAATTACGCCCTCGTTCGGATGAGAGGTTAAATGCAGGTTCCGTGTGTGAGTGTTGTCACGCACGTTAAAGATCCCTACCTTGCCTGGAACGGCAAGGGTTCGGCAAAATTCTAAATTTCTAGACAACAAAAAACCCGCCTCCTGGCCAATGTAGTACTTTCGGGTGGAGCATTGGAAATGTAAATGAACGGTATGTGGTATGCAGTCGCCTGTGTGGCGTAGTTGGTATGTGTGTGACTACTACGCTCAAGGTCCCGGGTTCGAATCCCGGCACGGTCCGCTTGAAAAATGTTAGGCGAGCATTTTTCACAAAAATACACCCTCGTTCGGATGAGAGGTTAAATGGAGGTCCCGTATGTGAGTGTTGTCACGCACGTTAAAGATCCATACTTTGCTTGGATCATCAAGGGTTCGACAAAATTGCAAATTTTCCAGGTAAAAAAAACTCGCTTCCTTGCCAATGTATAGTACCTGTGGTTGGCATTGAAAAATCACATGTATGCGGGGTGGCTCCGTGGCGTAGTTGGTATGCGTGTGATTACTACGCCCAAGGTCCCGGGTTCGAATCCCGACACGGTCCGCTTGAAAAATGTTAAGCGAACATTTTTAACAAAAATACGTCCTCGTTCGGATGAAAGGTCAAATGGATGTCCCGTGTGTGGGTGTTGTCACGCACGTTAAAAATCCCTACCATGCTTGGAACAGCAAAGGTTCGGCAAAATTCGAAATTTTTCAAGTAAAAAAAAACTCGCTTCCTGGCCAATGTAGTACCTTCGGATGGAGCATTGAAAAATCCCATGTAAGGTATGTGGTATTCGGCGGCTCCGTGGCGTAGTTGGTGTGCGTGTGACTACTACGCCCAAGGTCCTGGGTTCGAATCCCGACACGGTCCGCTTGAAAAATGTTAGGAGAGCATTTTTCACAAAAATACGCCCTCGTTCGGATGAGAGCTAAAATGGAGGTCCCATGTGTGAGTGTTGTCACACACGTTGAAGATCCCTACCTTGCTTGGAACAGCAAAGGTTCGGCGAAATTCAAAATTTTTCAGGTAAAAAAACTCGCTTCCTGGCCAATGTAGTACCATCGGTTGGAGCATTGGAAAATCACATGTAGGGTATGCGGTATGCGGCTACCACGATTACCCAACACTTGAACATTTGCCGAATTAATATTTTTCAATATATCCTTTCGCATAATCAACATAAGTGAAAATATTTCAAAACCAACACCTGTACTTGTTTATAATAATCATCAAATTTAAGTGCAATTATTTTTTCGTAATTAGGTTTTTCGTTTTGAAACTGGTTGGACGCGTACCTTCACTTATTTCTATTCTGAGCTAGCTTACACAGTTCCCTGAAATTCCCACAGCCTCGATACAGCTCGGTAATCTATAATATAAGACAGAAATAACGAGTATAGAGTCTTAAAACATAATAATAGGAGTAAACTTTTTAAAGATTGTGTATGTGTTAGATGCGTTCTTCCATTTTCCACATACTTTTCTAAAGCACGGACTAAATAAACCATAAGTCGTTGAAGCACCTTCTGTGGAATTTCTTCAACTTCTACCTGGATGTTTGCTTTGTGCCCTTGTATATTGATTGTCATATGCGTGTAAACTTTGCATTCTAGTCATCTCCAGAAGAAGAGCGTGGGCAGTAGATTATCGTCGGGCAATTAATCATCGCCATATTAAACAATTAGTCTATTGTACATGTTGGTCGCAAGATTGCCATACTTATTCCTGTAGTATGATTATTTCCATAATGTAGTTGGAGATAATAATTTTGTTTTCTCTTCAATTTGCCGCAGAAAAATATCTGAAGTTGTGTAATTCTCGTTCTTCGTAGAAATATGGTTCCAAGTTATTTGACAATGAAACTGCAAGCCAAACAGACCTTCTTGGGGAATGCAGGAGTATTTCGTGGATTTCACACGGGTTTGCTTTAGCTCAGCAACGAAAATTCTGTTTGTTTAACATGCCAGATAAAGTAAAATGCGCCTTGTCGCTTATGAAATATTTTTGATTTCGGGTTATTCGTTCCTTTAACTTTAATAAACGTCTACTAAACTCAATACAGCGTTGTTTATCATGGTTAGTAAGGTACAACTGCGCTATTTGATATAAATAAAACTTGATTTTATGCAACATTCTTGAACTAGTTGTTGCAGATAAGTGTAGCTCTTGTATTTCATCTAACTGACTGTCGTAGTCTACTCAGAATTGATGGTCACAGTGATTTGACATTTTCAGAATTGTATGCAGATCGAGTTTTTAGATGATCCTCTATCTGAACATTTCCGTTACCCACAAAACAAATAACACTTTTGGCCGAAATATTACGAATCTTAAAATGTTTGAATCATAAAACTAGGTTTAACACATAGTATGTGTGGCTTCAAATATCAACTGTCTATTTCCAAAGACTTTTCCGGTTACTAACGGTAGTACAGTCAATTTATTAATTGTTATTTATGCAACAAGTAAGTAAAGTAATAATTTTTTCACGAGTAGGAAAATTTGACCGCATGAGCCGAAGTAAAGTAATACTTTTTTCACGAGTGGGAAAATTTGACCTCATGAGCCGAAGATGAATGCGGCAATTCCTACGAATGCAAACAAATTACTTTACTCATGAGTTTCATATACAACTTTTTCTACGTACTTAGATTTAAATAAATCCAATAAAATCTTTATTTATTAAATGTACAATTTTGGACATTATTATTTTGTAGTAAATTGAAGTCAAAGTGTTAATACTATTTAAATTGTCAACATTTAATGAGTTTGTAAAAAAAGTAACGTCTTTAGTTGTATTAATTATTATTGAATTGTTAGTAAGCATGCGAATTTTTCCATGATTTGAATTCGAACATGTTCTTACTAAAGTTTTTCTGGCGGGATTCAATGTATTTCCTATCGAGTCGTCTACATAACACACTGCAACATTGTTGGATTTCTATCCACCGTGCTTCTTTATTGGAATTAAATTACCACCAGAATCCGCAAATAGAAACGCGGAAGAGCGTCAGAATGCATGTGAAGTGTAGTTTTTTGGGTTAAGTAAATTTAGATATGCTGCTATAAGTTGTTACGAAAAACCGTGCGAACAAGAAAGAAAAGCAAAGTAAGCAAAAAATATATATAGCCCGCATCAAAAGCAAAGGCAATTGAAAGAATTAATGCCATACTAGCGAAAAACGTCGTCGAGTGAGGTGGGTCACACAAAATAAAAAGGAAACCTCAAAAGACAACGTTTATTTACAAAACCTCTAATAAAGCAACATGTTGTAAAACGGGGAATATCAACCTGCGGAGAAAACAGCATTCGCCCCAAGTATCCCTGAGGATTTACATAGTATAACAAAATCTTCGGTAAAATAAATAATATGTTACAGGCGGAAAAGCTACTAAGTATGTATTTTTCAGTAAAATTATAAAATGGGGGCGGCCTGTAAAACAAAAATTAAAGGGGGGTCACCGGCACTAGCTAGCGGAAGGTCGTGGATCATATAGAGGGTTAAAATTTTGCAAAAAGGGTTAAATTAATTTATAATATACTACAAAAGATTTGGCACTTACCTTTCATAAAATATTGTGGCTTAATGACAATTGCCAAGGGCGCCAGACAAGTCGAGAATGTCCAAATGTTCCTACAAAACCTTGAGAGACTTGTCATCCCAAGGAGGACAATTGTTCCTTTTAATCAATTCCTCACTTTTTTACTACTTATACAACTTCCATGAAAAAAATAAAAAACTATTGACTTAATCAACGGCAAACAAAAATATTTAATTCACAGAGCAATAAACGTGAACCTCTTAAATTCATTGATTTTAATTTAGAAATTTAAGTGAATAGGTGACTATGGAATTTATGAAAATTTTGAGTACATAAATAGTTCTCAAACACTTGTATATGAAAGAAAACTTATATTATAAATCTTACACTAAATTAATCCTACGGTTAATGGCCAAAACGTCCTAACAAATAAATTAACTAAAAATTGGTCATGCTACTTAACTATAAAACTTACTTACTAAAAATTGTCCATTGTTTGAGGGTTTGTCTTTCAACGTAGAACAGTTCTTAAATTGGGGAAGAGAATCTCGCTTGTTGCTTCTGTTTGTAATTTTTAAAGAATTGACTGGCACACGAACCCGGCAGGATCTTGACAATATCACTTACTTGTGCGTCACACGCCTACAAGCTTTTTAATAGTTACCTTGTATCACTATAAATCCGCGAACATATGGGCATGACCCTCGCGAACTGGAAAAGTAATCACTCCTTTCCAATTTTTAATATCGTGATACTAAGTGAAATATTATATCTGTGATGCCGGAGAACGCTACCCGCGAACTACGTTTCTTTCTACTTCTTGACCACGGACAGCCCCATTGGAATATTCTCGTTTTTTTTGGCTAAAGCCTTAAGCTATATAGACTAATTCCTACCTTTATCATTATGTACGTCATTTTCTGTTATCCAATGACTGAACAGGACCTCCCACAAAACAAGATTTCAGAAACCAAATCCAACCCCTTTTTAGATGAGAGCCACGGAAGCAATTACTTTCCCAAGGGTTTAAATTATATTGTACCTTCTACGAATTTCTTAATTATTGAAATGTGGAACCTACCTATGGCGACAGTAGTCTGCCATTAACAAAGACCGGCTAACCTACTTGAGCCGAAATGGATTTTAAATACAATGGATGTCTCTAGACTACTTAAAATTACTTGTAATATTTGAACAAATCAAATTGGAAATAGTTTTCGCTATTTATAATGTTTCGTTTTCTATAACCCGCTGTCAATCAACGAAAGTATTAAGAAGGTTAAGCTTTTCAAACTGAAAATTGCTTTCCTTTATTTACGCTAAAAGGTACTATTACATTTTAATTTTATCAGATTCGTCAATCTGTAACCGACCTAAACTTTAATAGGTTTATTGTATTTGATTTACAAGGGTCGACCTTTAAATCATGACCTGCTGCTGGAATTTCTAATAGTTTAGTAGTCTGAAGCTATCTGTAAAGCTGGTCTTTTATTATAAGTGAGCCTAACTAAATATGAAGTAATTTTTTGTGGAATTTTTTGTCTATAAGTTATGCAAGTTACTGAATTTTAATTAATTGATCTGTTTATTCGTTAACATTACAAAATAATGTTACAAATACCTTTCTTTAATCGTCGAACAAAAATCACACAAACATATAGCGGAGCGTTTCTACATAAATTTCCCAAACAAATTATACCCCAAACAGTAGAGCAACTCAAAAAAATGTATAGAAGAAAAATTTTATAAACAGTCGGTGCCAATTTATTATTAATATACTCCCCCAATAATAGTGGTCACCGTAGGCACATTTCGACAATACGAGCGAAACAAAACCCTTCTCAACAACTGAAAACCTTAACAAAGAAAATTCAATCATGTTGCTGAGCATGACGTTCTGCATTTGCCTCCAAGAGCATCTCAAGAATATTTCAATGGCCGGTTTATCTGGTAATGATATTATTTCAAAGTCTTTAACATAACGAAACTCAACATAGTACAGAAATTCCCGCGAATCCTCATTTATGAGTCGCTGGTATTCTATTTTCCGTATTAAAGAAAATCGAGTATTTCCAAGTTTGTACTAAAAGTTAACAATCGGTAGAATACATTCGGAGCAGATACGTGTCTTCTAACCCATTATATGATGTCCACAAACGAACTCAAGCTTCTTATAAAAAGGAACATCCAAAATCGCTCGTACCACCAATTAATTCTTTTCTAAGTAAGGAACCGACAGAATTAGAAAATGAAGGCACCTTCGCAAAACTCAGAGCAAACAACTCTTCATAACGGGAAACCCAATTGATAATTTTTATTTCATCGCAATGCATAATGTTTTTCAATAACATCCATATTTAAATAAAACAATCACATGAAAGATATTTTTGAAATATTAGCTGTTGTTACGGAAACAGCAGGGCGAACTCCCTTGACAAGGATTCCATGTTTTCTTCCGCTCTGTACAAACAAACATAGCGCTGCCAAACAACAGGTGTCTGACCAGCTAAGGAGCATCTGCAACGAATCTTGCAGAATCATAGAGTAAGTGTAGGGTTGATTGGTTGCTTAACTCTTGCAAGATATTATAGAAATTTAAGATCAATTAATACGTCGTATACAGATAACGAGATGGAAATTTCCATGCTCGAAACTTATGTTCGAAACCGTCCTTATAGTAAACACATTATAACGTTGAAACTTCTCGGGAAAACAAATGTCTTGATAAACAAATCACGTTTTAAACGTATTATAATATTTCTGAAGCAAATGTTTTGATAAATAAATATCAAATTGACGGCTATATCCAAAATACAATAGAACTCCGTACTTTGTTAATGATAATATAATCTTAGGTTTCACGTTATCAAAATGGAATAGATTTAAAATATACAATTTTATAACTGAATATTTAATAACGTTCTACAGGATGTTAAACAAATAATTGTTTAAATTTCGAGGGAGTCGGACTTGCTAATACACGCAAAATAACCGTAGAAACAGTACTGGATATGAAATTTTAAATTAATATACGCCAAATTATTTAGTTACAAGGTGAATGAATTTTTGAAAAGATATTTATACCTACAATCTAAGTTTTGCATTTTCCATTTCTATACTGAAAATAAAAGAATCAGTTTTGACATTGATGAGTCACTGGGTTTTATATTATTTATGTTTCTAAAGTTTAGTCCATTGTCAAATGTTTCAATTACAGTAAATCGATGTTGAAATCGGTGTTCTAATCTCTGATACTGGGATGATTAACGCAGTTCTTGTATTATTAATGGCTTCACGCTTCATTTTATATAATTTATTCTTCCGCAAAGTTCACACGATTTTGAATATTAGAGCAGCCTAAAACGTGATACTAACCAATAATTTTACAGAAATAATCATCATCATGAGCTTGTAACCAAAACTTATCAATTTCATCTGGGGAAAATGTTTCAGATTCTTGTCAGTAGCGACTGCTTTTGTATAGCAGTCAATCTCACGTTCATTTAATAATCGAGTCGGCCAAACAAGGGTGTAAGAACGGGCGTCTTCAGCGCAGACCTCAGTCTGATAAGTTCAGTACTCTTTTACTGTTACGTCAATAGACAGCGTTAAGTTGTTATGGTATCAATCGCCGTGTCCATAGCCGATGTTCTAAAATCTTTGTGTCGTGCTCATAGCCGACAATCACGTTATCGTATGAAGACGCTGTGCCTCCTGTCGTCGTTTTTATGCCCTTGATCTCCCTTCATCGCTCTACACTACGATATAAGTACGAAGTGCCCATTGTCGGTGTAAACCTGTTGCGCGCCAATAGACGATACTTCGGTATAAGAGAGTTGTGCCTATTGTCGGTATCCTTATACTCTAGTTACGTGCCATATAACCGATTTCATTATTAATAGAAATTTAGAGCACGTCGGTATAGACAGATCAGTGAACGCGCAATAGATCGAACTAGCAACGTCTAGTCCACGATAGTATCCCGTAAGATACAAGTTTATGATTACCATCACACGTAGATTTCCGACACCGTCATTACATTGGTGACAAATAACGGTATCGTAACAGTTCTATATCCAATTGATTGATTTTTCAAATACGCAACGAGTTTCAAGTATTTACTGTTGTCGACATCGTTATTTACCATTAAATTGCACTTGAGTTTGAAATAAGTCGACCAAAGGGTTGAAGACTTATACATTTTGGATTTTGATTCAATAACATTTTTTTTGTGAAGCTCGTGATGCCTTTTGCAATACGCCAGTCCATAAAATAATTATATTGTGTCAAATAGTGCTTTCTAGATTTGTCAGGCACAAGATTTATCGTAGCTTCAATTGCCGCTTCAACTATATCTTCTGGTGTGCAGGCGAATGTCTCGTCCATATCGCTATCCATCACTTGTGCTACTCCTATTAACGGGATAGCAGCAGGTTTTTTTTAATTGTTTTGAAAGGAAACGAGAGAGTTTTGACAGTTTAGAGGAGGAATTGATTAACATATAGCGAACCGTGCAAACACACCATACAAAGAATGAAGTTGACGCCATAACAGTAAAATGTTAAATGTTTAAAACAAAAATTATAAATAAATTAAGTAATTGCTTCTAACTTCACATTCAGTACTAAAATAACTAAAATGCTCCCAATTTAACTCTCAAGCTTAAAATACAAAAACGCTATAGTACCAGCTTCACACTCATTACCATGTGCTGTACGACAGTAGAGCTAGCGGTCGGAACGAATCGGCCGTTACGCATAGTTACATACTTGTTTTCTACTGCAACCGCGACTGGGTCTACCATTCTTTATATACACTGTAGGTCCTTTAGGTCTAATGGGAAAAGAAAAAGAAGCCAAATTTCCATTCCAGATTATTGCATTAGATCTCATGGGTCCATTTCCTCGGCCGAGGTTGGGATTTAAATGACTGTTGGTAGTCGGAGATTGGTTCTCAAAATATACAATTTTACATCCTTTATGCACTGCAAAGTCGCACGTTATTGAACAGTTTATGTAGCAGAAAGTCTTTTTAGTGTTTGGTACCACAATTTATTATTTGCGCTAATGGTTCAAATTTAGCCGGTCGAATTTTTAGATCATTATGTAATAGGTTTGAAATTCAAAAAATATGGTATAATGCTGTCTACGCGCCGCAATGTAATTTTGTTGAGTGGATTAATAGAACTGTAGAGACGGCCATTCGATCTTATCTCGAAGAGCACGATACCCGGGATACTGAGTTGGCGCAGATTCAATTTGCGATTAATTCGGCTAAGCATGAGTCGACAATTTATACTCAGAATTTTTTGATTTTTGGCCGACACGTCCCATCTCTGGTCAATTTTATGGTAGTGAATTTACTTCCGAAACTAATGTTGAAATCATTCCTGGTAGTCGTCTATTATATACTTCAGATCGTCAAGGTATTTTTAAGGTATTTAAGATGCCCGAGCAAAATTGCATTTATCTTATGAACATTCGAGCAACCAATATAATTTAAGGAGGAGGAACTTTTCTTTTGAGGTTGGTAGTAAAGTATGGAGGGCCAATAAAGTATTGTCGAGTGCGCGTAATAAATTTACTGCTAAACTTACTCCAAAGTTTGTTTTGAGTGTAGTCAAGAAGAAGTGTTCGAGTGTGGTATACGATCTAATTAATTTAGATGGATCGAAAGCAGGCAGATGGCGTATCAAAGATCTGAAACCCTATTCCGTCGTCGATTCAGACTATGTTCCAGAGGACTGATTGACCATCTTTTGTATCTATTTTTAGTTTGATATGGTATGAATTTTATTATGAAACAGAATAGTGACGATTAATCGAGGGCTTTTCTAATATCTAGTTGCTTGTGATGACAGCAAAATTTCTCAAAATAATGTTGTTTCCAAATGCGCGTTAACGGAATATTTTGTTCGAGTGGATAGGACTGACAAAAATGTTATTTTGTCTGCATTTTTGCTTTAGTTCGTGGTGGGGCTACACAATTAGTTGTTGCTTCATTTGTGTGGGTGTGTTTTGTCCACGCTTTGTAGGTAGTCACCTAAGTGAAATTCGTAGTTGAGATAGTCACTTATGTGTTGATGTGTTTAGAGTAAGTAAGAAGTATAGGTGTTAAATATTTTTTTGAAGCGAGTTGCTTTAGGATATTTGGTGCGGCCACAGTAGCGTTGAAGAGTTTTTTTTAACTTGGAGTGTTTTGAAGAAAAACATTGATAGAGCTATAGATAGCTGAGTTGAGGAAGCCAAGTACTCAGTAGTGAGTCAGAGCGAGTTTAGAGTTGACTTAGTGTGTGGTTTATTTTTGTGTAGAAGTAGCGACCAATTTTTTTGTTGTAAATATAGTGCTGGAATTTTTTGAGATCAGCAAAAATCAAAACACTGTTAGAAGATTATTGATATTCATATATTTAGATATGAGTCTTTCGATTTAATGTTAGTAGCGTTAAGGTTAATGGTAGGAAAGCAAACATTTTTTTGTCGTTTTGCTGTGGTTCGCGTCGAGTATTTTATTCGAGTCTTAGTTTAAGTTTCGCGAGGTACATTAGTTCCCCGTTTGGTTACAACTCAACAGTGTTAGATCTCAATATTTTGACTTTTACCGATTATGTCCTTTTACCGACTATGTCCTACATATTTTGCTTTCTTACGGATGTGTGGTACGCAGAGTTACCTATCCACTCATTTAATTGCTCCCCAATTTTCTATTTATGATTTGTAAGGTCACTTGTAAATTATTTTTGGTTTGGAGATCAAAGTTCTAGTTTATTTTGTTTTGTTTGGGTTTGCTTTAATGGTATTTCTTGTATCTATCTTTTGGTTATGGTAGTAGTTTTCGTCCTTATATAAAAAAACCTTCTCGGTTAAGTATATAATAAAATATAGTTAACCTCAAAGTTTTTTCTTTTCGGTTGGGGGGCTGTGTAACAAAAACATCTTCTGTGGTACTAACTCTAGTAGCCACTTCTATTTGTTGCAGCTCTGTGGAATCTGACTCTTCTTATTCCGCAAAACAATATCAGAAGAAACGATATCCTTATAGAGGCGTACGTTATCATCATTTAATTAGCTTTGGATTTATCATAATAAAACATTTAATCGTAACAATTTCTCTAAATTTGCCCCAAGAACAAGTCGTCTTACATATGCGCTACTTGTGTTGCCTAATCAGTAGGCGGTCTACATCCTCCTTTAAGAATTACTCAACTAACATTGCGCTTGCGCGGAGTGTCACGAGGTGACGCTTGAAGTAGATGACCTGTTCCTGACGTGGAGGGTATCAAAAGACGGGCTCAGCCATCTTGCACGACGGCAGCGGTCGAAGAGCAGTGAGTTGAAGGTGCTGGCGCTTTTACGCACCGGCTGATCCCTTAGAATTGCGATTTAGGTAAAGAGAAAGGTCGTGGTCATTTTGAAGGGGCCCGAGATGTAGTTTCCCCGGATTCCGGCCAGGCGACCGGAACATTATATGTGGCGACAACGTGACCGCCGGTCCTTGACGTCCGTTACGGTAAGATTATCATTGGTGGGTAGTCCTTATACTAAAAGAATCTTTAATTTTCCTAGCACTTTGATGAGATCATAACTAGAAAACTTTATCGTTATGGAATGGATTTGAAGTCGTTTGTAGAGCTTTGTTTTTGGTAGAACAGCGGGATAAGAAGATGTTGGCCATACATTTTGCGACTCCTATTGTACGAAGTCTTTGTTAACCAGATACAGACCTAAGTTAGTTGATCAGAAACTTTTCTAGCGCAACAGTTCTGTTATACATGAAAAAACCAGGTATTTAAAATTCCCGCTGACATAGAAATCAATTTCTGGTGAGTGTTTGATTATTTTGTATTAATTACGGCAGGAGCTTTGTTTCCATGCCTTCTAAATTTTTGAAAAATGCCTTTAGAATTGTTAATGATGTTAAATATTAAGATGGAATTAAATTTACGATATTAGATTTTATGAAAGGATAAATTCTGAATTTAGGTTTTAACATAAAAGGTCGTAGAAGTAATAATATTCTAACAATTTTATTTCAGGGTTATTTTCTTAATTAGTGTTATAACGATGGAAACAAAAAAAAACACTTGGCTCTTTCAAAAGTAATCTAAGGTTGTTCTGTAAAACACGTGAAGTATGTATGTGTCCAAAAACAAAAGGTTGCAAAGTTTAGTTTCCATTTAAACATGTTCAATTATAGTATGCTCGATATTTAGTAGAGTAGCTGTGTCATTTCTGTGCCATGATATATTAAAAATTTTATTGATTTATATTATTTACATGCTATTTAGATTTTTTGTAATGAATACAACAAGCTAAGCTTAGTTGAAACATATGTAAACCAATCTAACAGATATGTCAATTGGGTAATAAGATTTTTATTTTAAAATAATACCGAACGCTAAGATCTCATTATTTAAAGAGGAATTTATGGATTACATTTATGGTTCAAAACTCTAAGTCTTTTTATTTTATGAATAGTTAAATTTAATGCCATCACAGCTGAGGAAATAGATTTTGAATATTGAATTTAGAGGAATACTGAATAGTATAAGGTAATAGAAAAGACGTACGTGATTTTTCTCTGATGTCCATTTTCCTAAGTAAGACATTTTTATTGTGGTGATTTCATGACGATTAGCTTATAAATACTGTAGTACTCCTTTCTTGTAAGCCACAAATGGTGTCATTTAATTAAAATTTACTGTGTGACATTTTCTTTCAGGGTCATCGTAATAGAAACCGAGGTAGATACGTACAAGAGGTTTCCAGAGGTGTTGTTTTATATAACTTGTAAGTTTTTTGATAACCATTATATCCTGTGAGTTTCTGCATCTTTTCATAGGATACTTTTGTTTCTTTTATTGCCCATATAGATGCGGTGGCGCTCAATCCTCCCTCTCCTTTTTCATTTTTGTTTATACTTGAGTTTACTTTGTATCCACGCACATTCACATGGCTCATCCTTGGGGCAATTCCCAGATTAAGCCGCGAATATCGTGAAGATCGTGAGTCTAAGGGAAGTGATAACTATAAAAGTCACTTCGCTGACGAACAACGTCAAAATAGTCACATTGACGTATCATACTCACCAAGCAATCAAGTTCACTTCATTGCAATCATCGTGAAATACGTTTTCCAGTCTACTTTCGATCCACCATATTTTCTTTGCCGCTAGATTATCAATATGCTGGAAATTTTATTCACCTATACAGCATTATGTAGTACATTTCTTAAACACTTAAGCGAACAATATCAACAGAAAATGAGTATTTTAATAAACCCAGTAGATACTGCTTAGATAATTTTTTTATATAACACGATGTTTTTATGAGTCCTATAGAAAATCCGCGTTTAAAACTCTTTCCGAAACTACGCTAGGGTTCCCATATAGCAGCGATGGGCAACTGCCGGCCCGCGGGCCTAATCCGGCCCGTTACGATGTTAAAGTTGGCCCGCGGCATAAATTCACATTTTTTAATTAGATAACTAATTTTTGGTAGCCCTTAATTTGCAGTGCCGTATTTCTAATGCCCCCGAATTTTCATTGTTTTTCACGAAAAATGTTCATAGTTTTATTTATATAGTATATATATATATATATATATATATATATATATATAGTATTATAAATCGCTCGATTTGATCAGGCCCGCATTGTCAGTTGATCAGGCCCGCATTGTCAGAGGAAAATTGAAAATTGGCCCTATGCTGAAAAAAGTTGCCCACCCGTGCCATATAGTATATTTCTGTGGGAACGGGACTTAATAATCTACTAACGTTGCAAGATTTTTAACAAAAGCTATTTTTAAAATTATTTCCACAAGAGGTACGCTCTTCTAAATTTTCCAGTAGTTAACTCAGGGCCTCCGAAACAACATACATTGCTGCGGGATAAGATTTTTATATTTACTGTCACTTCGACACACTTATTTACTGTTCAACAGTGTGTAACTAAAAAACATTCTTTTAGTATGTGATGTATTCTTCAAAATCTGTCAATAACTTGCTTAGACCATTCCACATAACATTTTATCCTGGAATAAATTTTCGTATTTGCTGCCGCAGTTGCACACTTTTTTGCGTGTGCGGCAGTGGTAATGAAGATAAACGTTTATCATCATCATTATCATCATTAGGTCTTGCCCTCGAAACCCTTGGACCTATATTTCCATTGTTTCCTACTCTGAGCTAACCTACACATATCATTAAAATTCCCACAGCCTACTTCTTTCACTATCTGTTTGCATTAGTCTAATCTACGTTTACCTCTACCTCTTTTTTCCATTCCTCTGCTTCTAAAATATCCCCCACTATTTCCTCATGCCTTAGAATGTGTCGTATCAACCTAGTTTTCCTATATTTTTTTTACTGTTTTACACATATTTGTTTCTTCCCGTACCTACCTCTTTGTTCTTAATATTGCCTGTCCATGATATCTTCATCACTCGTCTGTAGCACCACATTTCAAAGGTTTCTATTTTTTCTTGTTCATTTTTCCTACTGACTACGTTTTCAGCCGTATAGTGCTGAGCTCCTCACATATGCTTTCCCCAATTTTTTCATTGTTTCTTTGTTTCTTGTTTTCGAACACATTAGTTCCTTTTTCCTGTTTAATGCAGCACGATCTTGTGCTAATCTTTGTTTTATATCTTTTGCAACGATTCCCATCTTGCGTAATTTGGTCTTTTATGTAGCAGAAATCCTTAAGTTCTTGTAAGTTCTCGCTTCCTATTTGCATTCTGGTTTTTGATTTATTTTTCCCTAATGTATATATTAATACTTAGTTTTATTTTTTGTTAATTTTCATACCGTATCTCTCTGTTAGTAGTTTTCATTTCCTTAAGAGCTACATGTAACTCTTCCTTGCTAGATGCAATTACTGCTGTATCATCTGTAAATCTAACCATGCCAATCGTTTGTCTCTACATAGTAATTCTAAATGTCTTCCTGCATTTGATAGTATTCATTACCTTTTCCATGTGCAAGTTAAAAATTATTGGGGATGGCGCACATCCCTGTCTCACATCATTCCTAATATTTACTTCTCAGGTACCTGCTCTAATTCTATTACAGCTGTGTGTTCTTTGTATAAGCTACGTACTATCCGTCTTTACCTTTAACTCATTCCAATCTTTTGAGTATTTTGAACACTTTTTCCTATTTCACATTGTCGAATGTTTTTTCTAGATCTACAAATCCTATATAAACACTTTTTCTATTACTTTCTTTCATTATTAGGTTTCCGCCCTGGAACTGGTTGGACGCGTTCCTCCATCGTTTTGTATTTTGACCCAACGTACAGATTTCCCTGAAATTCTACGAGCCTTCTTTCACTATCTGTGTGTACACTAATCTAGGGTTACATCTACCTCCCTTTTTTTATTTCTTTTTCTAATATATTCCGCACTATTCCTTCATTCATTAGTATATGTCCTATCTGCCCTGTTTTTTACTGTTTTCTACATATTCCTTACATCCTTTACCATTTCTAATGCTGCTTTGTTCTTAACTATGAATGTTCATGATATCTTCATCATACGTCCACATTTCAAAGGCTTCTGTCTATTTCCTGTACGCTTCTCCTGTCTACGTTCCACAGCCATACAGTGCTGTGCTCTACATATATGCTTTCAGTAATCTTTTCCTTGTTTCTACGTTTGTTGTATTCGAACATATTAGTTACGTTTACCTGTTAAATGCAGCACGGCCTTGTGCTAATCTTCGTTGCATTTTTCCCATACTGCATCATCTGGCTTTCAAGGTAGCAGAAATCCTTAACTTCGTGTAAGTTCTCGTTTCCTATTTGTATTCTGGCTTTTGACTTATTTTCCCCTCCTTTATGTACTAGTACTTTAGTTTTATTTTTATTAATTTTCATACCGTATGTCTCTATTAGTACTGTTTCCATTTCATTAATAGCTGCTTCTCTAACTCTTCCTTGCTAAATGCTAATATCGGTATATCATCTGCAAATCTAAGCATATCAATCTTTTTTCCCTGCATAATAATTCCAAATGTCTTACTGCAGTTGATAGTATTCATTGCTTCTTCGATGTAAAAATTCGAGTTAAAAATTAGCGGCCATAGGGCACATCCCAGTTTCACCCCTTTCCTAATATTTACTTCTCCACATTCCTGCTCTAATTTTATTACGGCTGTTTGCTCGTTGTATAAGCCATTTACTATCCGTCTAGCTATATAACTCATTCCAATCTTTTTGAGTATTTATATTGTCGAATGCTTTTTCGAGATCTACAAACCCTACATTCACGCTTTCTCTTTTTTCTAATGTTTTTTCCATTATCACATTAAAAGCTGAAATGGCATCCTGTGTTCCCCAGTTTTGCTTAAATCCAAATTGATCTTCTCCTAATATTTCTTTTGCTCATTTTTCTATTCGTTTTTGTACAATTGTAGTTAATACTTTTGACACCTGTGTTGTCAAACGTATTGTTCGAAAATTTTTACAGCTATCCGCACTGCTCTTTTTTGGTATAGTAACTATGGTATTACAGTTTTCGCTTGCCTAATTTGTAAATTCAATTTACCGACCTCATATTAGGGCGGAAAATTATTTTCTTTAAGCTTTATTTCTGTAAGCAAATACGAAAAATTATATTAAGTAAAAAGAAATTTGATTATTGATAATAATTAATATTTATTATTTTTAGAGAATAAATATTTATTGTTGTTCCTGAAGTAGATAGATAGTTGATGTTAGAATTGCTGTTGATTATCTGAATGTTGGATTTAGATGGATCTCTACATGAATTTTCCACTTGAAGAAATGGTTCTTGTGGTACACGTTGGAGTGTATAAAAAATCGGGACAGCTCCAGAACGTTTCCCAAAGCGTAAAGTTTAGCAAATGGACTGTAAGTGTATGCAATTGGAGGTAAGTCGCGAAAAACAGTAACATAGGTCAAACCGTAATTAATGCTTGCTTACCTTGCAATGTTGTTCACCAATTTACTCCCGCGAAGATAGGTGTTGTTTACCGGTTGACGCAACCTGGTCGGGCAGCACAACTCATGCACTCGCGGTTGTAGTTATTAGGTGTTGAGTCGGTGAAATGATACGAGCGTCTGACGTTGGTGAAGCGAAAAGGCTTTATCGCTCCGCCATATGTGTAGCACAACAATAATATACGATAAGGCCATATATATATATATATTGTCAATCGCTGACCTCCAACTGTATGAAGTTTTAACAGGTTCAATCTCAAAATTATTCGATCCATCATTAGATATAATTACAGAAATTGTGCATGTAGTTGCTTCTTCCTGTCTAAATATTTTATTAGCTACATTTCTCTTATTTTGTAGGCAACTATCAATATACCCTTTGGCGACGGTGGCTCGCCATGCTTCTTTATATTTAGTAAATTTGCTCCAAACTCTACCAAAACCGAAGCAGAGCTCCATTATATTGCGCTGCTTCAAGTAATTTTAAAAATTCTACAATCTTATTTGAATTTTACTAAATGAATTTTTTCCAACTGGTTATACAAAACATTTACCCATCCTATAGATAAAAAACAATCTGTTATTAGTTATATGATGTGTCCTTAAATAGGCGTAGTTCTTATAAATATCCAAAATATTCATATGCTCATCAATTTTCTTATTGTTTTTGCAAGTCTTGATGGTACGATTTTTTTGTCTGGAATTGTAAGAACGATACATTCATCATTCAATATAATATCTTTTAGCCTCATATTACTAACCTCTATTCCATAGATTCCCATTATAAGAGCGACCTTAAAAGAAATGCAGCATTAGAAGCTTATATTCGAATAAGTATAAATAATTTATTAATGATATTTTAGTAGTTCTTAATTGACTTACTTTTAACATTAGGTAATCATCATAACTCAATATTTTTGATTTTTTAGGGTTATAGTTGATAGACTGTTGTGAATATGCTTGAAGTTTATTGAAAATGGCGATATTCGTGATTTCTTTTATTTTAATAACAGATTTCGGCATTGAATATTCTACCCATAAGGAAGCAAGAGTAAAAGTATGCCAACATAATTTTTTTGGTGGTGTTTTTCACCTTGTATGACTTGTTCCATTTGCAGAATGCTATTTGTTCTTTTCGTATCTTAGTTTGGACTTCACCGGCAGCAAATTTTCCGTCGCTTTTATGGCAATTTCTTGCAATTCTGCTGGAGTACATTCAAAGTATTCGTCTGAACTCGTTTTAAAACGATATTTAAAAGTGATTTTGAAAAACGTCGAGTAATATCAAAATAATAATCAGGTAATTAGATCAGGTGATCAGGCGTATTTATTGTTAGTCCCAAAAACTTAAATAATTGTTTTCTTCACCTCTCAACTCTAAATTTGTGGCAACTCAAATTCGTAGTTATGATTTAAAATTGCCGCGGCATTCTAATCCAGTAACTCCTTATAACATAGGCGGGCTGTCGAAATAATAATACATTGTAATGTTAAATAGTGATAAACCTGTAGTAGGTAGTAAAATTGGCTGAGATTAGATCCACCTTGATACAAGAAATAATCTTTTTAAATACCCTGCGACCTTGATACATTAGCTACTATTTTATTGCATAAATTTTCTTCGAATGCTCTGCAATCATACTCGACCAAATTGTCATTAATAATCGCAGACTAAAGCGCTTGGGCATTAGTAATTATTAATGGCAGTTTGGTCTTAGATTGACATGCTTCGCATTCAAGATAAATTGATTACAATAAAATAGCTGATTATTTATCAAGGTCTTACGATATTATTTATGACGATTTCCATTGGTTTTTTTATCCAAATATTGTTGAATGTACCAAACCTAAAATTTAAAATAATGGGAGGATTAGACGAAAAACAATCGTAAGCACCACAGGCGTTAAGGCACTTGAAGCCGTTTTCTGCCTGTAATCGACGGGCTTCAATGTGTACCTTACCGCCCCTTGGTACTTACATACTATTGAAATCTTTGGACATCTCGCCTGTCTCATACATATAGCTTACAAGTTAGGAAGAGACGTTCTGTTATTGCTTGTCCAGCAGTTTTTACAGTTTCTGCTTGCATCTTATCTATACCCGGTGCCTTGTTATTTTAATGCTGGTTTGTACTACAAAGATATTTATTGTGTTGAATGGCGTAAGCCAATAATAGACACATTTTGAAGTTAATATCTTGTATTGGAGATAAAAAAAATTGTTATTTAGTGAAGCTGTGCAACTATATTAAATTAGGTGTCGACGTGAGTAGATAAGTCTATGTTTGTACGAGCACAAAACCACCCATTTTTAACGAAAAAAACCTGTTTTCTCATGTATTGTGAGCATTTAAAGCTCAAAAATCTAATGTCCAAAAACACCTGAGTTTCAAAGGTCATTCACACCGGGTGATTATACATTCACAGTTCACGTGAATTTTACTTACATCTAAGTTAACATTCCTTAGAGTAACATACCTAAATGCTACATTAACAAATAACAATACATTGATAATAGGATTAAAAGTACATATTCAATTAACATATAATATATAACTCTACATGTAATACATTAAATCAACATTTTATTTACATATTTACACTTATTTACTAGATGAACATACTTACACTTACATACTACATACATATATAAGAGTAATTTATTATAATTTAAACTACGTCCTTAATTTCCATGCTATCTATTGAATAATGACCTATGGGTAATGTCCTGTATGATACTGGTATTAAATATTTTTATCGTCTTTTGGACTTACAGGCTAATTTTATCTTGAATGATTGTAATGAACTTTTATCTTGATGTTTTACAGATTAGGAGTGGATCAAATTTTGTGAAATGAACTTTTCTTTATACACGTCTACACAACGAACAAAGTCCTCAAATGTGATATGGTTTTTAATGACAGATTTTTAATTCCCTTGACTTTTTTAGTTACACCTAAATTAGAGAGAGCCGTTGGCGGTATAGAAGTATCTGCCTATATACGCAGGCGTTCAGCTTCCTCCTCTTACGAGGTTTTGAAAACCTTCGTTACATACATTTTGGAGCTTAGCCCGATAAAGTCTGTCATAGGTCCTCCATTATTTTCATCCTTCATCATCCCCAATACTTTTTGTTAATTTGGGGAATTCCGTACTTATTGTTGATAGGATAGTTTGAAGTATCGAAGCGTTGTTGACAGTCCCGCTTCACAGTTTCATAAGGATCTTGGTTTACTATTCTATAGATAAAGCTATCGATATCCGTATAAAGAACTTGACATCCATCTCCAAATGTGGAGTTCATATATCCATAGATGAAATCGTAAATTGTCAACTTAGCTTTGTCAAGAATATACATACCGACATATATGGGTTTATTAAAATGTATTTCAGATTTAAGAAGTTCCACTGCCACAAGGTTTTCATCGAAGATTGTAACATTTTTGAATAGTGAGTTGGATATCCTGGTTTCGGCTCCATACCTACCATACCAGTTTTGTACAAGTTTCACATTACAGTGCTTTCGTATATTTTCCATAGTTTCCCAAATACAGCATTATTCATTAACTTGAACAAGTTTTTCTCAAATTCATTTCTTGCTTGTTTCCGAAGTTCACTATTCAGATCAATGTATGATTTTAACCAACAACTCTGCTTAAATTTTAGAACTCGATGAATTGCGGATATTTTAAAACCATTCGCCAAAACCTGCTTCAGATTTCTGTAGTGTATCACATATCTTCTTTTGGAATTTAGTGTAGCCATCAATTTGATGCTTAGAGTTTTCCATTCAGGCGGTTTTCCAATCTTTAAATCAATGTGCTCTGGACAGAATGGAATGTCCTTATGCAAGTCGTGGATAGATTCCGGATACTCCAAATCAACTTCCAAGATATAACCTTCGTTAACATTATCAGGAACTGATGTTACGTCGATGTTAGTGTCCGCCCATTCAAATGCTCCATAGGGTGAAGGTTGACTCATTGCCCACCCGTATTGATTATTAACATCATAGTTCTTAAGATACAGATCCGGTTTGGAAGGATCATACGTTGGTAAATATTTATTACTCGCAGAAGCACGTCGTTCCGAACAAACTTGACTAAGTCCTCCTCGTATACCCTTTTCAATCAACAACAGCTGATCAATGTCGGTCAGTAATACAAGTTCCTGTCGTGTATGCTTTAACATTGCTTCCCAAGTGAACCTTGGAAGGGTATAATAGTGGTCGGGGTCACGCCCGTAAGTTAAATGACAACTCGTACGAAATTGCTCAAAAACTTCAGCCAATAGCATCACATCGGTTTTGAGGTATAAGTCGGAATACTCTCCCAGGTTTTGAATATTGAATGCTCCCCACACTTTTTTAGCATGCGCATACTGCTTCTTGCTAATTCCTCTACCTTACAACATGTTGTAAAACTCTTCGTGATTGGGTAGTAAAGTGTAATCTAGCTTTTCAAAAGAATCTATAAAATCGTATGGGTATACCCCTTTTCTAGTTAGTAATTCAAAATTCGCATTACTCAAATCAGAAAATTAATTTCTTAGTAACGGATATTTGCTTAGATAGGAAGCCAATGTTTCCAAGAATGAGCTGATAAAACGGAAGCTATCGATGAACCTGTAGTTGATTAATTTCTTAGGAATATATTTTGTAAAGGAGATATATTTTTCCTTTGTTACTGGTAGTACTTCTACACGGCCATCCAAATCAACAGCGATATTTTTAATTATGAAATGCTATCGTAACCACTCAAGTTGTGGAAAAGTATCGAAATTATGTGAGAGTCTTGGCACTCGATATTACAGTTCTCATGTGCCGGTCCTCTGTAATTATTAGTAGGCACTAAATAATTATGATCACGAACTTTTTTGTCTTCTGAACTGAACGACTCCTCGCAGATATAACAATGTGTTGCGGTCTTGAAAGCAGCTTCCTGTTCTTGTGTCAATGGATCCATATCATATGGACATAAAAATACCGTTTCCACATCTGCGCAAACTGCCGAAGCTCCATTGTAAACCATTTTATACATTGCTCATCTCAATATGATCGGTAATAAATCATCATAGTCACACTTCACATAATATCCAACACTGTATGGCACGTGTTCTTGATACTTCTTCTTGTTTCCAGTAGACTTCAGTATACATTCCAGATCTGCGTATATGATAAATGAAACTTTAACTTTATTCTTGAAATTTTTGAAACAGAGAATATTGTCTTCTTCTGTGGGCAGTCGAGGTAAACATAATTGTTTCATATTGCAGTCGTTGATATGATTTATCAATTTTTCTTCTGTATTAAAGTAATGTAGACATCGATCACAGAAATGTTTCTTATTTCTCTTAACACTGAGTTGGGATGAAACCAGCCGACTCAAGTTTTTTATCCATACCATAGTGGGTATTGAATGTTTCAGATCCATCGATATGTATAAAACATTCCATATCTTCATCATAATATTGGTTGTGAATAATTAGGAGATCACATGTATATTTTTTCTGTTTTCCGATATTGACAGCGGAACACTAATAAACTTATGCTTCTTTAGCTTCAAAGTGTAGATATTAACGGAGATATAATTTTGCGATTCAAAGTTCTTGCTCTGAGCTATTGTCATCGGAAATTGTATTCCTTTTAGATTCAAAACTAAAGAGTAGTGTGGATAATTGGATAGTATTTGGTGGTTTTGATCAGCAGGATATAAAGCAGCCATAATGGACCACGCAAAGCATGCCAGGTCATCATTCTTGACGTTGATGCATGCGTGTTTTTGTTTGATCTCAAGCGGCAGTTCAATATATGAAGATCTTCGCATGGGATTATATTTGTTAATATTAATCCCCAAATTAATTATATTTTTCAAACACCATCCGCAGTCTCGCTCTTGGAACTCTTCCAACTCAGTCATTATTGGTTTCATTTCATTTTCCATAAAGCAGTTTCCTCACTGTGAATTGCAAACGCAGTGTTTTAATGTTTACCAATGAAGCCAATAACTTTTGCCTCTCGCCAACGGACTTCGCTTGTTTATCGCTTATTTATACGGTGAATTCCAATTCTACACTCACGTAGACCATCCATTATTACTTTATCATCACGCGAAGACTTGACCACAACAAACAGAGCAGCTATATACTGAATCAAATCACTGAAGAGAGACATGTTACTCATGCAACGTTCATCAACAGACTGTCAAAATTAGTCTACATTCCCGTATCGTTTCTAATCTGTATGCTAATTGCACTGGGTGGTGTACAGATAAAAGATTGTTGTTTGCGTTGGACATTATGCATTCAATTACTAGTTAGAAAAGGAAATAGAAGACTTGGAAATCGACTTAGATTATAAAATAAGGATTACAGTGGATTAATTGTATGAAATGTCGAGTAAACACAAAGAAGGGTTGTTTTTTTGTGTAGAAAAGCATTATACTTTTTTTAAGCAATTATATTGTACATACTTGTCAGCACATCTAGCTTATTTGTATAGACTCTCTTGCATAGTTAAATCGATTCGAGAGCTAATTAATTGGTCTGGCAAAGTATGCCAAATTCAGCGGGGCCGTAATCCGCAAGCTATAGATTTTTCCAATCTTTAAAGCGTAAAAAGTTGTAAACAAGATGTTTACATACCGATTGGATTGAAAAAGATTGTATACAAGGGGACCCGAAAATTAAGTAGCGATCGGTCGCAACATTTGTTTAAAATGGGTTTTGCAATAACTTTATTACGATGTTGACAATGTGTTAAACCTATAGACATGTAGTTTAATTTTGTCGAACGCATACAACTTATACTTCTGAAGCTCGAGGATGTACTCGCTCGATTAGAGAAAAACACACTTTAATCCTTAACGCAGCAATCTTCTATGTATTCTGTATAATTGATGGTTGTTACAAAAGAATTGTTGGAGAAATAAAATAGATATTGTGTCGCCTGCAACAACTACTGTGGTGGACCTGCAACAACTACTGTGGCGGACCTAAATGTTAAGGTCTTTTTAAAAGTTTTCCAAGTACTCAGCACAACAACTCGGAAAATACATACAATTTACTCTGGCTTGGAGTGTGGCAGAACGGGGGGATTGTGGATTGGACTGCACCAGAATTCTCATATAAAACGGTTAAGCAAAAGTCACGTGAACTGTGAATGTATGATTACCTTTGGAATTCACAAATATGGTCTTTTTGAACCTTAGATTTTTTGAGAATTTAATGCTCAAAATACATGGGAAAACCGGTTTTTTTGTTAGGAAATGGGTGGTTTTGTGGTCGTACGAACATAGCTTATCTACTGACGTGACAATGAATATAAAAATCTGATCCTGCAAAAATGTACGATATGTTGGAGGACACAAGTTTATTACTAAGAAATTTTGAAAAACACATCTTGTAAGGAAGATATAAAAATTAGTTTTTGAGTAATATGTAGAACTGTATGAAATATGTGTTAGTTTACGCACTTTATTTTAGCAATATATGATTTTAAATTAAAAAATACTCCCTGTATGTTTGTTGTGGTTTGTTAACTATTCTTTTTAATCCATGACCTTGAATTGGATCGGAAACGTAAATAAAGATCATTTTAACAAATATAAGTGGTTTTATTCCCAAGGAAGATTAAAAAGAATAATTAAAAAATACTGTAGTAATATCTCTACTAGACGGGAAGTTTCTTTCGTTGATTAGGATACCACTGCTTTTGTCATATACTTTTTAATACCGGTAGTAAATTTGTGTTAAAGTCTTTACTAGCCATTTTTAGAGGAATCAAGGGTAGCCGACATTTTTAATGTAACATAATTATTACAGAACTACTTTTTTACCACTATCTAGTAATGCATTTCTTACGCATTTAAGAATGGGTTAATAATAGTACTCATTATTCTGTAGGTGTATATGAATTCATAATTCAACATCTATAACCAATCAGGAACATTCAGGTCTTGGATTATGATCATAATCCAACACCCCTGACCAATCAGTGCAAACCTGTTACGGTATTCCGCGCAAACACGTAAGAAAACAGTAAAAGTCAGTAAAAAAATCGTTTACGCTGAATACTGCAACAAAACAGGGACAGAATGGTAGAAATCGGGCTAGCTCAAAAACGTCGAGAGTAGCGTGAGCGAAATAGAAAGAACACATTGGAAACCTCAGTAAACTATATTGTCAACATACAATGTCGTAAGGCTATTTACAAAATAACAAAGAACCAATAATTTGCGCAATCGTTTGTTACAACGTGATGGTAAACAAAGCGTCATAACATAAAAACATAAAATTGGTAAGCAAATATAACAACTTAGAATCTAGATACTTAATGGTTCATCTTAAATATATACCAAATAGAATTAAACATAAACTTTACAGTAATTCTAGGAAAAGAAATATACATAATTTATACATTTTGCATTGTGAAGTGAACCTTCTCAAGAAATAGTGTAACATTAAAATTATACACCCTAATTTAAATTAATCAAATATTAACTACTTTTAAATTGATGCGTAAGTTCTTTACGTTAATGTCTATACCAAAAGGACAAAAGAAACAGTAAAACGGACAAACTTTAATTGACTAATTTTTAATTTGAAGAATGATTACATAGTCGCTCGTGCATTGTGATTGTGAATTTTGTAACGTGACGTTGGATAATTATGAGTAATACCATTATGAACAGCAAATGGAATGTCTATTCTTCACAGCAGCATAAAAAAATTACGAAAACCAAAGAACTGTACTTTGAGCTATCGGCTTCGTGTCACCTTATGGATGGGAAAATGCGGTTGCATTTCTTCATTGGCTGGATGCTGGAACCACTAACTTAACTCATACTAGCACAGAAAGCATTTTTAGTAGCGCGACTTAACAACATATCTCTTCGGTAAGAAGATGTTGTATTCAATGTTTTCTTTCAAAGCACGGTCCCTATTTTATAAGGAGAGAACTTTGTATGGGGGTAGATATTTGGTTTTCAAAGATATCGCATAAGAATCAAGTGTGCAGAATTCCCAGACAACAGCTGCCGAAATACAAACTATAACAGCTTGCCAACAAGGAGATAACGCATCTAACAAAGGATTTTTAGACAAAGGAAAACAATCTTGTTACTTTGTAACATCTTAACAGCTGCAGGATAACAGATAACAAGCCCATTGCAAGTGTTCCTTACTAGGCAGAAGGTTAAGTGGCCTTATCTTTTAGAAGAAAGCCGTACATTTATTTGCAACTGTAATTAAAATGTAGTCACATCAGGTGTTAAGAATATTGCAACTACTTTGTAATGTAAAGTTTCCTAAGCAGCTGTTTGATTTTATAATGCAAAATTTTATAGAATAATTATTTTCGAAATTTTATTAAATAACACTAATTTTAAATGGTAGGAAATCGAGCTTGTTGAGAAGTTTTAGGGTGTTTCAAATACAATGCAGAAATAATTACTTGCAGGGTTTTGAACGTAGCAAACCTTCATTTTTCATAATCCGCGAGGTATAGTTTTCGTATTATGCAAAGTAGACTGATACACTTTACAAATAAATTTTTGCCCGTCAGTGTGTGCGATATTAGTTAGAACTTTTAAATAATATCTGATAATGCAGATTTGTGCAATGATGGGAAAATTATAGTATTCTACTCGCGAGTTTTGGCCATTATTCATACGGATTACGCCGCTTGCCCTTTCGCAAACCTTCCGAATAAGTAATGGTCATCATAACTCGCTCGTTGAATAATATACTATTAGAATTACCTTATGGTTACTGACATTAACCCGGAGTGATCGTAAAACCAGATTATAGTTTTGTCTTATCTTAATTATTCTCTATTTTGTCTGAATTTTTTGGTAAATATTGATCTTAAGACATTGTAGTCTCATGGCTATTATTAAATTAAATTATGTTTGCTAGATTAGTAGAGATGAACATTTTAGGTTGCTTTTTGGAATGGTATTAGTTTAAGGGTTTCTAAAGCAAGAGTACAAATTGTAGTTTTAATCAGTAAGAGTTAAGAACCTTAATTCAGAGGATTTGGGAACACCAATTGCTAAGATTATACATCAACCCACAAACACCCAGAACAAGAAAAGTCCTGAATAAAAGTTGTTCCTCTGTACAAGAATTGACTTACGACTCCACGCAGGTGAGATTTAAGAAACCATTGCTTTTTTGTTAGATCGTTGTTGTTGTCAGTTTAATTATAAAGTGAGAAACAATTTGTTTAATTTTAACGAGCAATAGTGTTAGATGTGCCTTCCAAACAGCAGACGAATTTTGCGATAACTCCGTGAAGCACAGTTTCTGAAATTTTTTCAACTTTTGCCGGATATATCATTTGAGATCCCCTATATTTTGTGGCTTATTTCTGTAAACTCTACACTTTAAATGTCTATAAAAAAAAGTCCTGGGTATTAAGATCTGGAGTTATCGACTGCCAATTAAAACCACCATTTCGAGAAATTAATTTTTTCGGAAATGTCGGTCGCAAGATCGCTTTGTTCTGCAGCATGATGATTTGCACCATCTCGTTAAAGTTGCTGATCTTTTCCTCTTCAGTTTGCCACAAGAAAGATAACTTAAGTATGTGTATTTACCGTTTTTCGTAGAAATATGGTTCAAATAATAAAATATACGTCAACAGAATATGTAGCAGGTTAGAAAGTAAAAATTCTATCACTTACAGATTGTTTTTTAGAAGTGATTATTTTGGGATCAAAGAAGTTTAAACTTAAAAAACGATTAAAATTTTTTAATTGCCTCAAATGGATTTTAGATTCGCCAAAACGTTAAATACATAAAATTTCGCACTTAAATATTATCACAAATACAAATTCTTTTCTTTATGTATTCGTTTGCCTCTTTTAACGAGAAAATATAAATAACAGAAACCTTGGTAATCCTGTGATATTAAATTTCCTAGAATATTTTAATTATGGTCTTTCGGAGTTTTTATACAAACATGTATTGTTTGGTAAAGACATATCTTACTAAAAAACAACAAATTTGGAAATTACCTAACAATCATGTATACCTATAAATTGTTATAGTTTTATTTAACCTTAGAAATACAATTTTCTGGCATTCTTTACTATAGGAAACCCTATTCGTGACCTGGTTGATAACCCACGAGTGGTTTAATAAAGAAGGAATATTATCTGCAAGGCTAACTTTTGCCCAACGACGTAGTATAACCCAGGTCTTTTTAAATGACGAGTTTCGACCTCCCATGGGAGAGGGAAACTCCAAAATTTGTAATAATAAGGCGTACGAATTTAGCGACCCTATCGTCTAATGTTTCCTGAAGATGGATGAATTAGTCTGGTTAACGGCATGCAAATACAGAAGAAAATGGAAAACCATTACATTCAATTTTCTATTATATTCCAAACGCATACAATTTTAAAAATTAAGATGTGTCCTTTTTGTGTGTAATAGTTTTGGAGGTAAACTTGTCCTTTGTTCGAATCTACTGTTGGGGATGACTCAGAAAGGGTCATCAGAAAAATGCAACAAAACTTCTAATACTATACAATTCGGAGTGTGAAGTGGTGGGAGTCTAAGTAAAGTTTTAAAACAAGATATAGATATTTTGGTTATACGTGAGGTTTGATGGAAATAAGAAAATGATTTTTGGTCAGGCGGCTGTATGATAATTTGTACATCAGGTAGTGGACAAAGAGAGAATAGGCTTTTAATGAACAGAAAGATAGGATATTACAATCCCGTAAACGCGGCATGCGCGTCACTAAAGACAGTTGGTAACGATATTACCTAATGTGAAAATCGACGCACAAATTTCGATGATGTCATACAATATGCAAATTATTTCAACACATTTTCAATTATATAAATTATATAAAAAAACCCCCACGGGGTACTCACGTGAATAGGTAAAGCTTCCTTCGAATTACTTCATGATGGCGGTTGCGGGGCTCCGTGAATTCGTTATTTCTCGGCTCGTGGATCTTGAGCCAGGTTGCATCCAAATTCCAATTTGGTTTTCTTCCTATATGTAGGGAACGACATGAACGGGTTTATAGGGAACGATAATCAAAAAAGGCAAAAAAGGGACCTACATAACCCAAAAAGATACCATAAGATACCACACAACCACTCTTCTTCGCGTTTCAAAGGCAAGTCCCCACGCGTCTTTCGGAAATTACCCACGTTCTTCCTCCCCCACACGCGTTGACGCGAATCTCGCGCAACGCACTTCTGACGTGACGGAAATACGCGCAACAAGTCTTTCAAATTTATGGCGCGATACTCCCGCATATCAAAACTATATGAATGTCTACGGCCGATTTCGGCACGTAACAAGGACAATAGAAAGATTTGTATGCATGACATAGTGATGCAACTATTTCAATTAGGATTAATACAGTACCTACACCAACTATAATAATATGTGTCTGTAGGCATGCAACTATCCATGATGATGAACATTGGAGGTTGTTCATGAAGACTTAGAAGAATGATAAAAATTCTTTAAAGGGGATGAAATTTTAATAATAATGGGAGATTGGAATGCTAAAATCTGTAAAGGAAAAGTAGTTCAATTTGCAGGGAAACATGAATTGGGAGAAGGAAATAATAAAGGAGGGCGGTTAGTGGAGTTCTGCATATATAAAGGTAATTGCAAATACTCTTTTCAAATTTTCTAGCAAAATACTATATAAGTACTCTATTTAAGATCGTTAACTATTTCGGACCTTGTATACTATAAGAGATACGTTGTGGTACTTCGAACTCTCGCAAATTAAGTTTTTAAAATTGAACTATCTTTCATGATTCCTTAAATATTTGGGAAAAATCTGAAAATTGCTTTCTTTGTATTTTCTGCATAACTTCGGCCTGTACGAAGGTATTTCCATAAGTTTTGTATTGGAAGTTTTTGTAGGAGGATATGAATGTGGCATTAAAATTGATATAGCTGCGATATTTTGAAATTGAAGGCCACTATAATTTAGGTGATTTTTCTAAATAACGTACTTTTTAATTTTTTCAAAGTTTCCCAAAACTAAGAAAGTTATGAGTGATTTATTACTTTTGCTTAAGTTAGGTATGAGACACAGTACAAACTGTTTCGTTATACCTCGTCATAATTTATTTTAAATATTGTACATGTAACGTGTATGTTAAATATTTACACTTTATTTTTTTACAATAGTTTTTAGTTATCAACTAGCCTAACAGAGGTCTCGATTTGTACATAGAATTTACAAATGTTACCAAATACAATTTACGTTTCAAATTAAATAATGTTTATTAATTAAATAACATTGTTTACCGCACTTAATTTATTTGCATATTAACGGCTAAGTACCAAATAATTATTCTTTATTCTCCGTGGTTCGCTATGGGTTATAGTCCAAATTCATGTAATGGAGCTGCTGGTTTCCTTTCCTAAAACCTTAAACAGGGAACACAAAACAAAAGGTACAACATTTAGCATAGGAAGAAAATTGACGGGTTCACTTCATCACAGGTATTGTAGAGCACTCCGCACAGTCGTTAAAGAAAAATGTCACTTCAAGATTGAATCACTACGGCTGGCTTCTCGACGACGACCCTTTTCTTTCCGTCGTTCCGATTAATCGGAAAAACGACATGTGTCTATTACGAACCGCGGGAATTATATTAAAACTTATTACTTGGAAAACACAAAGGTAGATCATCTAAACTTATTTTTCTAAAACTAAGTTACACAAATTTGCGTACTAACCTTGATTAATAAAACTCTGAGAGTGTTTAGTGCTTAACAACTTTAACATTGGTTTACTTTACTAATAAGGAAAAACTGATATGTTTGTTATCTACATCATTTACATGCTGAAAGAATACAATCTCTACGCACATATTTTCCAAATTGGAACGATCACTGAGGGAGCATGGTTCTTATATGGTGAATATCTAACAGAAGAGCAGAAAACAGGATGAAGATATAGTGATTAACGTTTGATCTCAGTTGGCCTAAATCCTAATGTATCATCTAGATAAATATCAAGATCAAGACAAGGAAATATTCCTAAAACTATCAAGAATTTTAAGAGGGCATACATGGTGTGACAATTAAATAACGAGAATTTGTTTCTAGCTCCTATAGTGGTAACACGGATATCTTGAAAATTTGTGACGTAAAGTTCACGAGCTTATACACAAGTCTGCAAAGTTTGATAGCGATCGGTGTTATATTTTGTGCTTTGCGATTAAGTTAGTAGTGTAGTGTCGTGACGTACAAAAATATGTGACGTGAAAACAAACAACGAATCGTCATCAAGTTTCTGGTGAAATTTGGCGAAAAACCGGACGAAATTTTTCGTAAATTGCAACGTGGGTTTGGTAATGACTGCTTACCAAAATCACGTGTGTACGAATGGGCTGCACGTTTTGTATCAGGCCGAGAATCGACGCAAGACGATGCAAGGTCAGGTGCCCCTAAATTCGTGCACACCAGGCAAAACGTCGAACGTTTGAGAGTGTTGGTGCGGACAGATCGACGCCTCACACTCCGAATAACGACAAATGATCTCGGTATTAATAAAGAAACCTTCGCCTAAATGTTACATGATGATTTATTGATGCGCAATCTCTGTGCAATGCTTGTTCCGAAAGTGCTGATGGCGGAGCAAAAGAAATACGACGGTCGACTTGCGAAGACTTTCTTGGAACGAATGCAGAGTGAAAGGCGTGAATGAATTCGATTATCACGTCAGATGAAAGCTGGTTATATCAATATGACCCTGAAATTCATCGACAGAGCAAACAGTGGGTTGAAGAGGGGGGAGAGTGTCCCACGAAAGGCAGAATGTCTCCAAGCCAAATCAAAACAATGCTCATCTGTTTCTTCGATATTAGGGGTATTGTGCATCGAGAATTTCTTCCTAATGGTCAAACGGCGACTTCGGTATTTTATATTGAAGTTATTAAGCGATTGTGCCATAGAATGTCTCGTGTGAGGCCGGAATTGGCCAAAATGGTTGGCACCTTCACCATGACAATGCACCTGCTCACACATCATTAAAAGTTAAACAGTTTTTGACCAGTAGGAACATAACAACTCTCCCCCTCCTCCCCGTACAGCCCTGATCTGGCTCCACTGGACTTCGGGTTATTTCCAAAGTTGAAGAAACCAATGAAAAGACATCGCTGTGAGGATTTGGAGGACATTCAACGTGCCGTAACGTCGGTGTTGAAGAGTTTAACTTCTGTAGACTTTCAGGGGTGCTTCCAGAAATGGGAAAAACGTTGGAGCAAGTGTGTTAGACACGGAGGAGAGTACTGTGAATGCATGGGAGAATAAATCATTTGCCACACCTCATAAAGTGTATTCGTACAAAGTTCGTGTTGTTAAACTTTGAACGCAAATGATTTTGAAAGAAGCTTTAACTTTTGACAATGGTTTCTCAATAAATTAGTAATAAATACAGATTTACTACGTACTATTCTATGGTGCGATGAAGGTAAATTTACTGATTGTGGGTTGTTCAACAGAAGAAATTTTAATTAATACTAAACTAAAAATCTTCATGTAATAATCCAATATAGATTCCAGAAAAGATTTTTCATTTATGTTTGGTGTGGTATAATTGAAAGAACGTCAGTTGATACATTCTGCTTTTTTCATAAACATTTAAATGGCGATGCTTATTTAATGAAAGAAACCTATAGTCGAAACCACGAAAGACGACCATGATGTGATCATTTGTATTCGTCTGAAAAATGAACTTCGGAAGTCAAAAGATCATCCACTTACATTTACCGTGAAATGTTACAGTAAAAAGCAACATTTTCAATTCTATTTTATTTCTAAAGATTTCGATTATTGCAGAATTTATTGCTTACAACTAACCTGCTTTTATTTAATTAGTCGCTCATAAAATTATAGTCATTGTACTGTATAACATGTATATAACTCAAGTTTTGTTTTAAAAAAAATTACATACTTATATTAATAAATATTTGTAAGGAAATTGTAAATCCTTAAATACACAAAGATTGTATTGGTGTTTTAAGTCTGTTAAATTTAACTTGGTAATGGCACAGGTTCAACGTATTGTAGAATGACTGTTGTCAAAACGAAAACGCACAAATTTGCAAATTTTATATCAACAAATGTTAATAAACATGTTATACTCATCAAATTATATTTTTTCACATTAGGTACTATTAGTAAGGAAAAAGTCGCTTTCTTACTTGAAACGCGGCACCTCGTCAAATGTAAGTTAGGTTAGTGTATTATATTTCTCCAGGTTTATTTTTGTTTTTATAGGTATAGCTTATTTAAAATGGACGTAAGTAATTACTACTAACTACTAATACGACTTCCTAAACAGTTTTCACACAAATGACACCTGAAGCGAAGCATTTATGAATTTTAAAACAATTGCGGTAACAATTGAAATAATGTTCCAAGATGTGTTTTTACTTGAATAATTTCTTGAAATTACAATACAATAGTTTTGAATACATAGTAGGGTATCAAACAATGTACAGTGACGTTGGGTTGGTATTAAATGATTACAGAGTTTTTAATTGATATCATCGCTTCCTGTTAACTTATCACTGTCACAATCGACGTGTGTTATTAACTCATCAACATCTAGTGCTTTTTTCCGTAGATACCATTTATTTATAAACGTTTCAGTATGTTGTGTACATTTTTGCCATAAATCTTTGGGACACTGCTGCAAAGCTTTGCTCCACATCAAATTCCTTGTCGTGACCATTGCCATCCTTTCCGATGTTATTATTATAATAATCTTTTGCAAGTACCCAAATCATTTCTGTTGCATTAAACTAACAATGATATGGTGGTAGTTTCAGAACTCATGGCCACGGTTTCTTAAAATGCTTCACTTTTAAACATCTGCGTAGTATACTGACGTAGTGTATAATAAGCCATTGAATTATATCAGCCCTAGCCCAAGATGCTGTTGGTACTTTGTCAGGTAATGTAGAATGATAAGGTGCATTATCTAACACGATTAATGACGGTTTTTCTAAATTGTTGATTAACTTCTTTGCAACCCACTGTCAAAACGTATTTCCATTTATTTCACCATGATAAACGCTACTGTTCGATTTGGAAGCAAACAACAAAGAAGCATTTTCTACAAAATCTTCCTTTGATCAAGCATGAACTACCCCAAAATGTTTTCTGTAATACCCATTTTACTTCCCCACATTTCTAATATTATCGTATTGCCATGATCTTGTTGGGTTTCCTTTTGAAAAGATCCATGTTTCGTCCATAAAAACGACTTATTGTTTTGTGTTGGCGACTATATTCTTTATATGCCTATAGAAATTTAATTCTTGAACTAACAATATATATTTTTTCAACAGAGCTCTGTGGCTTCTTGTGGTTTTGATTTTGACTCCAATTTGAAGCAATACGCATTTCAAACTGGTATTACCTAATGTAATATCATTTTCTCAAAGCTCCAAACGTAATGATTGGACATTACGTGCTTTTCTGCAAATAATAAACATTACACTATCGTTACTTTAAAGCGTTATTAAACTCACTTTGGACGTACATTGTATACAAGATGTCTAAAATGTTCATTTGAACGCTTATGACGTTCCTTTGAAATACTTATAATAATATTTTATTTTAATAGTTTCTGTATTAGTAAATCCAACCAATATTTCCGTTAGGAAATATAATTTTTAGTTTACAACAATTTTGATCTAAGGTAAAATTATTTTATATCATATATAATTCATACTCAAAGGTTGTCAAATTCATTATGTCAGTTTTAAACTTAGAGATGATGTCATCATTGTAATTATTATAGTTTCATGATTCATTTATTTTGATTAATAATGTATTACGCTGGAGCCCCGGTGATCACACCGGCTGATCATGTAGACTTCATAGGCAAATTTGTGCTGACTCAAATAAATAGAAGGTCCCGGTTTATGGTTGAGTTACGATATCCGTAAGTTCACTATACATACAGATTAGGTACAAAAAAAGACCCGACGTATTTTCATTCTGCAGTCTTAATTCATCTGTCTGAAGTTTGCCGAGGATGCCTCGAATTATTCTAGGAAGGGAAAGTCTATTTTCTAGAGCACTTCGTAAACAATCAACATGTAACTTGTTACGTGCAAATCGAATTTGCACTTAAACATTGTTTTAGTTAGTTTTCTTGATGTGCGGAAGTTCCCGCCATAATTTTAAATACGCAAGAAGCGGGAACAATTTAAATAGACTGGGCGGGGCTTCCGGTACGTCACAATAGTGCAATTGGCAAGTGTGAATTATCCCGATAGGGGTAAGGCAATGCTACAAAAGAGGAAGGGAGTTCCGCGGTTCTCGCGCGGAAACGTGGCTTTTTTACGCCGAACTTTGAAGTGAACAGTCGTGCGGGGTGTCGTGTTATCTTATTATGTAGATTTCCTTATCTTGATTATCTTTCCTTAATTACCTATTCCTGTCTTCCACTGCATATAGGAACGGAGATGACCCTGGAGCATCCCATGACCCCGAGATAATTTGGAGGTCCAACTCTACCAGCAGCAGCGATGCCGAGGCTACCGCAGCGTGATTTCCTGCCGGTTAGCGGATCCTTCACGTGAGTAGACTCTCTAATTTTTATTGTTTTAATTTTATGTAACTTCGCTTAATTATGGCGCAATATAAATTATCAGTGACGTCATGGTGTATCTTATGAACTTTGGTAATTGTATTACCGGCTTTTAAGAGCCATCTATCGGCATTTCAATGTACCAGAATCTAAGTGTTACATTTTGTTAACTGCATTACCGACCAGATAAAACTTTAAACGAAGTGTAGCAGATGGCGCCTTCAACCTGTTCAGGCTATGAACTTCAGGGGTTTCTTCTTTGTTTTAGGTTATGTTAATTTCAGTTACAACCATGCAATATTTTAACAGATGTTATTGAAACAGTTTTTTCACTTAAGGAAACGTATTTTTATTCATGTAAGTATTTACCTTACCTTATGTCTTTAAATACAGTATTATAGAATTACCTATTAAAATATCTTTAGTTGCTTTCCTTAACTTAGAAAGGCCGTTTTTTGAAACTTAAATACATTGTTCTTTATGTTACATTCTAAAATTGCATTATGGTTTATCCTTTACATGAAAATTTTGTGTTTAATAAACACTTGAGTGAAATAAATTGCTAGTATACCTTTTTAAGAAGTGTTTGACTATACGTTGTTGCCTTATAGGTTAAATAACATATCCTCTGCGTCCATTTTCCATTTTGGAAGGCTTCTTTGTCATTATCTATAAAATATGTATTTAACTGAACATTGATTTCGTTTCCATATACCTTAAATGTGTTTCTTTGGTGTTATCGGTGACGTTCTAACAAGTTCTTACCTCTAAATATCGTATCGTATTACCTTAAAGTAACTGTAACGTGTTTTTACCTTCTAATCTGCGTCAAAATCGCATATTTTTATATCGTGTCTTGAATATTGTATTCATAATGAACGTATCACATCTAAAATCCTCGAATTAATCTACGAGCTGGAATGTAGAAGTATCATAGCTGCGAGCAATCAGAATGATAGGCGATCTCAACTTAGGGCTGTTTTGTCACAGGAAACCAAAGGCGTTGCTATCTTAAAGAACCCTGTTGGCGATTGGCCACTCAACGTATCAGAAATTAAATTAACTTTAGATGATATATCGGGTATAATAAACAAAACAGATCCTGCGGCTACTAATATCGAATTAGGGAGATTGACTTCAAGAATAACTCACGTCAAACAGCGAGTTGATTCATTATCTTTATATAACGATGACCAAGCGACTCAAGCTAAACAAAGTTTGTTGTCCGAGGTGTTATTGCTTGAAGGAATTCTTTTAGAAAGACTTAATCCTAACGCAGACGTAGATATATCGTTACCTTTTTCAAATCTTGCGCTTGCCGAACCTAAACCATTAGGAAAACCTATACCTGTATACAAATGGGGTCTCACCTTTGAAGGGTTTGATTCGAAGGTTTCTTTATCATCCTTTCTTGACCGGATTAACGATTTTAAAATTTCTCGCGGGTGTACCGACCAGGACCTATTTATCTCAGCTGGTGATTTGTTCGCAGGCTCAGCGTTAATATGGTACAGAAACATACGACACCAAATTTCTACCTGGAATGAGTTAGTTGCCTGTTTAAAACGAGATTTCCTACCTTATGGCTACATTAACGATCTTTGGAACGAAATTCGTAACCGAACTCAAGGTCCCGACGAAAATGTTGTTTCTTTTATTACCTCATTAGAAGCTTTATATAGCAGACTCGACAAAAAACCTTCCGAATCCGAAATTATCGATCAATTACTTAGAAATTTGAACCCCTATTTCTCAGAACGTTTGGCATTACAGACCATATCTTCGCTAGCTCATTTTAAAGACCTATGTCGCTCTCTTCAAGAAGTGAGGTCAAGGGTTGACAAATATCAACCACCACCCGAGAAATTATCTGGTCTCCTAGAACCTGATCTAGCTTGCCAAGTTCGACCTTCCCGTAAACTATCTACCCTTAACGTTCCTTCTACCGTAACTAATAACGCACTTACCTGTTGGAACTGCAAGCGAAGTGGACATAGCTATACTGCCTGCACTTACCCTAGAAATATTTTTTGTTATGGTTGTGGTCGCTCAAATATCTACAAATCTAACTGCACCAACTGTAATCCTAACGTATCGGGAAACTCCCGTCGAGATATTTCAAATCAGGGTGTGAATATCTCAAGAAACCAAAATCGCCCTCAACACCAATCATTCAACGGACACAGACGCCAATAAATTTAAATTATAAAACCACTTCTAACGTTGTACCGTCATTAAATTTATCTAATAATAATACCGCTACTATTAATGTACAAAATACCTTACCTTCATTAGAGGAATTATGCTACACTACTCCAGCCGAGTGGTCTAAGTGGTTACAAACCGTCAATTCCTTTTATCATAAAAAGACTGCTACCGTTTCACAACTTGTTAAAAAACCCTTCGATAACCGTCCACACTTATCTATCTCAATTGGTTCCTTAAATGTAATTGCTTTACTGGATACAGGTTCTTCATGTTCTCTTATAAATAACGAAGGTTTACATCAATTATCTCAACAAAATATCAAAATTCAAATTATTCCCGAAAAAACTTCCATAAATTTAGCTGACGATAATCAAATACATGTAACCGGTTCCCTTAAGTTAAAAATTCGTGTAGAGTCTCTTGAACGTGATGTTTTATTTTTGATTGTCCCTGCATTAGCGTATCCTTTTCTACTGGGCGTTGATTTCTGTAAACTTTTTAATCTGTCACTTTACTTTCAGGATTTTTCATGGCAAACCTCTATTAAAACGAACTCCTGTGCATCTACAGGAATATCTAACAAAATCTCTCTTACTGACTCCCAAGATGTAACTCTTAACGCTACAATCGACAAATTTCGCAAACTTAATACCTCTGAACTTGGTTGTGTTACAACGGCAACACACGTTATCTCTACAGGTGATGCCCTTCCCTTTAAGCAACGTCAATATCCCTTATCGCCTGCCTTACAAAAGCATTTACATGCGGAAATAGACAAAATGTTAGTATCTGGTGTTATCTCTCCTTCAAATTCACCATGGACCTCTCCCGTATTGCTAGTTCGGAAAAAGAATGACGAATGGCGTGTTTGTTTTGATGGCAGGAAGCTAAATTCTGTCACTGTTCCAGACGCTTATCCTTTACCTAGAACTGATTCAATTTTGAGCAGGCTTCGTAATGCAAAATTTATCTCATCTATCGACCTAAGACAAGCTTTTTATCAGATACCTCTTGACTTATCTTCTCGTCAAAAAACTGCTTTTTGTGTCCCAGGCCGAGGTCTTTTCGAATATAATTTTTTTGCCATTTGGTCTCTGTAACGCTCCACAAACTTTACAACGTACTATGGATCAAACGTTAGGTCCTATCTTACATCAAGAACGTGCCTTTGTATTTTTGGATGATATCTTAATTATCTCAAGTTCTTTCGATGAACATATCGCCACATTAGATGAAGTTGCTGAACGTTTAAGCGCAGCAGGCTTTAAGATAAACTGGGAAAAGTCTCAATTTTGTCGTTCATCCCTTACATTTCTTGGTTTTATTGTCGATGGAACAGGCTTACGAGCAGATCCCGCTAAAGTTGATGCTATTACTAAATTTAAAACACCAAAACTGTTACCGAAATCAAACGTTTAATTGGAATGATTAGCTATTATCGCATTTTCTACCTAACCTTTCAACTATATCTGCACCCATTACTGCTTTAATTAAAAATAAAAAGAAATCCCAAACTATCGAGTGGAATTTAGAATCCCAACAGGCTTTCGAACAAATTAAAACACTAATCACTTCAGCACCTATCTTAATCTCTCCAAATTTCGATGATAAGTTTTATATACAAACCGATGCCTCACTTACTGGGTTAGGTGCAATGTTGTTCCAGGTAAACAATGGTTTAGAACATCCAATCGCTTATGCGAGCCGTGCCTTAACTTCTGCCGAACAAAAATACTCTGCTACCGAACGAGAACTATTGGGTGTTATCTTTGGCATCGAGAAATTTAGAGGATACGTCGAAGGTACACACTTTACCGTAATCATTGATTGTGCAGCACTCACTTGGCTTAATAACTTGAAACAACCCGCAGGTCGTTTGGCAAGATGGAACTTGCGTATATCTCAATTTACTTTCGACGTTAGGCATAGGCCTGGCAAATTAAATATCGTACCTGATGCGTTATCTCGAGATGTTGTTTCTCTAAACCTTCCAAATTTAATTCTGGATACCTGGTACCTCAATATGATAAAAAAAGTTTCCGATAATCCCGACAAATTTCCTACCTTTCGAGTAACTAATAATAGACTGTATAAATTTGTATCCTCGTCCCCACATAAAATATCGAATATACCTGAATGGAAACTCGTTGTGCCCACTGCAAATCGCAGTGAGGTGCTCAAATTATGTCACGACGATCCCTTAGCTGCACACCTTGGTGTTACAAAAACTCTCGCCAAAATATCTGAATTGTATTACTGGCCCACACTTAAGCAATCTGTTTGTCGCTACATTAAAAGCTGCAAAATTTGTGGTTCCCATAAGAGTTCGCAAGATGCTCGCCCTGGTTTAATGGGTAACTTTAAGCGTGTATCTTATCCCTTTCAATTAATATCGCTTGACTTATTAGGACCTCTCCCTCGATCGAAAAGAGGCAATCAATATCTTTTAGTCGTTACCGATTGGTTTTCTAAATTTGTTATGGTACAACCCTTACGTAAAGCTACCTCCGCTGCAATAATTAAATTTCTAGAACAGAATGTCTTTCTTATCTTTGGTGTCCCCCAGATTATTCTTTGTGACAATGGTGCACAATTTATCTCTAAAGATTTTCAGAATTTCGTTAAAAGTTACAAAGTACAAAAAATTTGGTTTAACGCAAAATATCACCCCCAAGTAAACCCTACCGAAAGGGTAAATCGAGTTTTAATTACCGCTATCTCTTCTTATATTAATTCAGACCATACTACATGGGATGAACATATCTTTGAAATTGCTCAAGCTTTGCGTACATCTAAGCACGAAGCAACCCAATTCACTCCGTCTTTTCTTGTTTTTGGAAGATATACCCCAATCGATGGGAGTTACTATGGTTTAGTGCCTGACGATACTAACGTAATCGAATTTGACGATAAAGTACGTTGGGACAAGGACCAACAGTCATTACCTTCTATCTTTAACGACGTTAGAAAAATTTGTTAAAAGCTTACGAAAAGAGCAAGGACCATTATAACTTGCGTAAGCGAAATATTTCCTTTGCCTTAGGCGAACAAGTGTGGAAAAAGAACTATGTCTTATCGGATGCATCTAAGAAATTTTCTTCAAAATTGGCCCCTAAATTCATTCTTTGTAAAGTCACACGTGTTATTAGTCCCTTATCTATGAACTTCAGGATACTGAAGGAAAACGCCAAGGCAGGTGGCATATTAAAGACCTTAAGCCATTCTCTGCCGACCCAAATGCTAATTAAGTTTTTCATGCCCCATTCTCCTCACGATTTACCTAATACTTTTGTTCTCACCATCAATTAGTATCTTTAATTACTTATTCCTTCTCTCATATAGTATATAATTTCTTACACGTTTAACTTTACTTACCTTAATTTAGCTATCTTTTCTTCTGGTTGACTTTTCCTCGACCATACCGTTACTCATATATCACTTCATCCTCTACACCCCCAATATAACTCTGTCGTTTCATTTAATTAACCCTTGAAATTTTCCTATTACATATTGTTCGGTCTTTAGTATTTCTCTTATATGGTTTAATTGAATGGTAATTGTCGTAACTTTGGTTGAAATAACCCATTGAATTTTATGACTGGTTTTGGCTGATGTTGAGTGAATGCTTTCTTCTTTGGGCTCACATAGAACATGCGCAGTCTATGCCATTGAAAGAAATAGTTCATATTCGCAGTTGCAAAAGCTAGGATTGTCTATTCCGTGTGTTTTTCCTCTGAATTATTGCAATCGCCCACATTATACTACATCATTATACTACAACATTATTCCTTCCTTTTCTACTAAATCTACATAACTTATAAACTTTTTTCGTTATTTTTATTGAACTTTGTGGTGAGACGCTATCGCTTCTTATTGTTATTTTATTAAATTCTCGGTTGTTTTAGCATATGGGGACAGTGTATCTGTATTTAACTGCTTATAATTGGGCATTTGTGTGTGTTTAGGGTGCTACCGATTTAAAAACTACCTTAAAACAGTTTGTTTTGTGTGTTTGTATCTGTGAAGATACTTTTAAGTTGTCGTGTCTATCTTTGTCTGATTTTCTTATCGTAGTCGAAGCACTCGTTAGGAAAATTATCGTACTAGTTCTCTTAGGAGTCTAGTGAATTTTAAAATGTGTATATCTTATCTTGTCGGATTAATATCGCAGGTGGTCCTTCAGACTACGCTGTGTTTTATAGGGTCAATCCCATTTAAACGGCTCTACTGGAGCCACTCTTTGTTGTTATCATTGTCTTGGGTAATAACTAGGCCAATATCTTTGTCTTCTTTATTATCTTCGACAATACCTTTAGGTTTAATATCGTTATCTTATTGATTACCTTTGGTAATAACCTTAGTTTAGTATCGTTATCTTTCCAATTACCGTTAGTAATAATTTTGGTTTAATTTATCGTTATCTTACCGACTACCGTTAGAATGACTTCGAGTTATTTCGCGTTATCTTACCGGTTATCTTGAGTAATAACTTCTGTTTAAATTCATGTTACCTACTATCTCTTATAATCACTTTAACTTAATATCGTGTTATCTTATCGAGTATCTCAAATAATAACTAAAGCTTAATACCGTTATCTTATTCATTACCTTTGAGGATAACAACTTAAGCTTAATATCTTTACCTTATCTATTATCTTTAACATCAATTTGAGATCTTATCTTATCTTTTTATCGTCCTAACGTGTGGTATATATGACCAGACGTGGGAATTATCTTTCTGAAATTTAAGTGAAAAGCTAACCCAATTTAGAAATGTAATTTGTCAGGTTAGCATATAAGGATTTAGTAGGCGGTACTTTTGGTAAATTTGTGGATTCACAACTGTGTCATGGACAAGTTAAATGTGCATCGGAGGAAACCAAAGTACCAGAAACAAAATTTGCCAGAGGCAAGGTGACGCACTCTCATGAACATTTTTAAATTTGGGCACTTCTTGCCAAAAGAAGAATAGTTTGATGCGACACTCATGTGTGTTTGCATATAAGAACTTTATGTTAGCTTTAGTTAGATAAGTTTAGATAGGTTTAGATAGGTTAGGCGACTTGTCGCACCCGTGTTAGTTTAAGCAGTGTTTCATGCTCCCCGACAAATTTGTGCTGTCGGTAAGTAGTGTAGTCACAGACTATCGGGCTACCTATTCCGTTCCTGGTACTTCGGTAGACGTGTTATCGGTCGAAAAACCAGGTGGCGCCTTATATAAACATTTTGTAGGTTTTAAGTTAGGGTTTATATAGGGTAGTAAGGACTTAGATTTTAAGCTGTTACTGTGCTAACAGACTTTTCTTTTTTGTTTTTCTTTTGTGGCTTTGTCGCGATTGTTACGTGCAAATCAATTTGCACTTAAACATTGTTTTAGTTAGTTTTCTTGATGTGCGGAAGTTCCCGCCATAATTTTAAATACGCAAGAAGCGGGAACAATTTAAATAGACTGGGCGGGGCTTCCGGTACGTCACAATAGTGCAATTGGCAAGTGTGAATTATCCCGATAGGGTAAGGCAATGCTACAAAGAGGAAGGGAGTTCCGCGGTTCTCGCGCGGAAACGTGGCTTTTACGCCGAACTTTGAAGTGAACAGTCGTGCGGGGTGTCGTGTTATCTTATTATGTAGATTTCCTTATCTTGATTATCTTTCCTTAATTACCTATTCCTGTCTTCCACTGCATATAGGAACGGAGATGACCCTGGAGCATCCCATGACCCCGAGATAATTTGGAGGTCCAACTCTACCAGCAGCAGCGATGCCGAGGCTACCGCAGCGTGATTTCCTGCCGGTTAGCGGATCCTTCACGTGAGTAGACTCTCTAATTTTATTGTTTTAATTTTATGTAACTTCGCTTAATTATGGCGCAATATAAATTATCAGTGACGTCATGGTGTATCTTATGAACTTTGGTAATTGTATTACCGGCTTTTAAGAGCCATCTATCGGCATTTCAATGTACCAGAATCTAAGTGTTACATTTTGTTAACTGCATTACCGACCAGATAAAACTTTAAACGAAGTGTAGCAAACTATAGTAGGGGTATTACCGTTGGCAAAAAAGGTTTTCGAACAACCAAAGTCGATAAATGTTTGGACAATACCCTACCAAGTTGGTTATTTTCAGTTGGGTCTTAGATCGACAACTTTATGTTGGAGATAAACATATTGAGTGCTGCCAAGTTGCCGTAGGCATCTTATGTTTTCTACATTCACGACAGTCAATCACTCATCAGGTATTTATGAATCCATCTGAAACTAAATCCGCAAAAATTTGTAAGATACCTGAACATTTTTCGTTCATTGCATGACCTGACGAAACGTACTTATAGTGCACCTGTGTGATTAGCCTAAGAACTTAGTTGAGTAAATTTGTGATATATTTGATTTTTAATATTTGCTTAATTATATTTATCATGTAATTTTAAGTAACCGATGTGTATAATACCATTGAAAACACAATCGTCTACAATAATGTATTTGCATTTTTATATTTGATTTTCTCAATTAATGTGAAGGTATAGTTACAGCTTATTGTGATAAATTATTTTGCAATTACATAGAACGTTATTGGAAATTTTAGGTCATTTAACAACGATTTTAGAAGCCTTTCTTACAGCTAGCAGTTTTAGGTATGTTTTTAGTATCCTTATGTGTCCTTAACGATTTCTCAGGTAAATTTTAAGGCAGAATCACTCTCCTGATCTCTTGGTACGCTCTTATTTTTGTAGAGATTTTCCCTAGGAACCCTGCGAGATTAGGTGACGTTCAAGATACTTACTTCCCAATAAAGACATATTTCATACTCGATAACAGTCTGGAACCCTCTTCAAACTTTTACACCGTTCATTTTCATTTTCAATGCTCCACCCTAAGGTACTACATTGGCCAGGAGGCGAGTTTTTTGTTGCCTGGAAATTTAGAATTTTGCCGAACCCTTGCCGTTCCAGGCAAGGTAGGGATCTTTAACGTGCGTGACAACACTCACACACGGGACCTCCATTTAACCTCTCATCCGAACGAGGGCGTAATTTTTGTGAAAAATGCTCACCTGTCATTTTTCAAGCAGTCAGCCGTGTCGGGATTCGAACCCAGGACCTTGGGATCCGTAGTCTTACGCTTACTACATTGATCCACGGTGACGCCAAAAAAAAAACTTTTACACCACTCGTCTCACTGAGTTAGTCGGCAACGATTTTTGTTAGTACATTGGAGGTTTTCGGTATTTTATCGAAATAGTATTTCTAGGGGAGTACTTCACCGAGTTTTTTTTGTGGATTACCGGTAGATTTTTTGGGGCCAAAACTATACGTAACACCCTGTCTGGAAGATCCATAATTTTAGTTTTCTTTGAGGACTTTATTTTTCTAGGATTGCGTACAATTAGATTAGCCTTCTGCCGTGATATAATGCGAGTATCGGTGCTGACACTAATTTGCAAAGCTGTAACCACTTTCTGATAGGTATAGAGTTAATTAAAATACAATTTGTTACTTAAAATATTTACTTCATGTACTGCCTGTACTGAAATTAAAGGAACCCCGTTCAGCTTTTCTTATTCAAAATATGTCAATGCATTCAACGCCAACTGTTGAGCTTGTGCGCCCAAAATTGTACCTTTGGCTGGCATTTTACAATATAGAGTTATAATAAGAACTGTATTTCAGTAAATTGATGATGAATACAAAGAAATAAGTAAAAATGAGAAAGTGTGTTAATGACGACGAAAATAAGGTTATAGTATAGCAGAAGTGAGGCTATATTATTATTCAGAACAAGACTATAGCCATTTAAACGTTTGTATACATAAAACAAGTTTCGACATTTATAATACAAACAATTATGTATGAGTATTATTGAGGTAACACGCTTCATTTACTCGCGATCTTTATTATATTCGTTAGGAAATACGTGTACTCTATAATTAAGTAATAGTCACGTGATGGTCTTCTTTCGTAGTGCCGACTATATGAAAACTACTCAGATCATTTACCATTTTCTACTCGATAAAGAAATATTTTAGCACGACAGCGCTCCTTCCCATAACCACATTCATGTGTATTTTTTGGAAGAAAAATACCTTCACAAATGGATATGTAATCGTGAACTTAGATCCCTTTATGTTCTGCAACAGCAACTACTGATTAATAATTATTGCACTGCTTGACCCTCTTAAATCTCCCGAATTTAATGTATCTGATAATTTTTCTAGGGGATATATTAAAGATACCGTTTATGCAAAAACAAATAATTTGCAGTAATTGCAAAATGCTATTATTTCAGCGTTTTGCGGACTAATGGACACAATGGTTTTGCTTATAAACATATGACAGACCTGTACAACTACGTGTTGAAAAATAATGGCGGTCAATGTGAGTATTTATAATTTTAACTTTTCATCTTCCATTGTTTATTATTCATCTTCTTCGTTAAATACATTTCTTGTTATAAACTTTATAGGCATTACATAGTTCTGATGGGATATAACTAAATAGTTTGTGATCTGTTTCATGTATATCTTAAGCAAAAATAAAAATTCACTCGTACGTTTCTTATTTTTGGAAGAATTTAATAAATTAAAAAATACATCTGAAAAAATTAGCTGAATTACATGAGATTTAATCTCAAAATCGTGCCTAAAATAAAAGACAATAAACTATGATTTCTTAAGAATTTTGCAGCTATGCCAATTTTAATGCTATTTTCATATTCTTCGTACAAAAACTACAAATACTAAAAATTATGGAAATGCCTTAATAGAGACCGAAGTTATGCATAAAATACTAAGAACATAATTTTCAGTTTTCGAAATATTTCAAGAATTGTTAAGGATACTCAAAATTTTGATAACTTATTTTCAGAGAATTCAAAATGCCGCATCTTTTTGTAATTTAGCCAAAACTGCATTTTATAGTTTACAAGGTACCAATAGTGAGCGATCTCATGTGGGGAACCCTGTATATATATATATTATGTTATGTATGGTGATATTTAATGAAATGATGCTTTAAAATACCAGTTAAAAAGTAATAAGTGCAACCTTAAAATGGTGTTGGCCTTTAAAATGATTTAAATAAATGCCTCTTCAAATTTAATTATGCCACGGCTTTTAGAAACTCTCTCAGGGAAACTGAATCTACTATTTTAAACTCTGTAAGAAGACGTGGGTTCTTTGTCCCCTTACAGGTATTTAAGACACAGGCGCCTAAAGCGTTGTTAGATCAAAATCACTTAACCTCTTTTTTGTGCTTGCGTATCGTGATTATACAAAGATTGATAAATCTATTCAGCATATATTAATTTAGTTAAACGTTTGAAATTTAAATTATTCACAAGTTGCTTTAAATGAAGTGTATATAAATATAACTTAAAATACCTGCAACTCCGTTGAATGTGTCTGGGTGTACAGGGGCTTAGAAACAGGATACCACAAATCGCCTCGAACGCTTTCAGTGACTACCTAATAAAAGTATGTTTTAGTTTATGTTCAAAAAGGATTTTACTATAGTTTTAGGTTCTACAATTAACTACTACTTCACCAACTATATGCTTTAATTGCTCAATTACTAAAAACACTTCAATACTTCACCAAATAAACTGATCTGCAATCCAAGAAGACTGAACCCAGCTGCAAAATTATCCGCTATCACAGCTGCAACTCTTCAATACATAAAAGATGCCCCGACGTTAGTATAATTGGAAATCTTTCTTTTGTAATTAATTTTGTCGTATAACCTTTTCACTTTCTTGGTATTATTTTCAAATAAAATGCATGCACTTTAACACATCTATTAATTTTGACAAATTTTATTACAGGCTCTTAAAACCAAAAACATCTATTCAGGTACAAAATTATCATCAATCTTTTACAAAATTTTTTTATCAATTCCTTCATTTTTAAAACCACTATCACCTAGGATAACTAAAACAACTATATCTAGCCTACTAACTAATATTATATAAGTGATGCATTCAATACATTAACCTTAATTCTACTTAATTACTATTTTAGAACAGCTTTGGTATTTTTTACATTTCATTTTGACATTTCATAATTTTATTTCGCTTTATAATTAAAATGTATTAAACGACTTTCATTTTAGGTAAATCAAACTTATAAATGGCATAAAGTATCCTGCACAAATTACAAATAATAATCTTAAAGACAAAACCTATACACATTCAATTGAAGTTACATTAGATACCCTTCGTATTGGAAAACAATGGAAAAATGCTTTTTTAAACCTCAAACGCTGTCTCATTAATACATAATATTCTATATCTGCATTTAACAAGTAATTATTCATCAATCTTTGTTAACCGTAGTGTTTTTAAATTTTAGCTTGATAAAAGTGGTAAATTGATGTTTTTATCCGTAGTACTAACAACTATCTTTTTAAATACTTTAATAATGTCAAATACTAAAATATATATTAAAGTGTCAGTAAGAAAAAGGGTATAAAGATTGTTTGTATGAAGGTAGTGTATGCCAAATAAAGCCAAATATCAGATCCCGTAACTGAAAATTTTATGTTTGCCGTACTTTACAAATGTTAAAGTATTTGAAAATATTAGTCAAAGTATAAGTGCCAAGACGTAAGACAATGACTTGATGACGTGATAAAGCACAGTATTCTATGATTTACACTGAGTTGTATGTTAATGAGCCATAGAATGTACATTTGCTAATCGAAAAACCGGATGCGTCTGTAGAAGTTCCACTATTCACCACACAGATCCAGGTTTATATGTGAAACATTTCGGCACTTATTTTAGTAGAATCAACCTTTGGACAAACCTGTAATATCAAAATCATAAGTAAAAACATTGTCAAATATGATTGAAGGGTGACGCAGTATTAGGGACCAATGATTGAACATTTAGATATGAAATAGTAAGGTGTAAAAGAACGATTATAAGGTATTAGTGACACAGACTTGTTGGGACGATTTTATTGGATGGAAAATGTATAAAATGTATTAAAGAGTAGGCATATTTTAATTATTATAATCACCTAGGAAAAGATAAATAAGAGTCGATTTATAAACATTTTGGTAGTAAGACGTGTTTTGTAAACTGCGCTAAATTTTGAAGATTACAAAGTATAAATAAATGAATTTGAAAAGTTTAAGAGTTTTATTTGATATAAAGAAGAGTACAGATAAGCGAGAGTAATAAATATAATAATAGTAACGACGAGTGAAAAGTGTAAGAGTGGATTAGAGCGACACTGGAACAGGCGGAATAAATAGTTGGATATTGGAACGAGTTGATTAAAGGCAGAAAGGTATTGAATAGGATTTATGAAACTGAAGGAGATATTATTGGAATTGATTTGGATATAGTATTATGGATAGAATGGTATTGAATGGTAATTAGAAGGAAGTATTGAATTAGAACGAGCAGATTTGAAAAAGGAAAGCATTGGAGTAGCAGGAGGATTAGTACGTGTAAAGAAGACACAACATCAGGAAAATTAGCGCAGGGGAAGTAAAATTGAAATTAGGCAAAATTCTAAATTTGGTCATATTTATTTTAGATTTGGGGATATCAAAATTAAAATAACGAAACCTGGAGTCTGGACAGCAGATTATTCGTAGTGATTGTTACGTCGTCATTGAACAATTTGGTAGTGGTTGACAATAAACACCAGTAGTGCGGGTATCCTACAGTTTTCAGTGAAACATTACAGACCGACAGCGGAAGTGCGTGAAGACAGTCGTACTCGAACCGTTACAAAAGACGGTTGTGTGAGAGCTTTTGGAAGCGACACCATCACCCGGACGAGCGTGTTCTTGGTTGTCCGCAAGCTTTTGTGTGTGAACTTTTATTGCCCCGAGCGGCACAGGCTTTAAGGTATTTATACCCTTCCTTAAGTAGTTTTTTTGTAGTTGTTTTTAGTTATTACATAACCGCCCCACTGCCATCGGTATTGCTACAAAAGCAATTGGTCCTTCCCTATAATTAGCATATCTATATCACCTCATTCATCCCAATACAAGCCATGGGTCCAAACGATCCGAATTCACTAGTTCTATAGTTTTATACGCATGTCCTAAATTAAATATCATTTTGCACATTAGCAAGCGTGTCTTTTTAATTAATTAATGATTTAGCTTTAAATTTGTGTTCAAACCCCATATTTAGCGGGTTAAAATATGTACAATATTAGCTACATACGTTCGTTAGACTAAATTAAGTGAAAACAAATCCTTAATATAAAATTTGCTAATTTGCATTAAAAGCCATTGCGCGCTTTTAGTTTCACATACAACCTTTCAGTCGGTTTGCAGTAAAATATTGGACACATTTGCAGGGTAATAAAGTTGTAAAGCTGAAACCTTCTTGCAAACACGTTAATCCACATGTTCCTGTGATCTTTTGATGGTAAAAGCCGCCCGGATTTTAAACTGTAAATCTTATCTAAACGCTTTGTTTGACAAACCCTTAGTTTCCACGTGTTGCTTAAGACCACATTGCAGGCCAATAGTCATAAACGTGATTTATTGATTTATGCGCTATTTTACATTTTTCGTGCCTTGAACAACAACATAATATTTTTAATATTTCTCAGCGCACATCTGAGCGGTTGTTTTACAGCATTTGTATAGTGTAGGTTTTTCAGAATAACTGTGACTATGGCTCCGAGGAAAACACATGTAGCTGAGCTCGGATTGCTTAAAATACGCATTATGGAGATGTGGGAACTTGGTAATGCTATACAAAGTGACCCAACTTTAAAAACGTTGTTCCATATTCAAACAAGGGGAGTAAATGACCTTTACTCCAATTTCAATAAAATTTTAGTTGATGTCTTAGCGTCCTGTGACGAGGTAGAATCATTGAATTACCACGCTTTACGGAAGGAAGTACATTCCGCTTATTATTGCATACTGCTGCATCTTGAAACGATGAAAGCACCACAAATCATTGAATATGCTCCAAGCAGCACGGGATCAAAATTGTTACCGTTAAAGCTCCCACATTTTAATAATGAGGTAACTGAATTTTCGTCTTTTATCGATTTATTTGACAGTCTGGTCTATAATAACGCGTCGCTGTCCAATATCGAAAAGCTAAATTACCTTATCAATTCCTGTAGCGGGGAGTCTTTGAAAATCATTAAATCGGTACCCATTTTGGGAGATAATTTTATCATTTCATATAACGCCTTGCGTGAGCGATTTAGCAATCCGCGTTTATTGGCAACTTTGCATTGGAAAGCTATGAAAGACTTTCCACCTTTAAAATCAGAAGACCCTAAGAAACTTAGGGCACTTATTGATTGTTTTTCAGAGAACCTTGCTGTTCTAACTAACTTAAAGTTTCCCACTGAACATTGGAACTTTATTCTAGTCGATTTTCTTTTAGAAAAACTCGATCCGTTCACTAGAAAACGCTTCGAACTCCAATCGGATCCGAAGCAAATACCTAATTTTGATGATTTGAGATATTTTTAACTCAACAATGTGCAGCGTTGAAACCTTTTCTTCAACCGCACCTGTTTCTTATTCGACGACTGTCCATACATCTCACACATCAGTGCCTAAGAAATCCTCAGCGTTTCAATTTAAACCAAAAGTTTCTTCTAACGTAGTTTCACTGGATACACCAAGTAGCTCCAGTGACTCAAATAATTCATTTTCGCACCATTGTCCTTCTTGCAAAGGCAATCACTTAATTTACAGATGTCAATCGTTTCTAAAAAAAACTCCGGCGGAACGTTTCGACATTGTCAAACGCTTACGCCTTTGTTTAAATTGCTTACGAACAGACCATGCGTCCATGCAATGCAAATCTTATAATTCCTGTCGAACTTGCGCCAAGCCGCATCATACCTTGCTACATTTTGAACCGCAACCTGCTTCTAGCCGTTCAGCTGAACCGACCGCTACACCTATGCATAAAAATGCCAATAGGACGCAGTCAGCCTCTCCTATTCCGGCAAATGTTTTGTCTTCACAGACGAATTTAAATCTTGGGGTTACTGTCTTACTCTCCACTGCTGTTGTGGAAGTTCAAGATCGTTCTGGTAGATACAAACCGATCAGGGTACTCTTAGACCCTGGCTCCCAAGCTAGCTTTATTCGAGACGATTGCGTGAGCAAACTTTGGCTTCCACGCATACGTTCTCAAGTTCCGATTTATGGACTTGGACAGACAACTTCAGCAGTCAATAGGGGTGCCGTCAGCTGCACCATTCGCTCTATGTTAGACTCTGAAAAATCTCTAGAAGTCACAACTTTTGTGCTTTCGTCAATATCTGGCAAATTACCCAGCGTTGAAGTTCCTAATAATTGGGAACACTTCTGCGGCCTGCACTTTGCAGACCCGACCTGGAACTCTCCAGGAACTATTGACATGCTCCTTGGAGCAGATGTTTATCCGTTCATCATCAATGGCGGTGTTATACATGGCAAATTTCTTCAGCCTGCCGTCATAAATACAATTTTTGGTTGGACTATTATTGGTCCCACAAAAAGCTTGCAGTCTGATACTGTCCAAGCATTTTTTACTTCTGTAGAAGATCCTATCGACCAGACCCTAAGGCGGTTTTGGGAGATAGAAGAGTTGCCATCCAAGCCTTATACTTCTCCAGAAGAAGAAAAGGCAGATTTGATTTTTGAAAACACGTTTTCTCGTGACCCTAGCGGTCGTTTTATTGTTGCGTTACCGTTCAACGATACTTTGCCCGTTTTGATAATTGCTTTGAGATGGCTAAAAAAAGACTATTTTCGTTGGAGCGCAAATTGCATGCTCAACCGGAGCTACGCGCCCAATACAACAATTTCATGCAGGACTATCTTGATGCGGGTCATATGGCATTACTAGATTCTCCGCCCGTTGGGAACGATAATTATTTTTTACCCCATCACCCTGTGTTTAAAGAGGAAGGTCATACTTCTAAAATTCGTGTGGTTTTTGACGCTTCTGCAAAGGCTAAAAACAACGTGTCACTTAATGACACTCAATTGGCTGGACCTAGTCTCCAAAATGACATTTCGTCAATCTTACTTAAATTTCGCTCTCATCGTTTCGTTTTTACTTGTGATGTTCGCCAAATGTATCGACAAATTTTGGTTACCGAAGAACATCGAAGGTTTCAATTAATTGTTTGGCGGTTCTCCGCAGAAGAACCCATTCAGACTTATCAGCTTAATACAGTGACCTATGGTATTAAGTCATCGCCTTATCTTTCATTAAAACCCTTCAGCAATTAGCCATTGACGAAGGCAAAGGTTTCCGTTAGCCGCTGAGGCTATACGGTCAAATCTATATATTGACGATTTCGTCGCTGGTGGAGATTCTATACAATCGGCCCGCGAAATTAAAGATCAACTTATCCGACTTTTACATTTGGCTGGTTTTGAACTTCGAAAATGGAGTTCTAATTCAGTTTGTATTTTGGAAGGCATTCCGTCAGATTTTTGCCAATATACTTCACTCGATTTCGATTCTGACGAATCAATAAAAATATTAGGTCTTCAATGGTCACCTATAGAAGATATTTTCTCATTTCGGGTTAAACCATTAAACCCAATATGTACAAAGCGCAACATACTTTCGCAAGTTGCCAGAATATATGATCCATTAGGGTTTTTAGCCCCACTAACACTTTTTGCAAAACGCCTAATCCAGCATCTGTGGATGTTAGGTTTAAATTGGGATGACATCCCACCAGCAGACATTTCGTCTCAATGGCAGCAGTATCAAGAAGAGTTGTCGTTATTATCGTCATTAAAGTTACCACGTTGTTTATCCCCTTCGGATCCTTTCACTTGTCATTTGCATGGGTTTTGCTATGCTAGCGAGGTAGGGTATGCAGCGGTAGTGTATTTTCAGTTCATAAATCAAACTACTGGAGAAATAACTGTACAATTTGTAACCGCTAAAACAAAAGTAGCTCCAATTAAGCGCATTTCAATTCCACGTTTGGAATTATGTGCCGCCGTTTTATTAACCGATTTACTTTCTTTTACCATTCGGTCTTATCAAGGCTTGATTGACATCTCCGATGTTTCAGCGTGGAGTGATTCTACGGTCGCTCTCACTTGGATACGTTCTCCACCTTTTCGTTGGGAAACTTTTGTGGCAAACCGTGTTAGCCACATTCAAGAAATCATTGCACCTAGCCGATGGTTTTCTATTAAATCTTCGCATAATCCGGCTGATCCTGCATCTCGGGGATTAATGCCAAGCGCGGTTATTTCATGTTCGCTTTGGTGGGCGGGGCCTGAATGGCTTCACTACCCTAGTGACTCGTGGCCGCCTCAACCAACATTGTCAACCTCAATTGCTGAGGTAACTACGGAAAAGAAGATCCTAACATTTATCGCTCAAACAGATCCAAACGTCATTGACATTTTACTAAGTCGCTTTTCATCGTTATATAAAATCCAAGGCATCGTGGCTTACATTTATAGATTTTCTAAACCCATGGCTCAACGTCATACGGGTCCCTTAACAGACATTGAATTACACAATGCTCTCATGATTATCGTCCGGCATGTACAAAATGTTACATTTTCAAAGGAAATAGCTTCGATCAGGGCAAACCGTAAATTACCTAAAAGCTTGCGAAAACTTTCTCCATTTGTTGATCCACAAAATATCTTAAGAGTAGGTGGGCGCTTGACACATTCTTCGCTTTCCTATTTCGAAAAGTTTCCTGCGTTATTGCCTCAGCGGCACCGATTAACCGAACTTATCATTCGGTCAACTCATGAAAGGTATTGCCATCCCGGTGTTAATACCACAGCGTATCTTATCCAACAGAATTTCTGGATCCTTTCTATTAAAAATTCAATCAGAAATTATTTATCATCATGTCATAGATGTTTTCGTACCAAACCGGTCCTGGTAACTCCTCCTATGGGAGACCTACAGGCAGCACGTATTACCCAAATCAAACCGTATAGTATTGTTGGTGTTGATTTTGCTGGCCCTCTTTTAATAAAGGCTAACCGCCTGCGAGGCTCTAAACTCTTAAGGCCTATATTTGCATTTTTGTTTGTTTTGCCACTAAGGCAGCACATATTGAACTTGTTTCGGATTTGTCGGCAGACGCGTTTCTTGCCGCTTTGCGACGATTTATAGCACGTCGAGGACGCTGTTCTCAAATATTTAGTGATTGCGGTACTAATTTTGTAGGTGCCTATCGTCAGCTTATGAGTTATCTGCATAGTGCAGTAACCTCAGAAAAGATAAAGTGGTCGTTTAATCCACCTAGCGCCCCTCACTTCGGTGGCTTGTGGGAAAGCTGTGTTAAGTCGGTAAAGACACACCTAGCTCGCGTAATCGGCGAACAAAAACTTACCTTTGAGGAACTTTACACAGTTCTTACTCAAATTGAATCTGTTCTAAATTCAAGGCCACTCTGCGCTATGAGTTCGGATCCAAATGACTTGCGGTGCCTAACACCAGGTCATTTCCTAACTATGGAGCCTCTTTCTGCACCACCAGATGAGGACCATTCAACCAACGTTTTACCATTAAAGAGCAGGTGGAAACTTCTGCAAAAACTCCATCAAGATTTTTGGGACTCGCTGGAGCCATGAGTACTTGCATACTCTGAATCAAAGGTTAAATGGCACTCTAAGGTAGGTGTCCGACAAGTTGAAAAGGACACTATTGTCCTCATCAAGGACGACCAGCTTCTCCACTTCAATGGAAGTTTGGTCGTATTATTAATACTTTTCCCGGTGCGGACGGTATTATACGTGTCGCTGAAGTCAAAACTGCACATGGCACATTAAAACGACCTTTGGTCCAACTAGCGCCGCTACCGGTATTTTAATTTTATTTTATGTTTAGATGTATATACACATTTCTTACATGTATAGTAGTATATTATTTTTACATATTTGATTATTTTCATATATATATATATATATTTTTTATATTTTGCATAGTTGGTAATATCGCTCGCTGTAGTGTACTACCCTATCTTTCGTTACCTGTTTTCCTAGCACGGTCAAATCCCATGTGATTTCCTTCACCCAACCTACTTCCCTCCTTTTCAAAATTCTATGAATTTGGTGGGCGGTATGTTACGTCGTCATTGAACAATTTGGTAGTGGTTGACAATAAACACCAGTAGTGTGGGTATCCTACAGTTTTCAGTGAAACATTACAGACCGACAGTGGAAGTGCGTGAAGACAGTCGTACTCGAACCGTTACAAAAGACGGTCGTGTGAGAGCTTTTGGAAGCGACACCATCACTCGGACGAGCGTGTTCTTGGTTGTCCGCAAGCTTTTGTGTGTGAACTTTTATTGCCCCGAGCGGCACAGGCTTTAAGGTATTTATACCCTTCCTTAAGTAGTTGTTTTTAGTTATTACATAACCGCCCCACTGCCATCGGTATTGCTACAAAAGCAATTGGTCCTTCCCTATAATTAGCATATCTATATCACCTCATTCATCCTAATACAAGCCAGTGATAGTGCCACGCATTGTAAAGACGCATACGGCGATTGAGATTTTAAGCCAGTTTTCATAGAGGCCGACAGCGACGTGTAGAACAGGTGAGTACTGTGTGTTTTGAACGTCAAAGTCAAAAATTCGTAATATTAATTTATTTGGCACAAGGCTACGTGGATCTGTTAATAAAATTTTGGCACACAAGTTTAAGATTACAGGTACAAAAATAAAGGTAGTGCAGTTTGGTTGGTGCATTGCACATCTACTTACCACTGAACCCACGGTAAGTAGGTGGATACCCTGGGAAGGCGAGTTTCAAATAGTCGAGGCATATTAATACAGTTTTGCTTTCTAAACCGACCAAACGTGAATAAAGCACGAAATAAAAAGTAAATATTTTCATATCACATATAAAATTAATAATAAAAAAGCGGGGGTGGAGCATAAGAATATATATATATATATATATATATATATATATATATATATATATATATATATATTGCAGTGCTCTCCCTATTTGAATTCGCTAATTCGTGCTCCAATGTTGGGTTGTATAAAAATGCTCTGAGGCTAAACCTGAACAATCGAGGCCCAGCGTTGGGTTGTATAAAAATGCAGTAGTTTTGTCTGGAAAGAAGTCCTAAAATCGAGCCCTAACTCATAAAAATGCAGTGGTCATCTAGATAGAAATATAACTCCAGCAATTTGCACCTAAATAAAAGTTTGTTACAAATTTCGTGTTTTGATTATGATATGTTCTAGTTTGATATTTACAAAAATTGCTTCTGCAAGTTGATCTACCACGGCTAGCTCTGGGCACTACGTTCTAGGACATACAACTACACATTCTTTCAACACCTTTACACACAGCAAAATACAAAAATAAAATAAAATCCTTGGACAAACATACACTCTTTTATTCATATGACATAAATGATTATTCAGACAATCTCAATATTTACATTGTTATATTTACAATATAGCATTTCACCTTTTTTTTCAATCTAAATCTTTTGTGACCCGTTTACTCTATACATAAAAAATTATTACTCCTGTTTTTACCTACTCAAATAATAATGGAAAATTGTCTTTTATATGCGGTAATCAAATTAATTTTCAGTTCATAAAAATTTCACCACATAATTCTAAACACACCTAGCTTTATAACACAATGCCAGCACCACAGTTCAACAATAAAACAAAATTCGTTGCTGGTGTGTTCTTCAGATGCACCACCTCCTCGGATGACTTCCACACCAAACTCACGTACTTGGATTTTCCCCACGTTCTCACTCCTACATGGACAGCAACTACATCTCAACACGTTCATCCAGTTCCCCCAGTTATTAGTGGATGCTTTTCATACCACCATCCATCCAAATTATGTCTACGTCTCAATTTAACGTGCCACCAGCACTCTCGTTCAAGAAATACTTAGTTCTCTTACCTCAGTAGCATCCTGTTGTACTCGTACAATTATTTATACTAATTTATTTACAGCGCGTTTAATTTGTTAGCACCAACTCGTGCATTTAGAACACTTGTAAAATATACGACGGACTACACTATGTCGCGGCTTTTAATTTTAAATTAGGATGTCTTCTCGATGCTACTTAACGAAGCGGAAGATTAAGAGAGCCCTACCATCTCTGGCAAGAGCTTATACAATAATCAAACCCCTTCTCTAGTCACTTATTTCTGTAGCTTTCGCTGAACTATCACATTCGTTATAAACAATTCTCCAAATTCCTCCACTCACAACACAACGAACTTTTAAAACTCAGAATTCACTCCTTCCACCATGGCATTACCACGAAAAACTAGCTATCAGTTGCAACCGTCGACGCGTAGCTAGAAAATCTATCCTCTCCATTTACTCTAACCACCTGCAAAACACGCCCATAATACCTGTGTCTCTATTTTCCTTGCAGTCATGCGTTCATAACCACTATTTTCTGTCTACCTTGTGTTTCCCTTACTTTCATCGAGCTCCCACTATCGCCGTGCTGTCTACGGTTACGATTCCCTCGCTAAATGAGCGCCTTGAAAATCGATATCATCGACAACCATCTTGCATCTTTGTTTCGCCCATTTGTCTTTTAAAATATACTCGTCTGTCACGCGCTTGAAAACCGCTTGTTCTTCTACCAACTGAAGTATTCTGTCTCCCTTGATTGCCTTCTAACGACACTCTGTCCCTTAAAATTATTGATTTTTGCTTCACAAATAACATACTTGTTCGTTAACCTGGCTTTTCCGTTGTAAATACCTTGAAATGTTATCGTTACGTCTTATAGCTTTCAAAGAAATATTTATTTACTTGAAGCTTTCATTCTCTGAACTCCTCGACCGTTCTACGAATTAAGTTAACGTACCTTTTAGTTTACGATGCTAAATAAATATCCGTTGCATCAATTATTGATTTTTATTTACCGCGAAGCTTTAATATTTGCCTGCAATAGTCAACCTTGTATTAAATTAACGTATACAAATTATTGATTTTTCTCTACCACGAAGCTACATAAAATTGTCATTTAACACTAAAAATTTCTATATGTAATCGTCTACCTTGTCTTATACTAAAGTATGCAAACTCTTGATTTGAAGCGTAACAAATAATTTATTATTCTCTTATCTACAGGGTCGTTATAAAAATACCTTCTGGGCCTATTTACACACGTTGACCTTTAACCTACACAGTAATATATACATATATATATATATATATATATATTGCTGTGATAAGGGGTTGTTTAGGGGCGTATTAAGTAGTAAGGGTCGTGTAGTAACTGTAAATAGCAATGGGAATCAGAAAACTGCATTTATTTAGCAGAAAAATAAATAATTCGTACATTATGTAAATAGCAAGCATTTAACACCCTGTATATAGACCGTAATTAACTTTAATCAATGCCAGTAAGCATATGTTTCAATAATAGAACACGTATTCAGCAGAAAAATGATCGTACATGTAATTAAACTACGTTGAGAAGTGTTTAACAAGTTTATAAAACAAATACGCAGAAGATAGACAAAACCTAATAAATCCTCGTGCAATTACGCTTGTAATAAAGAAGGAATAATAAACGCTTTGATAAGAAAACGCACTTTCAAAGATCAGTTTAAATAAATACGAAAACAGCATTCGTGTTACATCATTTATTTTGTATATTTATCCAAAAACTTTATCTACACAAAACAACAGACGTAAGTTAAAAGTCCGGCCAGGATAACAAGAGCAAATAACAGCATGATATTAAAATCCAAAATAGTTTCATCACAAATCAGCTTGAAAATACTAGAAATATTAAAGACAAACGTGGTTGGTCGTAACAATCTGTAAGACTGCTTGGAAAATCAATCCATATGTAGTAGGAAAAAGCTATATAACACCCACCGGTGATAAGGCAGCTCAGTCTCAACTTCAAGCACGTCGAATCCACAACACTTTTAATCAGAAAGTTACGCGTCAGATAAATGAAATTTATATTATAGTGAAATAGAGGTGTGTAACAATTGCGTTAAGAATATATGAAGAGTTTTTGCCGTTTTTTTTTCAGAAAACGTGAGTAGAAATTGGGTAATTAATTTAAATTAAATATTCATAATGATATAGGGTTTCTAATCTGCTTCGAAAACAATTCTAATTCTAATTCTGGTTTTAATTCGAATTCACGAATATAAGAAATTCTAATTCTGGGACAATTCTAATTCTAATCTGCGTCGAAAACAATTCTGGTTCAATTCTGGTCCACTTATGGTTCAATTCTAATACACTTCTGGTCTAATTCTAATACGTTGCTAATTTATGATCCGAAGTCTGGAATTTCAAGTGATATTTAAGGCGTACACAGAAAAATATAGAATAAAGCATGTGGTGATTTTGGAAACAAGGGGAATTATTGGTTCAAACGTAAGGAGTACAAAGCAGAGCATTGGTTCTCGATTGAAGATGATGAGGGGGTGTTGATCCACAACACGAAACAACATATCAGGAGATCACAGGTTAGACCTACCTGGTTTTTAGGAATCTTTTCAATTTAAATTTTTATACTGAATATATTAAATTTCTCTAAAACTTGTAAGGAGTCAACAGGAACATTGCATACGTTGAAACTTACGTAATAATCATAAAAAGGTCCAGAACGTTCCAGATTTTTTTTGTAAAGGGTGTTGTTTTTGGTGACTTTAAATCAAGTTAAAAAGAGTATTTTGGGATAAATAATCCATATAATATTAATTGATTGAAGGGTGTATTTAAAGGGGTACAAAAATTTGTGATGTGTAAATATTATTTGCTTTCATTATATGAATGTTGATTGATTTCTTTTTATCAATTTAAACAGGTAATCACAGAGGGGTAAATGAAAATTGATCATCCTAACATTGTGCACTCTGTGTAAATTAAAAAGGGCTAGCCGTGGCATAATAGAATTAAAGAGGATATGAGAAGCACACAGAGCGGTGGCGTTCAGTAGAACATTTATTACACCGAATACGGCGTTATCATATCAATTTTTAATGACGTAACAACGTGGGGCGAAAGCTACATAGTTATTCTATGCTATTAAAAATAATAATATTCAGGTATTTATATTTGACATTAGATGTACAGGGTGTCCACAAATTGGAAAAGGTTAATAGAAATATTTTGACCACTTCAATTTCAACTTAAATTGTGCAAATTTTAGTTGGGAAGCACGTCAACTTTTATCTTATTTAACAAGTCAACACACCTCAAATGTTTATTTGTTGATTTGAAATATTTTAGCAATGAACTTAAATCAGTAATAAATATGTAATACCCAACAGAATAATGTAATTTTCTACTGTAATACACAACAATAAACAAAATAATTAAAAATTTAGGTGGCTCTGACAATGACATTTCTCTTACCGAAAGTCAGTCTAGTAAAAGCTTTCGAGAAATAAATAATACATTCCATCTAGTTAGTGTGCATTGAAATTGAAATGTAATTGTAACTAATGTAAACAAAATTGAAAACGTCAGTGTTGGTTGCAATGGTTACAATTGCATTTCAATTTCAATACACTAACTAGATGGAATGATTTTATTCACTTAGACTGACTTTCGAAATTCTCAACACCATGGTGTGTGTATTGAAAAATTACTGTTTGGTATATTTAACTGATTTAATCATTGTCAAAATCCACCAAATAAATTTTGTGTTTGATTGTTAAATAAGAAAAGTTGACTCACTAAAATTGCACATTAGTTGAAATTGATGGTCAAAATATTTAACTTCAATTGTGGACTAAATTTCAAATTAACCTGAATATATATTGTTAATACAGAACTTTTATAAAGAATAACTTTTTATCGTAACATTACAAATAAAAAAAGTTTCCCATATGTTGCCAACTTTTTCAGACATACTGTATATATATATTGAAGAAACTAAGAGATAGCATGATGATGAAGAGGTTTAGAAATAAAATAAAAGAATGTAAGGCGTATCCAGGGGCAGGAATTGATAGCGATGCAATGGCAACCAAGTTCTGAAAATTTGATCAAAAAAATATAGATGAAAAAGGTGGAATTTAAAGAAACCGCAAGAAAAATAAATGATGTAAACTTCACGAATCGAAGGCTTTGTCCAATTGTTTGAAGTTTGTATGGCAAAATTGTATAACCTTGAACGCAATCCGCCATTACATAAGTGTTTTTTTTGCGGGGAATGTAAATGTGAATAATAAATTCTACTATGATGTTTTTAATAGTTATATCTATTTATATAAAATGTGAATTCTCATAATAATAAAACATGTTGAACTTCTTTTTAATTAACACAAACAATTACAAAAAAGAGGTGGATAATCTGTGACTTGGGTGAAAAGTGTTTTTCTAATTTGTATATATACTAGGGTAAGGTGAAAAGTTCTCGACCTACAATAAAAGACTGCAATTTTCCGTAAAAAAAAAGATTTTATTTTTTGACATAATCCCCCTTAACTTCAACGCACTTGGTCCAGCATGTCTCCAACATCAGTATTCCTTCCCGGACGTGAGAGTCTGGAAGGCTGTGAAAATATTCGTCTACGGCCCTCTCAACTTCTTCAGTGGACATGAAGCGCTTCCCAGAAACAAATTTCTTCAGATTTGGGAACAGATAGAAGTCAGAGGGCGCCAAATCAGGGGAATAGGGGGGTTGGCCAAGCAAGTCGTACCTCAAATCCGTCAATTTTTCCATCGCCAGCACACCCTTGTGTGCAGGTGCGTTGTCTTGGTGGAACATGATTTTTTCTTCTCAAGCCTGGCTTCTTTTCGCGAATTTTGGCATCCAGCTGGTCAAGAAGGGTGGAGTACTATTGACCTGCAATTGTTCTGCCTTTTTCAAGGCAATCTATTAACAGAATCTCTTTTGCATCCCAAAACACGCTGGCCATCATCTTTCCGGCAAATGCGTTCGACTTCGCTTTCTTTGGCGCTGAACAATCGGCTTCCACCCACTGCTTCGACTGCTGTTTCGTTTCTAACGTGTAATGGTGGACCCATGTGTCATCCATAGTGACAAATCGCCGCACAAAATTGCTCGGATCCTTATTGAACCGGGCCAGACATTGCTGCGAAACTCGTTTTCGCATTTGTTTTTGATCGGCATTCAGCAAGTGCGGTACCCATCTTGCGGAGAGCTTTCGCATCCCTAACTCTTTGTGTAAGATGTTTCGCACCCTTTTGTCCGATATCCCTACAGCCTCAGCTATCTCCTTCACTTTCATTCGCCTATCGTCCAACACGATATCATACACTTTTTCGATTATTTCCGGCGTGGTTGCGATTTTTGGTCGCCCTTCACGTGGGTCATCTTCGAGAGACGTGCGACCACGTTTAAATTCAGCTGCCCACTTTTTAACGGTTGACAGGGAAGGGGCAGAGTCTCCGTAAACTTTTGTTAACTTCGGATGAATTTCCTGAGGGGTTAATTCGTCCAAAACGAAGAATTTTATGACCGCACGATATTCAAGTTTATCCATCTTAAAGAAACACGCATAAGAAGTCTGCTTGAAAAAATTTGTGTAAACAAACTACTTGAGATAGCAAGTTGAAACTTGTCATTCGAACTAATGACATGTGCACGCAGGCGGGAAGCAAAAGTTTTTGCTGATTAGAACGCCATCTCTTTGTCAGGCTGAGAACTTTTCACCTTACCCTCGTAATTAACAAAACTTTCAACTGGCATTCGTAGTCCACCATACACACTTCTATTGTGATCAAATGCTTTGAAATGTGTCAATTTCTACTGTTTGAAGATTTTGTGGAACACCATATAAAAGCATAAAATATGCCACTTTTTCATTTTTCCGCCCATATTCATTGTTAAATGCTAAAAACAATAGCAATCGAAATAAACAGTTAAGTTAACCAGAAAAAAATTATAGGTTGATTAGATATCCACTTATTTGGAGCTTGCGCAAAGAAAAACAATTAAGCGGGAAACGCTACCCTTCGCATCTTGTAAGAGGTGGATAATCTGTGGTAAGTGCTGTAGAAAATTACTACCCAAGAAAAGCGATTGCGTAGAACTAAGTATGGCGATTTACGACTGTTGTTAACATGAGTTGAACCCGATAATCACAAACTTAAAAATTCATCAGGCGCATCCTTCACAATAATTTAATTTATTATTTTATTCCTTTGTGTTTTTACTTTGTAAATTCGTAATAAATAATTTTCAATACATTTGATGGTTTTTTAACTATTACAATAAGATTCTCGTTAATGTAATACAATCTCTTAATATGTATTAGGAATTTTCATATTTAAACCATATGTTATTTGAGCATGGGCCACAAACTTACAAATGAACTACGTTTCATCAAAATCGATTAGCAATAACTGTATTCAAAATGAATCGCATCATGTTGGCCACTACTTTTTAAATAATTTAATGGCATAAGCAGTGATATAGTTTATTTATGTCCAATATATCAAAGAGCTTGACGTGGAAAACGGGGTGGTTTGTTGTAGTTGTTACAAAATTCTGTCCGAAAATATTTAAGAAGTTAGTTGCTTGCTATGTATAATTACAAAGAATGGTCAAGTGCAGAATAGCGCTAGCAGGAAAGTATTCTTTCCGCAAGTATAATTTGCTAACAACAAACATTAACTAAAGATAAGGAAGGAATTTTTAGGAATATTTGTATGGAGTGCAGCGTTGTGTGATTGTGAAACATTGAATATGGAGGTCAGCAGAAAGATTTTTTGAAATATGATGCTAAACTGGGTAGACATGATGACAAATAAAGATATACCGAAACGAATTGATGAAAATCTATTTATTTGTAGAAATGTAGGTCATCACTTACTGAACTAGTATAATTTATAATGGAAGGAAAAATTAGATGAAAGAAATTGCGTAGCTAAACTAACACTAGAATATCTTATACAAATTATAAACGACGTAGGTTGTGTCAGGATTTTTCATCGACCAACTGGCGCGGTAGGTGGTGACTTAGAAAGTCACATCAAACTAGCCAACTGCTTAATAAAAAAACAAATTATAGAATTATACACGCTATGTCCAAACTATAATGTAACATTAGATATTCATCAATACTAGGGCTAGATTACGATAAGTTGTGACATTGTAACATTTCTACGTACTGTAAATATTTACGCAATGCTGTTACATTGTGACATTTCTATGAACAGCAATTTTAGAGATACATATATAAGCATTAGCTTCACATGACTGTGAATAACTATCTACAAGCTACTGCATCTCTAGCGACACGTGTGTTAGTCTGCATTTGTTTTTTGTAAACTGTTTTAGTAGTTATTTTTATTAATATTTTTTTGGTGAGTACATTTTTATTATTTTATTTTTTCGGTCTTTGTCTTGCAAGCTTATCTGTCTGATACAAAACGTCGACACCTGCTGATACAGGCGTGAATACTTTAATAAGATTTATTGTTTCCTACTGGTAAATGGTTTCAGCATACAGTTTTAAAAATCTTATTGATTTATAAGTACTATATTTAAATTTCAAACCATATAAATATTTGGAAGAATATATCTTAGAAAAACTGCCTAGATAATTTTTATCGTCTCAATTTTATTCAGGTATTTTCAAAGAAATTCGTTCGTTTATGAAATCTATTTGTCTGTGTGTCTGTCTGTCTGTGTGTCCGAGGCCTTTTTAATGGTCGGACATCAATGTGTGATACATCAATCGATTCAGCTCGGTGTCCAGAGCTTAAGTTTTGATGTCAGTTAAAATCGGGCCACGGGGACGCCGAGCCTCCGGAAAAATCCACAGGGATAATTAAAATTTTAAATAAGTTTAAAATCAATATGCGACACATATTTGAACAATTTATGGCATTTCATGCCAATTATTCCAATATTATAGACATTGTTTAAACTTAAATTTTGATTACCGAAAATAATTAGATTCATATAAAAAAAAAAATTTCTTATCTTATTGATGAGAACTAATATATAGCTTTTAAAATATTTATTCAATAAAATAAAATATATTAAAATGTCTTTTGTTGTTTATAAATTTTTGTTTTTATCTGAATACTTATAATTATTACAACATAATAATTTTAATTTCTTTAATTTGTTTTAAAGTAAGTCTACATTTGGAAGTTCGTTGCGACAATGCCTTGTATTTTCAACTTGTTATTTTTAAATTTTCTTATTTATTTTTTAACGACATTTTATATTTTTAGTTTTTTTTTGCATATATGTTGTGATTCTATAAATCTATAAATTCAATTCAATTAATCAGTAATATTGATTTGTGAACGTAAACTATAATTTTAACCGATAGAAGTATGGATACAGGCTGACATATTTGCATCTTGACACATTGATATTACAATAATTCTTGTCATAATTTCAGTATTTTTTTTATCATGAACTGTTACCTATATCAAAATGCACGTGCGGGAAATAGAACAATCCAAGGAACACCGAGAATTTTCAACTAAAAAGATCACTACTCTAAATCCTGCACGCTCATTGGTCAAAAGCCCTATGGACATTATTTTACATGCCAAAACTAAACCCCACGTTTTCATTGGTTAAACATCTCATTAGCCTTTTTCTACATAGCTAGTATAGGGAGAAGAAGTGTATAAATATAGTTTCGAATCCAACAAGAAGCATTTGTTTAGTGCTCTCCATAGCATAAGGAATCAACTAGCAGTGCTGACCGATAGTCTGTCAATATTTTTGCAAGCAGTGCTGACCGATACCCTGCCAATACTTTCAGAGCAGCGCTGTCCTATAGCCCGCCGACGCCTCGACGAGTGGTGCCCTGCATCATGACACCTACACCTCCACTTCTAAACCTTGCTAAGCAGTGCTAACCCATAATCTGCCACCTTCTTCAGCACTAGCGACTCTGTCCTAGAGCCCGCTTACGCCGATTCCTCGACGAGTGGTGCCCTGCATCGCGACGCCGATGTCTCCACACCCAAATCTTTACTAAGCAGCAGTGTCATATAGCCTGTCATTCGCCTTCGTATCTGCGGCGCTCTACTATAGCTCGCTTACGTCGACGACTCCACGAGTGGTGTGCTGCATCACGCCGTCGACACCTTCTGAAGTTTATCGAAGACTGCCGAAGACTTCGAACTACTTTAACCTGTACATATATTCATTTCATAACTATTTAAGCTCATACGTGGCATCGCAGTAAACTACCACCTTCCGAAGTGTTCCGAAGATTGCCGAAGACTTCCAAACTGCTTCAACCTGTATATACTTTTATTTCAAAACTATTCAAGCTCATTCCTGGAAGGTTACCGAGGATTACCGAGCTGCTCTTAACCTGTGAATATGTTGATTTCATTACTATTTAACGTGTATATATATATAGTGAATAAGATGAAATAATAACTTAGACTTTTATGGAAAGCCCAAATGTTATTATTATTATTATTATTATCATTATTATTTCATCTTATTCACTGTAATACGATAGTATTTATCAACTTACCTTGTGTAATTAACTACCTAAAATAAATATATATATATATATATATATATATATATATCCATGAACCTTATAAAGAATCAAAACCTCACATACACTGTCTAAGAAGTCAGACGCCGCCTACTCGAATGGTAACAGAACGCAACATTTATATAAGTCGAGTTGGCAGGACAGCAACGCTAATACTACTAACTTTCACTACTTCGAATACAATTCCTAAAGACAAAAAATATTACACATATTTACGTCAGTGAAGCTAATAGCTAGAAGTAACAGGCAATTGCTTGTCTCAATTACTCTCGTCTTTTTCACCAATCCGCGATATGAGTCACGCCTATTTTAGTCCAATATCTTGTAGCTCCACGATCACTTCTTCTAATACGAATTTCTGTACGTAAGAACGGACTTATATCATTCTTAAGCAAACTAAAACAGCGAATTGTAAATATCTATGGCAAGCTGTGGTTTTTTATAAAATCATCAGAGGAACATAAATTGCAATAGTGAATACCTAATTTCTTGAAGATCACTAACTTATTAATTTTTTTGTGATGTATATTAACTGCCCTCTGCAGATATTACTTTAAACTTTTTCTAGGTTTACATAAAACACGCGCTATTACCAAGAAATCTAACCGCCAGCACTACTTTAATTTTTCTAAGTTAATATAAAAGTAGCGAATTTGTAAAGAAATCCGCATTTAGGTATTAAAACCCTCAACACATGCGCGGCAGATTTCTAAATTAAATGCCCAAATGAAACAGTTATTAATTCTTTAAGTTCTATGCCCAAATGAAAGGTTTATTAATATTTAGCTGAACCGTATCAAGCGGTCGCCAGCACTACTGTGATTTTTTCCGAGTTATACAAAAGCACTGAAGTCGCAAATAAATCTACGTCTAACTATTAAAGCCCCCAGTACACACGCGGCAAATTTTTAAGTTTCATTCCCAAATAAAAAGGTTATTAATTTTTGCCTAAACTATGTCAAATGAGCGCCAACACCACTTAATTTTAATACAACACCAGCGAATTTGTAGAAAAACCTACATTTAGGTATTACGGTCCTCAGTACATATGCGGCTAAATTGTAGGTTCCATGCTGAAATAAAAAAGTTATTAATATCTTCCTGAACTGTATCAAGTGGCCGCCAGCACTTATTTAATTTTTTCGGGCAGTGAACTTGTGTACTAATCTACATTTAGATATTAAGGCCCTCAGTACATACGAGCCAGAAGTTATTAAGTTTTTCCTGAACTGTGTCAAGTGGTTAGTACCACTACCTAATTTTATCTAAGTTAATACAAGAGTAGTGAATTTTCTTATTTCAAAATAAAATTTAAAATCTGCCGCATATATACTGAGGGCTTTAATACCTTAATACCTTAGTACCTTAATAGCTGGCGATCACTTGATACACTTTAGGAAAAAATTATTAACTTTTTTATTTGCGCATGAAATTCAATAACCCTCCGCGTGTATACGAAAGACCTAAAACTAAATACATAAAATTGCAACAATAAAAGATCCTTAAACAAAACAATATTAATAATAAATATCATCTCGCATAAAGACAATATTTTTGTTAAGCTGCAGTTAAAGTTTAGGCATCAAATAAATATTTTGTTTTGACAATTACAATTACATTGACTCACCGCCACCAGTCAGATCTCCAGGGAGGAAGGAATTTAAGCTAGAGGGCGTGGTTCTAGAATAATCTACACTATCTAAAGTGGCTGTTTTGTCCGAAAGATTAGCGAAGCAACCTCCTCAAAAATAGCAACAGACATTAGCAAGTAGCTACAGATGTCAAGGAAGCTCTGCGGTCGTACGTTAATCAACCGTTCTGAGTCGAAGATCCCTAATTGGCCAAATATGCGTGTATCTAAAAGAAAAAGAACAACTTAAGTTTATCAATTATAGATATCCAACCAAATTAACTGGTACATATGAATTATTCGGATACAATTGTGGTGATTTTCCATATACGAATTTTTGTGTATACGATATGCTATAAATAAGCGTACAACAACGTAAAATTCGTCTTATTAAGTTTTATTCATTAGTATTATTACAACCAATTACAATGATTAAATATACAACAGCATGAAGTGTGTAGCTGGTGGAATGCAAGAATTCGATAACCTACAAGTTTTATTGGTTTTTTTTACAAAGCCCCGAGCGACCTTTTCCAAGTTAGCGCCGAATGAAAGTTTTCAACATAGGGACACTTTCACCTGTAATGGTATTTTTAATTCCGCGTTTTCACTTGCGTTTAAGAACATGATTCTCATAATCTTGAAATTTAATACCGTACTTGAATTATCCGCATAGCTATCGTTGCGTGTCAATCGAATTTGAAACTCGATAACTGAAGATGAAAAATAGCATGCCTCACTCTATTATTATCTGTGGGCTTTATAAGTTTTTGTCCCGAGGTCGTCGCAGGAATATTTTATTCTTACGGGCAAATGTCTTAACTGCTGTCGTAAAGTCGAGATCAATGTCGTTACTTCCTGTGACTGACCATTTGTTCCCATACTTTTGAAAGCGACATCGTTTGTTTACATTCGCAACGCATTTTTTATGGTGGTAATTTACGAGTTTATGAATATTGGGGTAATCTACTATAGTGGTGGTTTCTTTGAATTCGTGCGAATATGTACAAATAAGCTTTCCTATGACGGTATTTACCGAGATCAATCTGTATTTTTCTAAATTTAATACGAAGAGTGTAAAGTCTTGATTTTTATTACTGTTTATATAAAAATGTACAAGGTGCCTTACTATTTTAATTATTTATTTTAATTTAATATCATATTGGAATATCCATATTATTAAAGTAAACTAACAAAGCTTTTATAAATATTTTGGGTTACTTTTCTGCTAAAAGCTCATTTTTCGATTACCTCATGTTTGATTAACACTACCGTTACGAACTGTTACTTCCTACAGCTATAGAAATGATGTATAATTCACTGAAAACAGTATACGTTCATGAATTTTTTCAGAAAGTGTTGGGATTTGCTAAAAATTATTGTTGGTATTCGTTTTGTGGTTCGTCGACTTAGAAAAATTATATATTGAAGACGTTCCAAGTTTTTCCAGGTTTCAAAAAGTTAAATGAAAAACTGTTTTAATGTTCTTTTAGCGTTATGCCATTCATGGATTTGAAAAATTCCATTATTTCGTGGAACTACGTCGCGAATCTCGGGTTGATAACATTTATAAACACCCGCACAGATATCGATACAAAATATTTTGTAGAGTTTCAAAAGTACCAACTTACACATTATAGAGAATTTAAATGTGCATGACTTTATCAAACTTTGAATAAATTGTTTTTTTATGTTTATATAGTCTGTATTTTTGTTATTTCAAAAACATATTTCATCAAAATAATGTATTTTAGATTTTGTTCATTACCAAAGGGAAGTTTCATTTTGATTGCCAAATTAATTGGTTTATTGCGGTTGTGGTTTTATAATTTTTATGCAGGGAGATTCAACTAAAACCAAATAGCTTTCCACAACTACTACCTTGATAAGTTTTTATTAACCCAGTAACACAGTTTCGGTTATATAAATTGTGATTTTATCCAATTGGTAAATTTAAATCTTGGACATTTCTGTGGATTTATATTAAACAATATTGCTAATTATTTTGTTTTAAAAATTAATTCTTCAAAATTTATATTACGTATTTAAAATGCGATAACTTGTCCAACGTTTTGATACACCTTTGGTGCTATAATAGGGAACTACGTATATTTAAAAAAACCAACAATTGCTAGGGTAAGTTGTAAATAATGTATTTAATATTAGGTGCCAATTTTGAACGAACACTGCCTGAACGCCAGAGAAAAACTTAAATGATAAATTCCAAAATATTTATTTGTTGAAAAAATTGCTGGCACTTTCATACAAATATTCTACTCTCAGCGTTTGTCAGGTGTAGAATTGTGATCTTTGAGTGGATGGTATTACGGGTGAAATAAGCGTTAAAAGAATCAAATTTTGATTTGCCCCGAAAGGGCGGAGCTCCCTAACAATATAAGGGTACATTGACTAACAGCAAGTGGTGCGGGCGTGGGTTCCTAAGGATGAATGAGAAAAGAAGATAAAGAAAAAGAAGGAACTACAGAAATAATAAATAACCAGGCTTATTAAATTCAAAAATTTCACATTATGTTAACACTTACCCTGAAAGGTTTTTCCTATCGTCAAAAAAGAGGCGCTGAACAGTTTGTCACAGCAATTCTTTTTGATGTCTTTTCTATAGGAAGACTTTGTTATTCCGCATGAGACTACCTTGCTTTTGTATCTTAAAATTGGTCATAGAAATTTTTCAAAATAAAATGCTCTTTCTAGATAAGACTATCACTGAGGTAGCTGAATATCTTTTACAAATTACTGACTTTACCTATTTCCTAAATCAATTAAAATAAAAATCAATCTAAATTATCCTCTATTAACATAAGAATAATTTCAGTACATGTATTCAATATACTTTCCTTAAAATAAATTCCTAACCTCAAATCCGGTCAGGTATTACTACCATAAATTCTAAAGAAAAAATCTTAAAAAAACTTAAATTTAAACTATCAACAAAACTATTCGTCATTCCAAATTTTTCCCGCTTTCCCATTTAATTATAAGACATTAATAAATCCCAAATTATTGGCAATGTCGTTCATAAAAACAAACAAAAATAGTTAAATATCAATTTTGTGCTAGATCATTGTCCTTTCCAAAATACGTTAATTTGATACTTTTACTACCCTAAATTTCACTAATAAATCTGGCATCTGAAATCACTAATTAGTCTAACCAAATCATTACTTTTACTTATGACCAAAATACACAATTGATATTCAAAAATTCATAATATGGTTTTTTAAAACGTTACATATAATACTCACTTTTCGATTCTAGGAATTCCAACCATTTACTAAAGATCCAAACACGGCAACTTCTTGACCCACAACATGCCACAATGTTCCAATTGAATGCAGGAGTGACTCATCAGACCCTACTCTTTTTTCTCCACGGTTTTCCGACACTATATTTGCGCTTGCGCGTTCATGAACATACCCTGCCACTCGTCGATCGCCGACTATTCCTTACGGAAATGCCATCAAAGTTTTTACTTTTCGATTCACATTATCTCACATATAGAACTAACATATCAACCACTAATCCCACGGTCACGTCCTATTCCCGCTTCTCTCTACATGTTGATGTTTATTTATTATCGGTTCCCAAAAAAACTAACTTCAAATCTTAATTGGATATAATTATTGTCCTTTAATCTCCCTTCTACTTCGTATATGTTCGGTGTTTTTTTATGTTATTGCAGAATTTGCTATTGAGTGCATCACAAATGACACATGGCAAGTACGTGTTACTATGTAACTTACATGGGTTTGTATTTTTATTTTTTCATCTGAAGTCATATAAATAAATACATTGTAGTATATATTGTAAGAAAAAATTACATCATTTGTGTAACCCTACACTTACGTATTCCCATTTTTCAGTGTCTAATTTGTCACGTAATAAAGTAAGTCGGTGGTTTCCTTTTATGATAATTGCATCTAAATAATATTAAATTAAATTTATTGAACTAACACTTTTAAAAACTCATATTTGGAGTGCATATCAAGGCATTCCCTATCATTTTCTTAACAATTATGAAAGTTTCCTTTAAAACATGACACGCTTCCGCTAGAAAATTTTATGGTTAAAATTGATTTGTTTACATTCTTGTGGTTTAAAATAATTTACAAATTTTTATTTAAGTTCCAATATGTATTTAACAGAAATAAAACCATTATCTTTGTAGTTTTCAGTTTATGATTTGAATAAGAATGTGGATGTAATTACAAGTCGTATTTTTGAACACTATTTTACATGAATTAAAAAATACAGGGTGCTTCAGTAACAAGTTTGTCCATTCAAGATTAATTTTCTTTCTTTCGCATCTAATTTAATGTCACCGTAACGAAATGCATTACAATGATGAAATACTTGTATTTGCTAAGAAATATTGCGTTGTTCAAATCAATGTTATAACATCATGCCAGAATATTATACCACAAACCTCTTCAGGTCTTGCGTAAAAAAGACTAATGGTAAAACTGAAATGTTTCGACTTAAAAAACTATGCAAATATCATATGTCACGATTATTTTAATGTATCACCCTCATTGGAACTCTATGGTTAATTTTTCGGCCTTGTTATAATCGTAACAGAAGCAAACGATACAAATTTTCCAACCTTTCATTCTGGTGACGTATATGGGGTTGGTACTTTCATCTAATCAGTTCTCTTTCGCGATATACGAATACTGATACTAAATTTGGAAAAATAGTTCAAATTTGAAGATTATTGTTTTTTTCTTAAAGAACTTCATTTTAAATAGGTAACCAAGAAACTATATAATTATGAAACGAACGTCAAATTCACATATTTTTAATAAATTGGAAGTATTGATTAGTACCTACTTAGTCTACTATTTAAAACAATACAATATTTAAAAGCAAAATTTTATGAAATTAACATAATCCTTTTAAGATTTACACATTCTGTTGAATGTGCATAAGGTAATTTTAAGCCCTTAAAAATCGTCTGTAAACCGCTCTTCAACTGCACATATATATTCATCATTTGCCTAAAACCTTTCACCTATCAATTGTCTTTTGGGTTTTGGCAACAAATGATAGCCTGATGATGGATAGAAGGGGGGGGGGGGGTAAAAGAAGGTATTTTAATTTGTTTTTGTAAATATCTAGTAATCTAGTGGTTGTTCTACGGAAAAAATTACTTCCACCCCAAATACTTCTATCCATTTTTTGCGGAGTCATTAATTTGCATGATAATTGGGTGGAAAATTACCTGGTATTTATTGTAGAAGCGACGCACGGAGCTCGCAACAACATTTACTGCTTACAAACAAGGATGAGTGAGTGCATTTCGCCTCTTTTCATATTTCGCTCTCTTTTCGTATTCTGATTCCTTCTTTTCGGTTGGTCACCCACTTAAATCTTGCATCAGATTTACTCTACAGGCTCGGCTTATTTGGGTTTCGCTCAAGTCGTGTTTTGGTGTCTTCGTGTAATAAATAAAATGGGTAAGCTTCCGATTTCTTTTATTGAAAGAGTGCATCTTCAATTGACATTTACTGTACCGTGTACCTACATCAATCAATACCGGAATCGCTATGCCTTTTGAAAATACAACAATGCCAATAGCTAACTAGACTACACAAGTGTTACTAACTATAAACTTACCCTAGATTACAAACATGCCTTTTTTTCCAATAAACATTTTTTTCTAATGACAAAATTTAATACAGTACAATACAAGATACTTGTACTAAATTACAAAGTCATTTGCGTGGGCGACCTGTCAACTCACCACTTCTAGTTGAAACATTACTTAAAAATCGATTGTTCTGGTTACCGTGATTAATGTTATTAGGAACAAAAAGTTCTACCTCATTATTGTCATTATCTAAATCGTTATATCTGTGGTATATTTTTATTATATGCATAAAAGGTACAGTACAAATTCTAATTACCAGTGCATGCCACAAAAAGTGCGTACTATATTGCCGATAATTTTACAAAGCATGACATTTACGTGTTGCTTAATAATTTGCGTACCTCTAATTATAACATAGCACAAGCTGGAATACTAATGATATTGTTCTTACTCTCGTCAGGGTTGTAGATTCTTACAACGACGGTTTTATATATAAATTTTCGTAGCATAATTGGTTGTTTACCTACAACATTAAACAGAGAACACAGATAATATAAGGTACGATACTAGAATAGGTATTTGGATTCGACCGGAATACTCTGGTATAAAGCACGACATCAGTCTTTAAGATAAGGTAGTCATGTTTAGAATGAATCATGGCACTTATCCTTTCCATCTTGTAAACACACTGGCTTGTACGTAGCGCGTTTTGGTTGATCAGGAAAACAATATGTCGGTTCCCGAACCGTGAGAAACGTCTATATCGCAGAATCACATAATAATAACGGGCTATTTTCCTAAAATTACTAGGAACTCAGGCCACATTAATATGTGTAAATACTCTATTTTCCAAAACTATATTTCACAACTATGTGTAATATACTTAAATAATGATTAGAAATCCTGTAACACAATTATTTACAAAAAATTTTTCTAGCAATTTGAGGTGTAACAACTATTTGATGCAAATTTTATTACGCCTTTCAATATTGTATCATATTTTTTTCACCAAATAACTTCTAGGAGAAAAATTAAGTATCCATTCCTCCCAATAATTATGTTTTAAACTCTATTAAAACTTCCTTATTTTCTTGAAACTTATTAATTTTAGTGGATGCAGATTTATTATAATATTGTTGTTCGCGCTGATACAACAAATAAACAAAATAATAATTTACAGTAGACTGTAAACAAATTTACTTACCCCAGGACAATATCTTAAACACTAAATATCAGGATAAAGGAAAGGGATGATAAGAATCCTGATATAATAAATTAATACCACTTAGGGTTCCCAAATAATTTTGGACAAACTTAATCTCACAACTACACTAAAGCTCCTTTTTCATATACATATCAGGCTCAAGTGAACTCCTTTCCTTTTATCAGTCAGGTGTTTTAATAACAGCTGGCCAAGGTAAAAGTGTATCAAATTTAAATAATGCAATGGCGCGAAAACACACCCCTCCCCCCCGCCCTAAAAATATTTTCAGCTCATGAAATTTACATAATATACATGCGAAAAGCTTAATTGAAAATAATCTATTTGCTCCTTAATATTATAAACGTAATGCAACTACAGTTAATATGATAATTACTATTGATAACGCAACCAAAAATAACAAATAGTAAAATACTTACATCACCAACCTAGCACTAAATTATCAATGGATAGAACAATTTATTCATGCATCGATTAAAGAAGTATTGAGATTAATAAATTTACCCAACAATCGAATAGGTGTATCTCGAAAAATGTCTTTATCTTTAATTAAATTTCCTTTAGAAGCCTGGGCCATTTTTCTGCTTTTACATACGAAAAGGACTAATTATCCATACATCAGAAACACTGCTAATAGTAGATTTATATTCCTCAGATTCTAACAATTTATAAAGTCTATCCAATTCATTTTTAGCACCAATATAGTTAGTTCCTCTATCACTATAAATAATGTCTAATAAGATAAACGTTAAGATAAAACGGTAATTACAATTTAAAGTTCGATATTTATTTCACGTGAATGTGATATAATAGACACTATCAACGGTTGGCAACGCGAACTCTTATACAGATTTAGGGCGAGGCCAATTATTGATACGTGTCAGATATTGCGTAATAATACGCAAATTTAAACAAACTCTAGCACAAAAATAATGCATGCAAGTTAATTAAAGGTACTCACATCAGGTATTTTTCCTTCAGTAGGCCTGTAACCACGCATCCAGCTCCTTCTGGCGTAACGATGGCGTCGACGCTACCAAATTCTTAAGGGACAGCTCGACTAGCGGCGGTTGGTTGGCATGGAGCTCTCCATCTACAGGTGTGGAGGTCGGTAGGTCCTTCGGTGGCGCAAATTGTACCTATGTAAGGGTCTGACGGGAAAAGGTAAAGGTAGACAACACAAAGGTAATTAGAAAAAAGGATTCTACATAGCATACGTTACGGTACGACACCCAAAAGAAAGGTCCGTTTCACTTCACATCACCAGGCAGACAGCCTCGATTCCCGGGCGTCACGGAAACACGACCCCACTCTTTTCTACTATTGCCTTACCCCTATGGGGATAAAAACCCTTGCGCAACTCACTATTGTGACGTACCGGAAGCCCCGCCCAGTCTATTTAAAAATGTTCCCGCGTCTTGCATATTTGAAAATATGGCGGGAAACTTCCGTACATCAAGAAAACTAAACCTAACCTAAAATGTTAAAGTGCAAATTCGGTTTGCACGTAACAAATGGAACATGCACCGCGCCGGGAGAGAAAACGCTTCAAAGCAGCTAAAAACATAATGGTAGACAAGTCTGACACAAGTTCCAAATGTATGGCTTTTGTCACTAAACAAATAAATAAACATAAATAAGCCTTTTGGCTAATAATTCCCCTACGGCGCCCTAATGTAATTCTAAAGGGGCCAGCAAAATCAGTAGCACAATGCAAAAACGGTTTCGCTTCATGCACGCGAATGGTAGGTAAGTCTGCCATTTTAGGAAATACATTGCGAGGTTTAAAATGAAAACAATAATTGCACTTAAGAATTCGATAACGAACAGCATTACGCGCCCCAAGTATCCAATAACTTTGACGTAATAATGTTAAAACTAGCAAAGGACTGCTCAAGCCTTTCAATAATGCAATCGCACACTTCTTTAATAACCATCCTCTCAATTGTATAAATAGAAACACGTTTAAAAATGTTTTCCAATTCCCAAGTTATTGAATTTATATAAAATTCACCAATAAAAATTAATCAGCTGATTTCACGTTAAGCGTATTGGCTACCTAAAGAAAGTCGGTCCCAGGCCGTAACATAAATTGAAGGCAATCATTCTTTTAAACTTTAAAAATTTTTGCTTAGTGTACTCAAACCAAATATTTCGAACATCAATAAATCAAAGTCACCTTCAATTTATGTCATAAATGTCAAACTGGAAGTTTTTATTATTTTGACAACGATCCTAGGTCATGGATCGAAACGTAAATAAAGATAATTTTAAAAACTATGAGTGGTTTAATTCCCAAAGAAGATTAAGATGAATATATAACACTGATCACAATCTAAACAGTTGATTTTGTAAAAGGCATTTCTTTGAAGTTTTATTGGTGTTGTATCTTTAAGTTTCGAGTGTAGATTTCTTATTGTTAATAAATTTTTTTTGGCAATTTTGACATTTAAGTTTTTGAACACTGCGTAATTTAGTAGTGAAGTTTTGAATAAATGGTATGGGTCTATAAATTTGGGGTGTATTGGATTTTGGTGTATTGTGATTATCTTTTGTTGGTGTTGTTCTGTGATTATATAGAAGTTTCTTGATCAATGTTTTTGGATAGTTGTTATCTAATAATATGTTTTCCGAAAGTGATAAGTTTTTGGTATATAGAGAAGTGTGTGATAACCTTTTGATCCTGAATATATATATATATATATATATATATATATATATATCATATATATATGAAGTAAGATGTATCTGTAAACAACTCTTATGAAAATAATAAAAGCCATTGACAAATACAAATCGGGCTGGTAGTTATATAGCCATTAACAAAACATTAGCTTTATTACTTCATAGGGGAGGAAACATCCACTGACCATGGTTTCGGCTTGTTAGCCTCGTCAGAGTGGAATAGTTCCCAAGAACCCTATGAAGTAATCGAAGCTATTATAATGATATAATTTCGAAACAATCACTGTACTATGGCAAAAGTAAATAAAACCGCCATCAGGTGATAAAACACCAACACTACTAAAGTGTGGAAGTACAGAATTGAACCGAAACTACATAATAAATTTTATAAATGACTATAAAAGTACGTCATGCCTTTATATATATATATATTAGTCAAAACCACCTCCGTTAGTAAGTTATGATAAAAATGTGACCTCCAGTCATACCCTTAAAGACAATTATCTCCGTAGGGAAATATTTTACAAAAAGAAGTTATTAAGATGTTTTACCTTATTTGATTTAATAAGGATCAGCGAAATATTTCTGTACACCTTGTATGAGTTTGAATATTTATTTAACTATGCTAGATAGGGGCGTTTTATTCTAATAAGAAAAGTATTTCTGAAGTTGTATGTTTGGCTGCTTTTAGCAAATTTAGAATCTATGTAATTATGTCCCATGCTTGTATTTGGATTATTATGAGATCGGTATTAATGATAACAAATATAATGTAATTTATGTGAATGTTTGACGTCGGTGCTACTAAAACAACTACGTATCAAGTAATTTTCTTTATAGGCGTGACGATGTATACAAAAACAAGTTGAAACATTAGATTTGTTTTTCTTACGAAATTAAGTCCTAAAAAATATTTTTGTTACTTGAGTAACTGTAAATTATATAGTGCCCGGCTCTTAAATAACAGTGCTTGTGAGGTAACCATAGACTATTGTGTAAGTATTATAAGTATCAGTTATAACATATTTATGCGTTGGGCGATACCAGATGCAGTTATACTAGTGTTTCAGTAAAATTTTAAAACTTTTAGATTTGGAAAATGCGTGTTAAAATTAGTATTGCTGATATTTGTATCGTTAATTTGATGTAATCTGTAGTTGAAAATAAAGCAGTAATCGCAGAGCTACAAATTACAATGGAACATGTACCCAGTAACTTCTATAGAACCACATTTTATTAATTCTAATAATTATATAATTTGAATGGATACCTTAACTAAAAATAACTCTATAAAAACCTCTTTTAATGTGCACTTATACCTAAAGAAAATCAAAAGAAACAATAGCTAAAATAGAAAAACTGACCAAAAATTGATATGAACATACCAATGAACTTCGGCTAAATTCGAGCTTTAGGATGTATAAAATTTAGAAAAGCGGTAAATTATAGGATAAGCTTTTTAGCCATCAAGTAAAAAAGTGCATTTTGAGTGAAAATTGAAACACAATCTTTGTAAATAGTTTTCCGGTGATAGCGAAAATCCAAAATTTGTGTAACCAACATTTTTTCTTGAAAAACAATTATCAAATTCAATTTTGAATTTTTATTCATCTGTTGAATTGTATTTGTCTCAAACAAGCCTTTAAAATTAATTAACGTCCAAGAAACTATATTGCGCGTTACTATGTAATTATTGCTGTTTGATAGTTTTCTGTAGGAAGTATTTTTCTTCGTATTAGTTTCAGAATAGTTATAATGTTAAGTCAGAAGCGGTACTATGCCATATGCACCTGTGATTCATTGGTTGATAGAGAGAATGTGGCGATTGTGTAAGTTTGTAGGAAAAACATCGGATTACTGAACTTTTATAGAATGGATTATTGCATAGTAGAATGGGCGCTCGCAAGTGGGTAAGGAGGGTACTTGCACCCAGGATTCTCTTTGGCACATATCTGAATTAATTATGAAATATATGAACTTACTTTAACAAACGATATTCTAACACTGCAATCACTTTACATCTTAAAATCGGTTTGGTTAATGAAAAAAAATGGATGAACCGCCCAAGAGACCACAGCATAGTCATAGCACAGGAAGTTCAATCTCTAATTTATACATGCATATTCCTCGTGAGCGGATACAAAAATCAGTAATCTATACTGCAAAAGAATAAACTATCCATAGCATCTGAAATCGGAAACAATATCATAAATTCCGTAAGTCTGTTAGAGCTTCCTATTACAGAATACGTATTACAAAGTAAGCGATGTCTTAGGTGTAGAAAAATAACTGCTGGTAGTATAAACTTAAATAAAAAATTAGTTCCTCGGATTTTAATCTTACAATATCAAAACCACATATGTTTGTAGAAGTCTAGCGTCCAGCTCGCACGTGACTTACTCTGTCTGAATTTCTCGTTTCGTTCACGCGACAATGCAATGTTTTAAATTCTGGGAACTTAACTCGGGTGAGTCACTTTTATATATTAATACTATTGATTCTGCTTAGAATCGAAGTCAAAGCCGAGAGTGAAGTGGGTTTAACTTAATCTGCGCTAAAGTATATGACAAAATAGTAGCACTGTGTGATTGATTTGAGGTTTTAATATTTGTGGATTAATGTAAAGTGCAAGGACTTGACTTAACGTTAATTCATGCGATTTTAAATTATCATTGCAAGGTACTCATATCGCTACGGGTATTCTAAACCGAATGGTTCTTAAAAGTTTTATATTACAGCAATGGTTATGACAGTATTTTAAGAAACGTAGAATTAATGTGAAGATCTTTTGAACTGCGGTTTGAGTAGTGAACGGAGGCCTCACAAGACCCTTCAAATATTAATAGAGAACTAGAACTCTAAAAAATTGTACCTGCCCAGAATCACTTCCTTCAGATTTTCATTCCAATAATCCGTAACTTTCTACAGAAAATTTTAACAAATTCAACGTTAGTCAATGTATAAAATACGCCGAAATTCCCGTTGATCTTAAACACGACTTACTGGTAAATACATGGGAATCACCTATTTCTTATGATTTCAAAAATGATTCTGAAAATGGAAAGAAACCTTTTAATAAAAATTGCTAAAAGGAACACAAATTCTGGCTCGCTTATTCTGCATATTCGAAAGGGGCACTGTACAAGCACTGGGTTGTATTTAAGTCAAAAGTTCATCGAAAAGTTCAGGTCGCCTTTATAAAAATGCCATTTAAAAGCTATAAACATTTTGCTGGTAGTTATAAAATATACTTTGGATCAAGCTTGCACCAAGAAATCGTTTTAAAATCGACAAATTGTATGTCTGTTGCGGAAAAATAAAGCAAAATCAATAGTATGTGAAATTGATGACAACGTACTTAAGTTAATTAAAATAAGTAGAAATAAATTGTGATCAGTTCATCTACAATTATATACAGTGGTACGCACAATATTGCTCTCCGTGGAAAAGATTGTCATACAGGAAATTTTGCAGATTTACTTGGGTTTAGAGTTGGCAATGTTTTATTGAAGACACACTTAGAAGTGTGCGACAATAATGAAAAATACTCATCTGTCAGAATCAAAATGAACTAATAAATATTTGTCGAATGATTTGGCAAAATGACATTGCTTTGGCTGTAAAAGATTCGCAGTACTTCTCTATTTTAGCAGATGAAACTGCTGACATTTCAGGCAGCAATTGTCTATTAGTTTAAGATACGCTACCAAGAACACTGGGAATAACTACGAACACTTTTTGGGATTTTTGCCTCTAAAAAATTTAGATGCACAATCGATGTCATGAAATTTTAGCGTTTATTAAAAACATAGGTTTAGACTTAAATGACGTGATTGGTCAGGGCTATGATGGTTGTGCAACAACGTCAGGAAGAGAAACGGAAGTGTAAAAAATTATCAGTAATAAATATTCAAAGGCTACGTATTTCCACTCTGCGGTCCATAAATTAAATTTGGTAATCAATGATTTAAATACAGTAAACTATATTAGAAATGCATTGGGATGGCTGAAAGAATTTTTAAATTTTTTTACAGATAGTGTACTAAGGAGGCATAAAATACCAAACGTACCCCTATGAACCGTTCTGAATGGACTTGTACCTTGAAGGAGTTCTAGAATACTAGCGCGAGTAGAATGATCTGCGTGTTTCAGTAAGCTAAAGAACCGAACTATAGATTTACCCAAATTATTGGGATTTTTTAGTGAGGAATCAGACTATGGCAGGTACTCGAAAGAGGGCAACAGCTCTTTCGGTACTCGGAGTGGCAGAGACCATAGGGTGCAGTATGGCATTCTAAGACATACTACTGCGATGTGGAAGGCAACGGGAAACCAACCTCCAAAGTACACAGCGTACTACAATTGTTATTTAAGGTGATGGCATCCTCTGGGGTACGAGATTCCTGAGTTAAAATAGTTCCCTATTCGGATCTCTGGGAGGGAACTACTTCAGTGGATGTGATCATAAAGTTTAAAGGACGAGCCGGGAAAATTTTGCGAGTCGGAGCGTAGAATGCCAGAAGCATGAAGCAAGTAGGTAAGCTAGAGAATTTGAAAATTGAAATGTATCGGTTAGCATTAGACATAGTAGGAATTAACGAAGTTCTATGACGGGAGACGGGGGATTTTTGGAGCGGACACTTTATGGTAATTCATACGGGATTAGAAAAAGGAAATTCTGGTGTGGGGATAGTTATACGGAAAAAGATAGAACACTGAATACTGAGTACTCATGGTTAGTTTAGAATCTAAATAAGTAAATACCGTAATAATTCAAGTATACATGCCCACCCATAGATACAGTGAGGAAGAGATAGAAGCGATTTATAAAGATATGGAAGACTTACTAAGATATGTAGAAAGATGTGAATATTTAATAATTACGGAATGCAGTGATAGGCGAGGATAGGGAAGGAGCGGTAGTAGGTTTATTTGGTTTAGGCACGAGAAACGACAGGGGAAATAGGCTGGTAAAATTTTGCGACAAAAGCAATTTAACCATTACAAACACATTATTTCAACATCATGCTAGAAGACGATACACACAGAAGATGTCAGGAGATATCAAATATATTACATTCTTGTTAGACAACGGTTTAGGAATCAAGTAAGAGACTGTAGAAGCTACCCAGAAACAGATATAGACACTGACCACAACATAGTAGTTATGAAAGCCGCGATTAAATTTAAAAATTTGAAAGAAGGAATGAAAAAAGGCACCTTGACTTTGAGAAACTAAAAGTTAAAGATATCCATAACAGATTTGAGAAAAAGGCAAATGATTGCTTACACTACGGAAGTAGAAACATAATGGAATAACATTAAATCCAGCTTAGACATGGCGGTCAGAGATATTCTGAGATATAAACATAAAGCAAAGGGCATTTTGAATGTAATAGAAGAAAGGCAAAAATACAAAAACAGATCAGACGAAGCAGTAAACATAGATACAAAGTCATAACGTGGGAAATTAATCTCAAATGCAAGAAACCTAAAGAACAATTCATTGATCAAAAGTGCAAAGAGGTACAAATTAAGATGGAAATATGAAAGACAGACGAAGCATACAAAGTAATTAGAATGTTTTTAGAAATATAAAACCGTATAACAAAAATATAAGAGGCGCAGGAGGAGACATAATTATAGAAAATGTAAAGAAAGTGGTTAGATGGCAAGAATGTATATGGAATTTATATGCAGGACCGGAATTAAAAGCACAGGAATCAAACATTGAAAATGATGACTTGGGATATCCTATACTTAGAGATGCGTTTGAATTAGCATTAAAGGGTCTGAAAAATGGTAAGGCGCCTGTTATAGTTAAGATGCAAGCAGAAACTCTAACAGCTGCTGGACAAGCAGTAACAGAACGTCTCTTCCAACTTGTAAGCTATACATGAGATAGGCGAGATACCCAAAGATTTCAAACGTATCATCATAGTCACTACACCAAAAAAGAGAGGCGCGGATAGATTTGAAAATTTTCAAACAATCAGTTTGACAACACACGTGTCAAAAATATTAACTAGAATTGTACAAAGACGGATAGAAAAACGGGCTGAAGATTATACTAGGAGAAGATCAATTTGGGTTAAGGCGAAATAGGAATTTACTGTGAGCCATTTTAGCTTTAAGGGTGATAATAGAAAAAACAATAGGAAAGGGAGAAAGTATGTATATAGGGTTTTTTACATCTGGAAAAAGCGTTCGACAATGTAAAATTGGAAAAATGTTTGAAATACTTAAAAATATTGAAATAAGTTATTGGGATAGATGGCTAGTACATCGCTTATACAAAGAGCAAACAGCTGTACTAGAATTAGAGCAGGAATGTAGAGAAGTAAATATTAGGAAAGAGACTAGACAGGGATGCGCCCTATTCTCGTCCATTTTTAACTTGTGTATCGTGGAGGCAATCAATACTGTCAAATGCAGAAAGGCATTTGAAATTATTATGCAGGGACAAACGATTGATATACTTAGATTTGCAGATAATATAACGGTATTAGCATCTAGGAAAGAACAGTTAGAAACAGCTCTTATTGAAATGAAAACAGTCCTAACAGCCAGATATGGCACGAAAATAAACAAAAATAGAACTAAAGTATTAGTATATAAAGGGGAGGAAATAAGTCAAAAACCAGAATACAAATAGGAAACGAGATTTATGCTACTTGGGAACCAAATAATACAAGATGGGAAAAGTATGAAAAATAAAAAGATTAACACAAGGCCGTGCTGAATTTAACAATAAAAAGCAACTTACTGTTTTCAAGACAACAAACATAGAAACTGAAAGCACAAGTGTGGAGCACAGCACTATACGGCTGTGAAACGAGGACTGCAGGAGAAGCGGACAGGAAAAAGATAGAAGCTTTGGAAATGTGGTGCTACAGACGTGTATGATGAAGATATTATGGACAGAGAAAATTAAAAACAAAGAGGTTCTAGAAATAGTAGGGGAAGAAATAAATAGGTGTTGGTTTTGCAATATTCTTAACAAACGTTGATTGTGAGAAACGATTGAACTATTAATCAACAATAACAACAATAATAATAATAGTAATTATAACAACAAAGATATATAGCCACAATATGCTATGGAAGTACGAAAAAAACGTTTCAAATTTATTTCCATCTATTGTCGAATGAAATAGTCGTGGGGGTTGGATTGGATTCATATTCAGCACATTAAAAAAACAACATTTCAAGTTCACTTCCAACTATTGTCGAGTGAAATATTAGTTGGGATTGATCCAGATTTAGCTCCTCATAGTTATTAAAAAAGGTGTAAACATTAATAATAATAATAATAATAACAATATTCTGCAAATGACTTCAGATTGCTTTTCAGATTTTACCAAAATAGATTGTTTATAAAAAGTGTGACAAATATGTCATATACATGGTTTTCATTGTGTATTTATGCACTTTGAAAATCACATACTGCAATTTAAAAAAATCATATACATGGTGAACATTTTATTATGAACCGTCCCAATTAATTTTCTAAAGCCGGTCCTGACATTTTTAAGCTTTGAAAACGCCAATCGAATGCTAGACACCAGTATACAGGTTCACTAAAAAACTTGAAAATTTGAATAATCCATGTAGGTATTATAGTCAAATAAATATTTTGTCCTAATATACAAATCACCCTGTATATTTATAAAGCAGGGGAATTGACATTTTTTAATGGTCCTATGACAATCCCCCTAAGAGACTATATGTGGTAAAAATATGTATAGTTCCCCGTGACTCATGAATATCATACATATACAAATAAAGACTACCGGCGTCAGCTAAAATAACACGGTGCGTCGGTGTACTTATAATTCCTAGAACCTATGCTCAGATTAATTTTGTAAAATTTTATTTTATTTCTGAAAGATGAAACTCTTACATTACTTTGTTGTTAAAGATAATTTAATTCTTATACTGCCACATTATAAAAATAAACTTTTATCTACATATACAATTTACGTAATTAATTTCTAATATGAAATGGTTATCGTTATTTCAAAATTCCTGTCCACTAATAGGGTTAATGGAACTTATATGAATAGAAGATAAATAATTACAATAGAAGAAATGACACTAAGCTGACGACAACACACAATAATACCACGGAATAGAATAATAGAACAAGTATTTAAAGAAATTCAAGTAACTCCTCCATTCCTACAAGGTCGCTAGTCACTAGAATGGTTCTATTATTGGGACTGAAAATTCCAAGAAACTGTAAAACCCACGTTGATTAGTACAATAGGTGTCTTTGGTCACTTCCATCCATTCATTGTAGTTGTTATAATGACAAATGCTTATATTTGCATAAAGACACTTATGGCTTTTGCGTTTTTGGGTTATGGAAATATACCAATATGCGAAAGACATATCTATTTGTTATATCAATGCAAGGTATAAAATTTGCTTTGTTGTCTTATCTTCGGTTATCTTTCTGTTGGGATTGAAACTTAAAATTTTTGAGTTCTATCATTTCTATAATTTCAACATTGAGACGTTTAAATTTAAAATTGCAGACCTAATATTTTTTTAATCCATTCTTAATTATTTTATAAAGTAAAATGAGCAATTCAAAGAAACCTCAAATGGATTTGGACTCCGATTTATACTATAATAGTGATTATGGTATCCTAGACCCAAACCTTAATAACCGTTTTTAAAATTCCCATACAGTTTGAAAATTTTACAACCGAAAAAGAAACTAACAATTGCGATATGCAAACAGTCTCGCGAGACATGCGAAACGTCTCGCGTTAGACGCGAGACAATACCGACAATCTGCGAAACGAGACGTACAATGAGACGGGTTCTGTGTGAGACGAAACACGAAACAAGACCGGACTTCGAAGGTGCGAGACGAGACGAGACTTTTAATTTCTCGTCTCGTCTCGTCTCACGTGCATCACTACACACTATACCCTTCCAGGTAATAATAGTGTTAAAAAGAGGCTGTTTACGTGGCGCTAGATGTAGGTTACCTAGTGCTAAAAGCATGAAGCCATTGGTAAATGGGGGGGCTATCGCCGCACTAGTCCCCCCCTCCCCCTCTGTAATCAAAAATTATATTGACGCTATTTGAGTAGTGCTAACTTTAAGATTTGGATGCTAGCTAGGTCAAGGTATAGGCAATCTAGTGCTACATTTTCGGAGTTATTAAAATACAGGGGGGTAGCGTCATATTAGCTACTTGTCCGTTATCAACAGTTGTAATGACGCTATTTGAGTGGTGCTTGCTCTAATATTTGGGTACCAGCTAGTGCTAAGTGCAAGGTATGTAGCCGGGGGGGGCTAGTGTGACGCACCCATACAAGTGTGACGTACCCATAAAAATACTCAATATTTCTGAAACGGCTTTGGGACTAGCTCTCATAATGCGATGCTACCTGGTGCTAACTGTAGGCAATTAGGTGCAAATATTTCAAATTATTTTAGTAACTGAAGACAATTAATCTTTATAAAATTGCCGCATTTTGTTTCTGAGATGTTAGCTTTTTTTTGTTGAGTACTAGTTGGTCGACTGGGCCTACGCTGCCTGTGCTGGATTTTGGAACAAATCAGAGCAATGAGAGCAGTTGTTGACGTCGAACTCCTCTCCCCATCACCCCAGTAGTTCATATTTCTGAAACCGTCAATTTACATTTCCAATGCTCCTCCCGAAGGTACTACATTGACCAGGAGGCGAGTTTTTTGTTGCCTGAAAATTTAGAATTTTGCCGAACCCTTGCCGTTCCAGACAAGGTAGGGATCTTTAACGTGCGTGACAACACACACACGGGACCTCCATTTAACCTCTCATCCGAACGAGGGCGTAATTTTTGTGAAAAATGCTCACCTGCCATTTTTCAAGTAGTCGACCGTGTCGGGACCTTGGGATCCATAGTCTTACGCTTACTACATTGATCCACGGCGACACCTCATATTTCTGAAACCGCATCGGTAACTGCTTTTAGATTTTGGTGATAACTAGTATCAGCTACAACTAATCAGGTGGTAGCCTTTGGATCAGGATAGTTGGAGGAGAGGGGCCAACTTGACTACAAGTTACAAAATAAAAACCGTGTATTATTTAAACTTCAGCAGCACGCTTTTATTTATTCTTTTAGCAATCTCTTCAATAACGTCGTAGAACATTTTTTAAATATATTTTTTATAAAATAGTCACAAAACCGTGCGTGAAAATGCGCATTATAGCTTAACAGCAAAAACGTCGAAAACATTATGTATCCTATAAAAATATTAATATACTAAACTGGAAGAACTAATTTGATATTATATATGAACACTAATACACACCATGTTCTTGTCAAGATATTAATCGTCGAAGTTTTTTTGTTTATTTGTACTATAATCTTCTTGTGTGTTTATTTATAAGTTTTGCTGACATTACTGGGTGTCAGCTAGTACTAGTTGTAAGGCATCTACAGCTAAAACTATCCTAATATTTGGGATACGAATAGAGGCTATGGTCAAACTACACCTCTCCCAGGAAATAAATAGTGTTATGTCAAGGCTGTTTGAATGGTGCTAGCTCTAGTATTCGGGCGCTAGCTTGTGCTAGGTGTAGGTTACTTAGTGCTAAAAGGACAAAGCTATTGGTTACTGGGAGGCTAGCGTCCCACTAACCCCCCTCACCCCTGGTAATTGACAGCTATATCGATCTTATATGAGTGGTACTAGCTTTAAGACTTGGGTGCTAGCTAGTGCTAGGTGTAGGCTATCTAGTACTAAAAGTTTGGAGTTACCGGAATATCGGGGCTAGCGTTACATTAGCCCCCCCCCCTCGCTAATCAACAGCTATATTGACGCTATTTGGGTGACGCTAGCTTTAAGAATTGGGTGCTAGCTGTAGGCTATCTAGTACTAAAAGTTTGGAGTTATCGAAATACCGGGGTGGTTAGCGTCACATTAGCTCCCCGGTAATCAACAGCTATATTGACGCTATTTGAGTGATGCTAGCTTTAAGAGTTGGATGCTAGCTAGTGCTAGGTGTAAACTATCTAGTACTAAAAGTTTGGAGTTATCGGAATACCGGGGTGGCTAGCGTCACATTAGCCCCCGGTAATCAACAGCTATATTGACCTTATTCGAGTGGTGCTAGCTTTAAGATTTGGGTGCTAGCTAGTGCTATGTGAAGGCTATCTAGTGCTAAAAGTTTGGAGCTCTTGAAATACCGAGGGGGGGGGCAAAGTGTCACATTAGCCCCCCGTAATCAACCGTTATATTGACGCTATTTGACTGGTGCTAGCTTTAAGATTTGGGTGCTAGCTAGTGCTAAATGCAAGGCATCTAGCACTAAAATATCTGGATAATTGGAGTACGGGGGGGGGGGGCTAGCGTGACGTATCCCCTTTTTTAATTAGTTTGAAATATTTAGCAGAAACAAAATTCCTCGGTATCTTCTGAACCTTTCCCCATCATGAAGTCTGTACTTCTGCACAGAGAATATATGTTTTTGGCTGGTTTTCCTGTTTATTTATCTGTACAATGTCAGGATACTAGTCGGAACGACACTTATAGTTAGTCACCCCCAATCGTTACTGCTTGTAGCGTCTTTTGAGACGGTGTAACAATTTTATTTTTGATTAATAAATCCCTTCATAAAAGTGCGAGAATAATAAAACACTTTTATTAAAATAATGGTAAAATACATTTAACAACTAAGGTAATACGTTAAAGCAGCATCGTCCTTTGGTATTCTATTTGTGGTTAAATATCTGTGTCTTCTACAGCTATTCGCAGGCGCGTTTCGGTTTGACAGTCCCCTCCTCGGACGCCTCGGTCGCCCGAGATAGTTTTGTAATCAGTCGGCCATACGTGGAAGAAGCGTTAAGATGTACCAAAGACTGCAGGCGGGCAATTTGCGTATCAACTTTGAGGAGTCGGGACACATCTTTGAATAGCGGTTGGTATTGTATGAAGGTTATTAACTTGTTTAATTTGAGATAATTTATTTAGCACGACCTGAGGAATGCTACAATTAAAAATGCAACTTAGAAAATAGGAAATTTAACCCATTTTATGAAGACCACTTTGTTATACGACGTGAAGAATGCTACAATTAAAAATGCAACTTTGAAAATAAAAAGTTCAACCAATTTTAAGAAAACCACTTTGTTATACAACGTAAAGATGCTACTTTGGTGAGGCAGCGTGATTCAACATCCGGATTGCAGCAGCTGCCGAATGTATCGTGACCGTATTTGATTCTACACGTGGAACAACTCCATTTGGTAGAAGTTGTTTAGTATGAGCTTGGTTCACACTACATGCAGTAATCTTCGCATGAAATAACAAGTACCTCATCAAGGCGAGAAAAGCAGTTTTTGGTTCGTAGTTAGCTTTAAGTACTTTTTTGGTGTTTCACATTAGAAACACGTTAATTTGTTCTAATGTGTAAAAGCATGAATATTATAAAAGTTTCAACAATTGCTGAGCTGGATTTCCAGTGTCGAAATTAAAATTCACTAATTTGATGTTTTGAGAAACAACACGCGTGGTTCATTATGAATCGTTAGTAACAACAACAGGTCTTACTGACGTCACTTATTTTTCTGTAGTATACTGCTGACAGATGTGTTCTTGAAAGCAAATGCTTCGAACAGCTTTAGCACAAGTTATGTAAACAAGAGTATTTTTGTGATCTTCTTTTTTAGAAACTAAAACTAATACATGTAATTTAAAAAGGAAAAACTTGAGTAGTAACATTTTTAGATGTAACCTGCCTGAACAGATCAGCACGGGTCTGAGTTTTTTTTGTGTAACAAGTTTACAATATACTGTAAAATGTTTGATTAAGAATAATTTAGATAAACCTGAAATTAAAATTCACGAAGTAATTCAGTTATTAATTAAATTTTTGTTGCAATTCATTTTATTTTAAAAGAGATTCTTTTTAGTAAATAATTGGTTCAAGATTAAAGTTTTTTATTTTGATCAAATATGATCAAACCTAACCGCAGAAAGCTAACATCCTTAAGAGTAGAATTTTGATGCCAACTGTATATTGAAAATATCTTTTTACTACTTCTTTATGTATATTTGCGGGACACAAATAGTGTTCCACCTTTTTTATTAACCTAACTATTATAATTTCTTACAGGAACAGCGTCTTATTTTATTAAGACAGGTTTTTGTCATCAAAGGCGATCTTTTTTCTTTGGGTCTCCACGTCCGCCCTTAGAAATATGCCATGCCCTTTATCCTGAATAAGTCTGGACTTGGTGGCGCCTATTTGTTTTAGATTAAGTTTGACCTACAAACAGATTTCGACTTACCCCCCATTTCTCATAGCTCTACCCAAGGAATAGACCCCTAGTTATGTCGGAAGACTTCGTCTCACTAGCGCCCATGAGTGGGGCAGGAGCCTCTAAGGAAAAACCGTTGCAACGGTCATTTCTATACTTTGCTTTATCCATTTTTTTGACATCGAGACTTAATATTTCCTTGTTTATCTTCCAGATCGCTAACCAGTAGGCAAAATCCGTCTCCTTTCTCAATCCAATTCAATAGATAATAGAATTTTAAAATACATGCACATTTTCTTCCATTGCTAATCAGTACCAATACTGCAATTCCAGATGAACAATATATAAGGTGATTTAAACGAATTGAAGACTTGTGAATTCTTGAGGGCTACTTTACAGATACGAATCGCTTTCGAAATAATAGTAATCGTCCAAAACAAACTTTTATAACAATTTTTAGCCCTTTTTATTTCCATTCGGTACAGTTTGTATTAAGTACACTCACAGATTTAATTACCAAAATCGCAATAACCATTTCTGATCAAAGAATTTAACTTGAGTATGTGGCATAATTATTTTCCAATCACCTGTTGTTTGTTGAAAACTTTTGAAAAATATTAAATTTTTGAACTATTTGGATGTTTGTTTAATTTCCTGGTATTAGTAGCTGTTATCTTGCTTATGATTCAAATGCAAATCGTATTTTTGAATGTGTAAGGTGTGTAAGATGTCTCTTACGGTTGCGATCGTCGTACGTTAGTTTTCGTCTTGGGCGGTTCAGATTTTGGAGCAGAGCATAATGCATTAGGTCTTAGGGGTGAAAAAGGGCATCCAAGAGGATTCTAGTGGCCATTGGTATTAGTTATGATTTAGTTTCGTGAATCTATCGATTAGTGGTAGCTTTTTAAAAATTTATACGCTTTAAGTTTCTAAGAAATCTTTCTATTTACCGCACAACAAAAGAACGGGTGCTGTTTCATGTAGTTTAAATGTTGCTGCGACAGAGTACACGGTATTTTTAATTCAGCATTTCGATATTAAGTTTTACTAGCGTGATGTCTGAAATTGGTTATGTTGTTTAATTGTTGCTACATCAAAGAATAGTGGTTGGATGCTGCTGCGGCTTAATTCAAAACTGTACAAATCAATTTAAGATGGGCGATAGCGATTTATAAAATTCTTTTTGTGCGAGACGAAGAATTTCTTTTGTGTTGCTACTGTTCAACTCAGCAAGGAAGATAGGTATATTCGTATTACATGCCTGGGGGTATTTTTTTTAATCGAAAATTTAGAAACTTATGAACCTTTTCGGGCTGTGTACAATTTACCCCTTACTAAAGAACTGAATGTTTTATTTAAACAGGTATGCCAAACTTAGATTACCTGTTCTGTACTTGATGCTTGTCGTTTAAGACTTTCAAACCTAGCAATATTATAAAAATAAGGAGAACCTTTTTTTTAACTAAGTTTTTTGAGTTACTAAAATAAAATTTTACTACGTCGCATTTTTTAAAATTATTTGTTATTCATAAAGTATGTGATTCCTGAATCGATCAAAAGCGGGAAAAACGTGTCGCATCGGTTAATTGTTTCACGGTTTTGCTTTAAAAAAAATAGTCGTAATGTGTCACTTTTTAACGCAATTAAAAATGTTTGTGCAACGTAGTGTCCTTTAAACGTTTTTGCTATGTGCCAATTAATTTTCCTCTTTTAAACTATGACAACTCTCATTTCCTTTCGAAACGATTCAAGATAACCTGTCTATTATTCCATTAATAAAAGTAGCACAGCCGAATAAATAGTTGAAGTGGCTACAGCAACTACAATGAATCTTGTACATGACAAGTAGTATTTAAAAGAATATAATTATTTTATGGATTCTGGCATATAACAAAAGGCATCACTAGCTTTACAGAATAATATATTCTTCACCGAGCATATGTCACGAGCCGGACAGTGGCGAGTGACGTCATGCGAGTGAATAATGGCTATATTATGCGCGAATAAAATACTGTTCTTTCTCTACGACTACACGACTTGTACAACAATCTATATACATCTTAGTTATTAACATCAACTTTTAATTACTTAACGCTATATCTTATTAGTTACAGGGAGACAATTAATTAACTAAAATATTTAACATATTCTACACAATGGTACGAGCTACACTACTTATATATTGAGAACTGGCAACACTGGTATTACCAGGTTAAATCTGAAATTACCATCGTAAAGTTTGACATTTTTGAGGTTGTAGGTATTCGGAACGTTTCGACGTGCGAGCACTATGTGTGTTTTTTTGCAGTGTTCAACAGTTCATCTCAGCCAAAATATGGAATTAACTCGCGAAAATTTTCGAGCTATGATTTATTATGACTTTCAACGTGGTCTAACTCAAGAATAATGCATCAATCAACTGAATTCAACTTTTGGCGATGAAGCTGCATCCACAGCCACTGTATATCGCTGGTACACTGAATTCAAACGTGGACGTAGTTCGCTCACGGACGAAGTTAAAGAAGGTCGTCCAAAATCGCTCGTAATGACGGAAAATATCGTTGCTGTGCAAAAACTAATTGAAGAAGATCGTCATATGATATATTAAGAAATTGAGAGATGTTTAAGCATTAGTATGACCAGCATACATAAGATTTTGTGCGAACATTTGCGTGTTCGGAAGCTGTGTGCGTGTTGGATTCCACATTTGTTGACAGATGCACAAAAATGCTCGTGTCGATTGGTGTCGTAAAATGATTTCAAAATACAACTGTGGTGCATCCAAAGTGTATACAACATCGTCACAGGTGACGAGTCGTGCATTTATGCGTATGAGTCACAAAGAAAAGGCCAGTCGGCAGTTTGGGTGTTTCAATGTGAAGCAAAACCAATAAAAGTTGTCCGTTCTCGAAGCGTTAAGGAGCAAATGGTGGCGTTTTTCTTTACGAAAACCGGTCCTGTGGCAACTGTGGCTCTCGAAAATCAAAAGACCGTTAATTCAGCTTGGTATACGACCATTTGTTTGCCTGAAGTTTTCGGTAAATTGAGAGAAACTAACCCAAAACGAATCATTTTGCATCATGACAATGCAAGCTCACACACATCACATGCAACAAACGAGTATTTGGACACACAAAAGATCGAATTGATGGACCATCTGCCTTACTGTCCCGATTTGGCTCCCAACGACTTCTTCTTGTTTCCAGTAATTAAAGATAAACTGCGTGTACAACGATTTTCATTGGCCGAAGAAGCGGTTGAGCCCTTCAAAACGCATGTTTCAGAGGTACCATCTTCTGGCTGGACAAAGTGCTTTGAAGGGTGGTTCAATCGCATGCAAAAGTGTATAGATCTTAAAGGCGATTATTTTGAAAAGCAATAAAAGTATTTTTCATCAAATTCTTTTGTTTATTCTTTCTATTCTCAATACATAAATAGTGTCCCTCGTAGTACTAATTTGTTAATTTTTTAACAAAATTTATGGCGAAACTACTGCAGTTGGTAATATTCAATACAGACGGAGTTGAGTCTTGATTAAAATTGGCTTCACTTAAAGTAAAAGCATTTGATGTTGGTCGTATATTATCTGTTATTTCTGAATTTTGCTCGACCGACTGAAGTATTTTGTTCCTAGTGTTTATTTTGTCATGGAATCATCTACGTAGCAGTCGGCTACACATGTACCCATCCAACCACCTTGTCGTTTGAGAGCTGTTACGTGTAAAAATGACGTTACGTTACAAATTTCGATTTGCCCAAAAAGTGCGGGAACCCCGTAGCAATCTTAAGGGTGCACCGGGTAACTACAGTGGTACGGGAGTTGATTTCTTTGGAAAAAAGATATACCTAATAAAAATATACATGTAAAATGTCGGAAATACAAAACTACTTTACAAGTATTACCTACTCTGAATTACTTTACTGGTGGTTAAAAATAAGAAGAACCAAACCGTCTGGTCCCAGCAATCCTTTTCATATTTTCACTACCTGGAAGTTATTCCGGACAGGTCTCCTTGCCTCCGGTGTTCTAAAATCTGGTTACACCATACGATATCTTTCTCTGCCATAACTTAAAAGCACTTATTAACTTTTGGTCACATTAAAGAAACTTTCAAAATAAAGACCTCTCCCAAATATGACTTCATCACTGGGGTAACTGGATATCCTTTCACAACTACCTATCTTTTTGTTCTATATTATAAAAAACTCCTTATAAAAATCCACCTAAACTTAAACTCTGTTAACAGTAAATTCCAGAAATATAAATACCCATACATTGACCTTAAAAAAATGAAACATCCAACTGGTCGGATGTTTTTAACAGAAAACCTTAACAAAATAAGCATTAATCCATAAATAATACTACCATACCATTGTTCTAGTTTTCAAGATTGATCTTTACGATATTTTAAATCGCAATTTTGGAAATGCCTTGATAACAATACATAGAAAAATATCTCAATATCAACTTTTTCTTTAAACATTCCAATGTCCATTAAAAATACTGAGTCTTTATACTAACAATAATTTCACAAATGAGCCTACATTTACATATATCTTACTATTTTAAAATGTTTAACCTTTCCAGATTATATTATGTTTGAATGTAAACAATACTACTTCCGTCACTATTTCATAGTCCAACAGAATAATCATTTAACGGAATGTTAATATCCTACTACATAAATACAAGCCACATTTCAAATATGCAGATACATCACTATAAATCATAACTAAACAAAAAGCTTATATTTTGCTCACGATTTAAAAGTTTAAGTATGTCCAGGCACACCAATGATTCACCTTTTACTTTCCGGACGAGTTAGGTCACCCATTCCATCTATCTAAATTCCAACATTTTGCTGCAGAGTGAAACTCGCTTAATATCTTTTTATTACCTAATTTTTTTATTTGATGCAGCACCGACGCATCTTAAATTCCATGCTTACACACGTGCTTGAGCTTTCTGTTCTACATATCCATCAAAGTTCAAAATAATTTGTCGTTGGCTTCTTTATCCTGGAGGGTCTACGGCCTACACGTCCGTTATCACCGAATCATCAGTTCTCTCTTAATTTATGTTATCGAACTAATCGTTATATTCCATTCTCCTTGAAAATTTTGTTCTCACACTTTATGCGTTTGAAGCCGTCCCATTTTTGAGGTCAATAACGTTCTGCCCGTGTGAACGTATTAACTTTAAGGCTGTATATATTTTTTGACTGTATTTCGCAAAGTGTCTCCGGTGTCTATCGGTAACTTTTTTGAATTTAATACAAAAAGTGTATTGTGCCGATCTTTATTACTGTTTGTATTTAATATCTTTTAGGTGTTTTCCTGTTTATTTCTGTATCCTGTAACCACGTTATAAAATGTAACTACCAAAGCTTCTATAAATTTTTCAGGGTGTCATCATTGATAAAAGCTAGTGTAACTAATTGAAATTAATAAATCCATTTCTACTTCTTAACGTTGATTTACATAACGCTCTAGCATTACAGGGCTATATCACCTGCATCAACTAATAAAGTGGCAAAGGACCCGCGGAAGCTATGTCCAGTGTATTGATTTGTGTTCGGAAAATTTCGGTAGGCAGTTATTTGTTCTCTTGTTGATGTAAATTTATTTATACTTATTTTCTGAACAGTGCATTTGCCTTGGTAGTTTAAGAAAAATGGTGTTTTCACATTATATGGACTAAGAACATATTTTTTGTATATTCCATAAAATTTGACGGTCACAGTAAACTTCTTGATCATTTTTGTTTTGGTGTTAGGTATGGTTATTAAAAGAACTCAGGCCTTGAACGCCTTCCATTTTTATAGAGTGCATTTTGTTATTACGACAAACGGCCATTATTCCTATGATCAATGCAACCTTAAAAATGAATGTTTGATTACTTTAATCAGGTCGAAACACATGCAGTTTAAATTTTCGACTTTTGTTCCGAAAAACGTATTATCCGGAACGTTTGCAATCAATTTATTAAATTTTTTTTAGCTAAATGCTTTGGATTTCTTTGCTGGATATCATTTCCCTTTTCGTTTGAGGAAAGCCCGCAATTTTGAATAATTTTCATGTTTACTTCATTGTGTACATTCAATGTGCTCTCTTTAACATTGAGTATATATTTCACAAAATATATTCCACAAAGAAGAATATTTATACATAAAAGCCGTGTATACTTGAAGGTTTTGTTTTCTTGATTTTTCCTGCAATAGATTAATAATTGCTACTTTTGCAGTTTCTAAAAATTCTGGAGGCGTCCACGTTTCTTCACTATTGCTTTCACTATTTTCGAAATTCATTTTAACAAAAATTATACGCGGACAATGAATATTTATTTTGATATTTCAAATTGGGAACTTGAACTTTGTTAGTCGCGTTGCTATGCAACACTTATTTCTAAGTCTACACAACTTGTTAGAGTACGCGTGTATTCTGAAAATACAAACAACTTGATTGGTGAATTCCAAACTGGAATTCATGAAGTGAAGAATTGATATCTTTCTTCAATTAAATATTAAACTGGGATGGATATATTATTCGATAGTCGTAGAGAAATAGTATTATTAGTTTACTGTACATCAAAATCCAAAATGTGGAAGTCTTTAACTCTTTGGTCGATCTATTCCAAACTGAAGAGCACCCTAATTGTAAACGATAATGTGGACATAAGTAATTACTGGTCAGGTGTAGTAATACAGACTAATCAAATAAAAAGGATAATAATAGGAAATGGTCTAAAAACGTGTGCTTTGTAAATCTGATTATACTTTTTTTTTGTTTTTGCCTAAATTCAGAGGTTTTTTTTAATAACAAAGAAGCGCAAGTTAGCAATCTCAAACAATGATTGCAAAGTCAAAAGTAACAATAGAGCATAGGAATACTCCACGATATCTGCGTTTTTGTTTTTCTACTGTCATTAAGTTGTCAAAGGTGTTGTTCATCAAGCTAGCATCTTGTAAATTTTCTATTGGTACGTTAAAAATAAACTTTGAGAACATAACTCCTTTGCGTGCTGATCATTTGATTCAAAAACAACCTTCGTTGCAGCAGTGGAAGATGCCGAACCCCAACACTGTTGTTGAAGGATCCTAACCGTCCACTTGTACACATTTACTGGTGCCCAAAACGTCATACAACAAATAGCTTGTACTACAAGACATTTTTAAAAAAGGGTTACCTTCCTCTGTGTTACTGTTTCAAGTAATGTGCTGTTGGTGTATTAAATCACCGGTGAAAGTTACAATCAACCTAGTATCAGTGGTTAAGAAAAGTGTAATGCAGTAAAATCGTTTCTTCTGGAAGTTGCCGGGGCGGCCAGATTTGTGTGGTTTGGTGATCCAGATCACACAGTCCAGATTGATGACAGCTTGATTCAAGGCCGCCCACAAAAGGGGGTCAATAGGGGTCGCCTGACCCCCCCTGAATATGTTTCTTTCGTTTTTTTTTTCGTTAGAAATCGCAACATGAAGTGCACCTTCACTAGAGATTGAAGAAGATTACGATTTCACTATCGGTTATACTATTGTTTAAAAATAAAGTAAACCTAAATGTTGAGTTTACACTACAGGTATGCCTATTGTCTAACTATAAATAGACCGACTTTGTATGTCATTTTAAGCAGAAATGCGAATTAATGCGATTACTTTACAATAGTAACCCTAACCGCCTATAACAAAACTGTTATTTTCATTCTTTAATATCTAAATATCTTTACCCTGAAAGTTTCTATTCAAACGAAATATAAATAAAGGCTTTCATAATGGTTTCTTTCTTATTGTAGAGGTTCAGGTACTCTACAACTAAAACTTTGGAATGTTCTACAAATGTCTCATTGTGTTCTATTCTGAGAAAAATATTTTCTTTATCTATAACAGTAAAGTACGTCTATATCTTCAGTGACTTCAGTTTGTATTCAGTGTTTTTCGAATGCGGTGTACTTTTAATTTGTGACTTAGGAAACTTTATCTGACTGTTGAATTAGTAGAAGACGTGTATGTTGATAGATATTGATTGGTCATTTTCCTTGTAGTTATTGTTATCAGTGTTGATAAGTAGTGTAGTTACTGGTTTTTGTTTTTAAAGAAAGCCGAAGATTGCAGTTACAGTTTAGTTACTGATAGGATAGCAGTAAGTACTAATGTACCTAATGCGTGAGAATACATATTTAAAAATAATATTTATTTGCAATTGGGAGATTCTTATTTTTTTTCCTTTAAAGTCTATTTGATTAACAAATCTCTTCTTTTGAAGTATCAGAAAAGTAAAGCGTGTTATTTTTTTTCAGAAATTCAGATCTAAGATCAGTAACAATACTAACAATGGATATTAGAAATTTTTTCAAACGAAATGAACTAAAAGAATCATCTAGCATAGGCTGTAGTAGTAGCGGTGCTGGTGCTAA